>JAABKJ010007545.1:122637671-122976013 GCA_011634705.1 Andricus grossulariae | reverse complement strand
CCAACCAAAAAAAAAAAAAATTACAACTAAAAGGAGGAATCTTCAATAAAGAATATGATTGCTGAACAAAGTGGTTCAACCTTCGACCAAGTAATTTAATTTCCTTCCAAAAAGATGCATTTTCAACAAATAATGTAATAGTAGCTATTTCAACCAAAAAGGATGACTTTTGAACAAAATTGTCAAATTTCCTCCTTAAAAAAAAGAAATAGAAATACAAAGCAAATAAATTACTAAGAAGGATATTATTTCAGGGGTGCCCCAAACTTGATTTTCAAAATTCGTTGACTTTTCCTTGACCAATTTTTCACTTTCCCTAACCATTAATACACAAATACCAGAGTTTTTCCTTGTAAATTTTGTTAACATATAATCTTTTATAAACGGAATAAAACAATTTCAAATCAAAGTAAAAAAATTGCAAATTTATTATCCTTGACAGTTATTATAATTGCCTCTTATAGTAATTCCCTGGATTTTGCAAGATTTTTTTCGAAATCCCTGACTGACCCTGATCAATAAAATTCCCTGACTTTACAAAATATAGTTCTGGATAACTCAAGACAAATTTCAACCAATTCTAATCAATAAGAGCTCCATACACGCGGAATTGAACTTACTTTCAATATATTACCAGCAAAAAAATATTAGATTCCAATAAATGCCATTAAATTAATGCTAAAGTTGAAAAAACGGGTAATAAATGAAAAACTTTGACATATTGTTTATTGTAGCTTCGTGAAAAAAAATGCAAGGACTGCTCCAGGTTTTCAAGGATTTTCAGAACGCTAGACACCCTGAATTATATAAATAAATTCTGAAAAAAGTCATATTTACCTTTTTTATCTTTCGCGCCAAATTTAAAGACAGCAGAAGACATTTGATCGGATTCCCATTTGCTTTGCTCTGATTGCGGAGGTTCTTTATCTGGAATTTCGGGTTCTGGTTCCACTTTCCCATCTTGAAGAGGCATGCGATATCGCTGAATTCGCTCGAGTTCTCTTGCCTGTTCATGTTCTTTAGCTAATTGAAGGAGCTGCTTTTTATGTTCCCTCTCTCTTTTCTCTCTCTCAGTTAACCTAAGTTATACAAAAATTAATAAAAACCTAAATTAAAATTCGGGAGTAGATTTGAAGATAAAAATGTAAATTTGGATTTGCAAAACTTCGATTTTGAAATTCCCTAACTTTTCCCTGGCTAATTTCTCTTAAATACTAAAATTCTAATCTTGTAATATTTTTAGTATAGAATATTTTATAAATAGAATAAAACAATTTAAAGGTGAAATTTATTATTCTCAGGGCTGATACAGTCTAATTTACTTTGAAAAAATAAAATAAAAAAGTGAACGATTTAAGTCGAAAAAGTGACCAACAATGAATTAATTTCTAGCCCAAAAGGTGAGTCTAATGTGCATTAATAATGTGACTAATGTTCTTTTGAATTTAAAAGAATGCAAGAGAATTAGTTGAAATTTATCAGAATTCCGGTTGAATTTGAACAAATTCAGGACAAATTCATAAGACTTCAAAACAATTCAATTTAACTTCCATAGAATTAAATGAATTGGAACCGTTTTTTTATCCGAGAAATTCCATCGGTTTTAGTAAAACTGGAGTGAATTTATAGGAATTAAAGGGCAATAAAAATTCTATGAAATTCATAAAAATTCAAGGTAAAAAAACTCAAGCGAATTGAAAACAATTCAAACATATGAAAAAATTCTTTGAATTCAGTAAATTTGAAATAAGTTCAGACAAATTCAAGAGAATTGAAAAGAATTTCATGAAATTATTAATAATTCAAGGTGAGTTGAGAAGACTTCAGGACGAATTAAGTTAAACAAAAATTAATTTTAAAAAATCCATTGAACTGAGTAGGATTCAGTGAATTTAGGAGAATTCAAGAGAATTAAAAAAAATTCGAAAGTATTTCAAAGAATTTAAAAGAATTCAGGGTGAATTTTAAATGAATTCAAATGAATTGCACACATTATTTGAAAATCTCTTAAAATCGTTCCACATCTTTCAAAATTCTAGAAAATTCTTCAAGACTGCATACAATTTTTTGTAATCCCTTAAAATTATTAAAATCTTTGGAAATCCACGGAAATTTGTTAAATCTCTTGAAAATGCCCTGGAATCTTTCAAAATATCCTGAGATATTTCACACGGTTTCAAATTTTTGGAAATACCTTGAAATATTTGAAAATCTTTGAACCCCTACGAAATCCTTCAATTTTTGTTAATAATGTTAATAACTTCTTTAAAAACTGATCCAAATATCTTGAGAGCTTTTAAATGTCTTCAAATCATTGAAATCCTCGGAAATCTTATAAAATCGCTTAGAATATTTTAAAATATCCTAAAAGCGTATAGGTGCTACAAAAATCGGTGCATATTTTCCAAAATTTTAGGAAATTCTTCAAACCCCCAAGAATTTTGTTTAAATTCCTTAAAATCATTACAATCTGTAGAAATTCCTTAAAATCATTTGAAATTCTTTGAAACTTTTTAAAGCTCTTGAAAATTCCTTGGCATTTTTTAAAATACCCTCAAATCTTTAAAATCCTTTGGAATCCCTTCGAATTATTGAAGTCTGTAAAAAGAACTCTTTGAAATTTTTGTAAATACCCTAAAATATTTGGAATTATTTTTAAAATATTTGATTTTTCTTGACAATTACAAAACGTGTTTTTTACAGAAATTCCCTGATTGTTGCCATTTTTTTCAAAATCTCTGACTTTTCCCGGATTTCCAGGTTTTCCATGTATATGTATCAAATAAATACTTACACGCTATCATCGAATAAGTATTCATCGTCATGAACATCCGCTTCCAACTCTTGTACTTTATCCTCTTTTCTTTTCTCCAAATAAAGTCTGCGTGATTCCACTCGAAGTTTTGGTATAAGTTTGTCTCTTGCTTCACTATCAATAAGTTTAATTCTCTTTGCGGCTTCGGCTGAATCAAAAAAATGAATGAGTTTATAAAAAATTTTAATTTAATGTAAATAGTATGCAGTGATAAGCATATACCAATTTCGAAATTCCCTAACTTTCCGTGACTTTTCCCTGGACAATTTTCTATTTTCCCTGACCGTTATAAATTTTTCTTTCCGGTTAAATTTTCAACCCAAGAAATTAATGTTCAACCAAAAAGATCAATTGTTAAGAAATAAGATTAATTTTCGACTGAAAGAGATGGATTTTTTATAAAATGCATAAATTTTGAACAAAATAGTTAAATTTTTAACGAAGAAATCAATTTTCAAATAAAATGAGGAATCTTTCAGCTAAAAAAAATTAATTTTTAAAGAAGAATTTCTACCAAAATTTGAAAATTCTACCAAAGAATTGTCTACCAAAAAATACGAATTTTGAAGAAAATACAAGGATGTTCAGCAAAAAAAAAAAATTTCAACTCAAAATTGAATATTTATATTTACATTTGAAAAAATAATTTTTACCCAAAAAAAACAAACAAATTTTCAATAAAAAAAGTTACATTTTCCACAAAGAAATTAATTTTTAACCATAAAGATGAATTTTACACCATAAAGATTAATTTTCTCCCAAAAAAGACAAATTTTCAACCAAAAATGGAATAGTTATATTTTCAGTTAACAAAATTAATTTTGGACAAAAGAAACGAATTTTCAACAAAAATAAAAACAAAAATTGAATAAAAATTATTAAATTTTTAACCAAAAAAGTTAATTTTCAATAACGATGATGAATCTTTAATAAAAAAATGAATTTTGAACCAAATATTTTAATCTTTGACCAACAAGATGAATTTTGAACCATCAGGATTAATTTTCTACACGAAAAAAAATTGGTCAACAAAATACATAAATTTTCAACGAAAAAAAATACATTTTCAACTAAAAAGTGAATAGTTATATTTTCAGTTCAAAACTAAATTTTCTATAATAAAATGAATTTTCCATAAACTACATGAATTTTCAACGAAAAAAAAATATATCTTTTTAACCATACATGTTATAGTTGTATTTTCAGTTAAAAAACAAAATTTTAACAAAAAAAAGGAATTTTCAACAAAATAGTTAACTTTTTAACCAAAACAAAAAAGTTCAACGAATTAAAAACGAATTTTCAATCAAATATTTAAATTTTAAACAAAAAAAGGGTTTTTGAACCAAAATGATGAATCGTCAAACAAAAAAATTAATTGTCAACATAGTAATCCCACTTTCAACTAAGTAGTTGAATTTAAACGAATAATGTGATAGTTGATATTTCAACCAAAAAATATTTATTCCTCAAATAAAACAAAATACATAAATTGTCAACCATATAGATGAAAAAAGATAAATTTTCTACCAAGTTATTGAATTTTCAAGTCAAAAAGACAACTTTTTATAAAAAAAGTTTTACTTTCAATACAAAAATATAAATTTTCAACAAACAAGTTTCTTTTTAAACAACGAGGGGAATGTCCAAACAAAAAGTTGAATTTTCAGTTAAGAAAATGACTTGTTACTACAAAAAAATATATAATTTCAACAAAGTAGTTTAATTTTTAACGAAAGAGATGAATTTAAAAAAAAAGAACTTTAAATAAAGCAGTTCAACTTTCAACCAAGGAGTTGAATTTTAACCTAAAAAGGTAAATTTTCAATAAGAAATGTAATAGTTAATATTTTAACTAATAAAGATTTTCATTTAAAATAAAAAACAGTTGAAATTAACCAAAGAAGATGAATTTTCAACAAAATACATGAGCTCTTAAATAAAGCATATTAATTTTCTACCAAGCAGTTGCATTTTTAATTTTAAAAAAATGATTTTCTATCAAAAAATCCCAATTTCTAACAAAATACATAAATTTTCAACAAAATAGTTCAATTGTCAAGCAAGAAGATTCATTTTCTACCAAAAAAGAATTTTTTAACAAAGTACATGAAATTTCAACCAAAAAAAAAAAAGAATTTTCATCAAATTACATAATTTTTCTACGTAACTATTTAATTTTTAAGTCGAAACGACGATTTTTTTTTACAAAATAGGTTTAACTTTAATCCCTGAAAAAATTAATTTTTATAAAAAAAAAAATGTTTAACAAAGCAGTTCAATTTTCTACTAAAATTATGAATCTTCAACCTAAAAAATGAATTTTTAAGAAATTAGTTCAATTTTGAAGCAAAATTGTGAGTCTTCAACAAAAAAAGACGAATTGCCAACGAAAAATGTAAAATTTGACATTTTAAATAAAGAAAATTTTAGTTTTAAATAAAAAACTTTCGAATAAAGAAAAAGAAAGAAAATCAACAAAACAGTTGATTTTTATACCAAAAGGATGGACTTTTTTGTTTTTAGGTAAAATTGATAAATTTTGAACAAAATAATAAAATTGTAAGTTCATTCCGTAAGTTTATAAATAATCCAAATATCGTTTTCGAGGTCCACAATTTTATTTAAACGTTGAGTACAATCTGTACAATATGTTAATTATTTTAAATACTCTTGAGAGCTTCCAATTTTTTTAAGCAATTCGAAGTTTTCCTTTAATTTTAAATATTAGTAAAATTCCACGCACATGTCAAGTTTTTTAAATTGAACTGAACAGTCACAATGAGACTGCGCCCTCAGAAATTACGAAACAAAATTTAGGTCCGCGCAATAAAAATCTCTAATTTTCGGTTTCGGGCACAAAAAATCAGGACATGGCATAAAAAATCAGAAAATCAGGACAGCGATGAAAAATCAGGACTTCTGGTCATCCTAATAATAACCTAATGTGCAGTGAATAAAAAGGCTAAAAACATACCTGCTCCAGAGCCTGCTGGCATAGCAATTTTTCGAACTTTGCTTTCATCTTTAGCCTTGAGTCGATTGGAAAATTCATCCCTTTCTTTAATATCTCTTTTTGTCCTCTCCTCCTCACTATCACTGTCTTCACTCGAAGATTTTTTCTTTCTGTTACTACTCATTTTAGAATTTTTCGATTTTTCATCGATATTTCAGGTTAGGTCTAACACTCGCACTTATCTCCTCTCTTCCTCTTTAGAATAAAGAAAATTGATCAAAACTTGAAAATATTTTATTTTTACATTAAAAAATGAGTATGATTAATATTTTTCAATATAAAGTTTCACATTTTATGTATTTATTTAAGGATTTACTTGTATATTAGAGGTTATGTTTGTAATTAACGTATAGGACGTATACCACTTACAGTGCTAAGAAAGATGACTGTAATACCTCAGGCTATAAATTAATAAGTACATATTAAAATTGTATAGCTGAAGTGGTAATAAATAGTATATTTAAATTACATTTTCACCAAAATATCTTTGTTTTCACACGCTTCAACTTCAGAGAATGAGGAATGTCAAGATCAAAACACGGCATTCTACGCATGTGCAGTGCTCCAAGCTGCGCATGCGTCGCACCAGCAGTCTCATTGGACGTTGATCGCGCGCTTCTTTAAAAGGATTAAATATGCAAATAAATTTTTTACAATATATAATAATTATAAAGTGCGAACAAATATAAAAGATGATTTAAAATGTATATAAATGAAAAATGGTATCGCTTCCTTTGAATTTGAATCAATAATTCAGTTGGAAAGATTAAAGTCAAATAATTAACTTACCTTTCATACCAAAAGACCATTTTTAACCTGAAAATTAATTTCGTGATCTTTCTACAACGATGCTTTATCATAAAAAATGGATTTACACATTGATTAATTTAAAATAAGCGCGCCATTTACATCCAATGAGAATCTCGATGCGACGCATGCGCAATTTAGTTGAGGAGCCGGGGCGGGAAAATAACTAACATTGCAAATATTATTCATTTTTCATTACTTTTTATTATTATTTGGAATATTGTGAAAGTTAAAATTCTAGTGGAATAATTATTTTTGTGAATCGAGGTATATAATATTTTGGTAAGAATTATAATATTTACTGATTGCCATATATGCTCTGGATTTTCCTTTGGAATATTCTATGTAGAATGTTTTGAAATTTTCTAAAATGTTCCGGAATGCTCTACATTGTTCTAGACTAGTAATAACATTCTAACACTACAAATATAAACAGTATAACAATCATATCAGAATTTTTTCAATTTTTTAAAACAATAATTAATAATTTCGAAATAAAATCTTTCGAAATTAACAAAAAATGTATTCAACGATTTTGAATTGAAAATTTTCCAAATTCAACAATTTTAGATTAGGTAAAATTTAAAAGAAGGGACAATATAGCGAATGGAATGAAAATAAATTAAACTCGTATTATTCTAATTAAAATCGTTTAAAATTGAATAATTTGTAATTGAAAGTGTTTGAAACGGCAAATTTTTGAATTAGAAGCACTCAAAATTGAAAAATTTTACACAAAATTTTGAGAATTGGACAGTTTTATTAGAAAGGAGTTGAAATTGTATCATTTTTAATTCAAGGTGTTTAAAATTGAACAATTTTATTTTGAATTGAAGTTTGTCGAAACTGAATGATTTCACATTAAAAATTCGAAAATAAGCCAATTTCATAATGTTGAAAATGGAATAATTGTAGATTGAAATTTGGAATACTGGATCATTTAAATATCTAATATTACAAAATAAATTCACCATAGTTCGCACAGTTCAAAATAGCACCAAAATTATATAACAAAGCTTTCAAATTGAATGATTCTAAAAAAACGTTCAAAATGAATTGATTTTAAATCGGAAAGATTAGAAGTAAAAAAATTCGTCTGAGGCACTTTGAAAATTAAATGAATCAGAACTTCATTCTAAGTTGAAAAATTCTAATTACCAAGAATTGTGATATTCACTTTTTTTATACTCAAACCGTTTCAAATTTGAATTATTTCATGTTAATTTAAATTATTTCAAAATTAAAAATTTAAAGTTATCGATCATACTTCTCTCAGCATTTTTCATGAAAATTCAAAGTTCTTACTTATCTATTTCAAATATTTTTACAGTCCTAAATCTTCTAAAATATTCCATTTTCAACACATTCGATTTGAAATTTTGTATTAGAAGAAAGATCAAAGTGATATTTTGCAATATTTGACTCTTCATTTAAAATTGTTAACTTTGTTAATCACGAAATCATTCAGTATGCAATGCGTATTTCTAAAATCGTTTGCTTCAAAAATCTTCTATTGTAGGTCTTCATTTTTTAGTGCACATTTTCAATTAAAAGAATTTAAAAATGCAGCTCTGAAGACTCAAAAATTCAAAGCGTTTCATTTTGAAATTTTTTGGTAAATAACGTTTTAGGTTAATCGGCTGCATATTTAAGTTAATTAAAGATTTTGAAAATGTTTATGTCGTTGAAGCTGGTTCTAGTATAAAAAAATAACAATAATTATTTTTACAATACGATTATGAATCCATTTAAATGTTAAAAATAATTTTGAATTAATAGATTCATAATTAAAAGGTTTTATTCAATTTGAAATCCTATTCAAATATTGTTGCAGTCTAAAATAATCAATTTTTAACACATTCAATTACAAATTTTTAATTAAAAAACAAAGAATAATTTCTAATATTTAGCAATATTTGACTGTTATTTTACAATAAGCAATTATAAATCAAATATTCAAAAATAAACAATTTGAAACTGAATTGCTTGAAATAATACCATTCAAAAAATTTTTGATTTTTGAGAGTTCTTCGGTGCACCAAAGAACTTCTGAGTATTTTTTTCAAAAAATATCAAAACTCACGTTTTTGTTGCTACGTAATTAACTTAAAGAAACTGCAAACATTATATTGATTCATTTCGTTTTTAATTTTGCGGAGTTTCCTTAGCGTCGAAAAGCAAAAATTAAAAATTGTTTATTAAATAAACAATATAAAAATTGATATTTTGATAACTTTTGTTGATTTTCTTTAATTTCAACACTTTCTGCGTATATTTGTATAATAGTACTTTTCTCGTCCTATCAATGAGATACAAATTATAGTTAAAGTATGGTCCTATTTTCAAATCTTCTTTTTTCAATTAATAATAACGGACGAAATATTTTTAAAAAATTAACCCTCCGACCACATTATTTAGTACCCCAAACATTATGCAACATCAAACAAAAAACAAAAATCGATGACCCACTTTTTCCTTTTCAAAGGAAATGCACCTCATTTAGGATGTTCTAGAAATTTCCGCAATATCTTATACATATAATATTCTAGAATTCCCGAACATTTGAGAGTAATTCTAAAATTTTCTAGAATATCCTGCCATGATTTGGAATATCATCGCTAGCTTTTCTTAATACTTTTATTCTATTCTGTAATCAAAGGTAGGAAAATAAATGATATAGCAATTTATTATTATAATATTTTTTTGCTAACTTAGATCACTAAGTGATTATTATTTATTACATTAATGGTGTGAACTTCCCAGTAAAAAAAGTTGAATAGATATAACGCAAAAACGAATTCAAGTTAGGTTTGGTGTACTCGATTTGCTGCCATTATCGAATTGGACCTTTAAATTCAATTCTGCAATGCATTAGCCTCTATTCGGCCGAGTTTATCTGCGCATGCCTACGAGCCACCATGACCAACTGCACATGCCGACGACCTACCAAGGATTACTGCGCATATATTTTTGACTCAACTGGAGCTAATCTCCTAAGGTATCTAGAGAGAAAAATGTCATACACTGTAAAAATTTGCCCTTTTCGAATCCACACATAGTGATATTTGAACCCCAACTACACCATGAAAACCTTATTTTTTACAGTTGTGGTCATAGAGACTTTTGATCACCATGACATGAACTGCATTTTCCCTCAATTACAAACAAATTAGCCGAAAGCCAATTTCTGTACAAATACTGCAGGGGCTTAGTAAAAAGTTGATCTTTTTTGGTTGAAAATGCAACTGTTTACTTAAAAATTATTATCTTTTGGTTGAGGAATCAACTAGTTTGTCGAACATTGATTAAGTTCTACTGTGTTTGATTAAAAATCAAAATCCTTTCTTGGTTGAAATACCTGATATGTATTATATTTTTTGTTGAGAATTAACCTTTTCTTATTGAAAATTCAACTATTTGCATCTATTTTGCTACAAATTTAATTATTTCATGGAAAATTAAACTAATTTGTTGAATATGTTCGTCTTTTTGGATATGAAATTTGTCCCTTTGTCTTGAAAATTCAACTATTTGGTGAAAAGAAAAGCAATTAACTTTAATTTCATAATAAGTATACTGTCTTAACGATTGATAAAATTAAATCAATTTTTTGCATACATTAGTATTTTCAATTATTCATTATCCACTGTAGGTTCTTTTTTCCTCTGTAGAGAGGTTTCCCCCTACTTACGTTGAATTCCAAACAAATTTCAAGGGAATTTTAACACAATTTTTAGGAAACAGGTCGCGAATTAATTTGACTGAATTTTCGAAAATCTTCAAGTGAATTGAAGTTAAGTCCAGTGATTTCATTTGGAAACAGACAACTCTGCCTACATTCTGTCGCAAATGATGAATACCACGCACCTCAATTGGAACGCTTTAAATTATTCAAACTTTCAAACAAGTCGAATACATTCAAAATTGAAAGCTTATAAATATCTAAACATTGAAATTGACATCTTTTCACTTTTCAAAATATTTAAATATCATTTTTGTATTTTTAAGTGAAAAAACTTTAATTTTTCATAAATTTGTAATATTATCGCAAAGTATTCTCGAGAAAATTCCTTAACAGTATTCTCTCTTTACAATAAAAGTTGAAATTGCCATGCAATAAAAGCTGCCTCTATTTCAAGT
Source organism: Andricus grossulariae (assembly GCA_011634705.1). NCBI lineage: Eukaryota > Metazoa > Arthropoda > Insecta > Hymenoptera > Cynipidae > Andricus > Andricus grossulariae. Next base: position 122,965,235 of record JAABKJ010007545.1, on the reverse strand, counting down.
AGAAATGGCAATGTCTGTAATCGGTCGAATAAAACCGAAAGATTAATTAAAAATCCTTTATTTTTGCTTTTTACAACTGACAATTTTGTAGTTGCGAGTCGAGAAAATTGTCTTAAAAAATATGGACTTTCACGAGCAGCTGGACAACGAATATATGCAATTATGCGAGTGATGTTTCACAAGCAGAGACCATACGAGATGAAACCTTATACTTTCGATTTAACTCTATATGTTTTAGAATCAGACATATGTGAAAGTTCGTAAATTTCGTAAGCCTTTTGTTGCTAAAAATTAACATCGCGATAAAAATGCGGTCCAGCATAGACGCGGATTTTTCCGGATTATATCTGATTACGCTGGATTATTCCTGGCACAGAATTACTCTGGATTACCTTAGATTACTCCAGATTGCATATGATTACTCTGAAATATAGAAAAATATGGTGGATAATGGATTATTCGCCTAAACTAGATTCAGGCGCATTTTCCTCAAAAAGATGGGTTTTTAACAAAATTGCTTCATTTTCAACCAAAAAGATCAACTTTCAAACAAACTGTTCAATTTTTAACCAAAAAGATTACTTTTCTATCGAAAAAGATGAATTTTCAACAAAATAGATAAATTTTCAACGAAGTAGTTGAATTTCCAACTACAAAAGATAAATTTTCAATCATAAAGTTGAATTTTCAATTAAGGAAGCTAACTTTTACACCATGAATGGAATAGTCAAATTTTCTGTTAAAAAGTTAAATTTTAACTCGAAAAATTCAAATTTTCAACAAAATAGTTAAACTATCAACTAAAGAGGTCAAGTGTCAACTAAAACGATGAATCTTGAACTAGAATGGGTAAGTTTTCAGTTTAAAAATTTTTTTTCGAAAAAAAGCATGATTTTTCAATAAAATAGTTGAATCATTATCTAGAGAGGCGAATTTTCGACAAAGAAGTTTAATTTTTCATCAAAATAGTTCAATTTTCAACCCAAATGACGAAGTGACAAGCATGAAGATTAATTTTCTACCAAAAACGCAACATTTTAACAAAATACATGAACTTTCATCCTGATACTTGAATTTTCAAGCAAGATGATTAATTTTCTACCAGAAAAGACGAATTTTTTAAAAGAAAATACATGGATTTTTAACCAAATAATTCAATTTTCAAGAAAGAAGATTATTTTTCCACCAAGAAGACGAGTTTTCATAAAAATACATGAATTTTCAACCAAACAGTTCAATTTTCTACAAAATAGTTTAGTTTCTAAACAAAAGAATTAATTTGCAGCGAAGAATCTTAATTTTCTACAAAAAAAAAAGCAAATTTCGACAAAATACATGCATTTTCAATCAGGGAGAACAAATTTTCACCAAAGATGAAGTAGTTAAACTTTCTGTTAAAAAAATTAATTTTTCACCACAAATTGGATAGTTGAGTTTTCAGTTAAAAAATTAATTTTTAACAAAGAAGAAAAAAATTTTCAAGAAAATATTTAAATTTCTAACTAAACAATTTTGAACTAGAATCAAGAATCTTCAAACAGAAAACTGTATTTTTAACAATTAGTTCAACTTTCAATTAAGTAGTTGAATTTTCAATCAAAAAAATTTCGTTTAAACAAAATTCTTGAAATTCTTACAGGGTACATTAATTTTTCACAACTTTCACAATTTTATTAAAACAAAATTTTGAAAAAAATTATATAACAAAATGTAAAAAAAAATATTGGAAAAAAATCCATATGTTTGGATTAAACATTCAGCTGTTTGAGAGATAATTCGTCTCTTTGGCCAATACTTAGCTTAAGTCATTAAAAATATTTTTAATAATTCAAAAATAATTTGAAATTTGAAAAGATTTCAAAAAACTTTAAACAAAATATAGATGCTGAAATAAAATTCTAAAGTTTTCAAAGGATTTTGAAAGGTTTCAAAATAATAATGAAAAATTCTTAAGATTGCAGGGAAAATTCAAATGTATCTTTCATGATGAAAAATCAATTTAGGAAAATATTTTAAAGTATTTCAAAACATTCAAAATCATTTCTAAAATTTCGGATAAGATTGTGGAAGATATTTAAGTAAAATTTTTCAATTGTGCAACATTATAAAATGTTAGAAGAAATTTGAACAACTTTAAAAGATATTTATGTAGAAGCCTTAATAAGATACAAAAAAAAGTCTAAAAAAAAAAAATTTCAACAAATTTAAATCAAAATTTATGTGTTAGAAGATTTAAGAATTTTGAAATGTTTCGAGAGAAAAACAAATTTTTTTAAAATTTCCACTCTGATTTCTGGAAAAATTTAGAATGATTTTTTATTTAAAAAAATTTATTTTGAGAGAATATTTAAAAAGACATAAAAAAATTCCAAAAGATATTTTCAAAATTGTCAAGAAAGAATCAGGAAGATCTAAAGGCATTTTTTTCTTATTTTACAGAATTTTTTCATAATTTTATGGAAAATTCGAAACATTTTGAGAGATATTTAAAAGCTTCAAAATATTTTGAATAATTATTAAATTTTTTTCAAAGATTTCAAAAAACTTGAAACAATATGTAGATAATGAAAATTTTTTTTTTGAGATTCCTACGAATATTTAATTGATTCTTTGTTTTGAAACATTTATTTTACAGAATGTTTAAAAAGAGTTTAAAACATTACAAAAGATTTCCAAAATTTGGTAAAATCCTCTATGATAAAAAGAAATTTTTTATACTAGATACTATTTCAAAATAAAAAAAGGAATAAAAATAAGTATTTATTCGAAATTTGTATTTAGTATTAAAATATCTTTTTCTCATCAATTTATAATTTGAGTAATTTTTTTTTTTTGACAGAAAAATCTTTTTTGGTTGAAAATTGAACAATTTTCTTGAATATTCGTCTTTTTGGTTTAAAAATTGATCTCTTTTGTTTTCAACTATTTTGTTAAAAATTCGTCTTTTACGATTAGTTTTATAAATAAGAATTATTAAATCTTTATTATTTAAAATTAAAATCTATTTTTGATTTAGTATCATCTATTAAAATTTTCATTGTGAATTCATTTTTTTTTGTTAAAACTTCACCTACTTCGTTATAAGTTAAACTTATTTTTCAGAAATGCACTTTTTTGTAGAAGATTCATAATTTCCGTTAAAAATTCATCTCTTTGGTTTAAAATGTAACTATTTTGTTAAAAATTCGTCTTTTTCCAAAAAATTAATCTTCTTGGTTGAAAATTATTTTTTTTTTAAACTCGACAACTATTTTCGAAGTCAAACTACTTTGTTAATAATTAATTTTTTTCTTGAAGATGCATACTTTTAGTTAAAAATGTATCTCCGTGGTTGAAAATTGCACTATTTTGTTGACATTTTTTTCATAAAAAGTTAATTTTTGAAAATATAATAATTTCATTTTTATGAAAACAACTGTTATTGATCAAAAATAAAAATCGTTTTAGATTAAAATATCGACTATTACATTTTTCGTTGACAATTTATCCTTTAAGTTTAAAAATCCAACTATTTGCTTGAAGATGGACATTTTTCTAAGGAAAGTTATAATACGGTAACCTTAGAAACAAAGAGATCCTAAAAAAAACTAGTTACTCGTAATTTTTATTTTGTGTTAAAAATTATTTTCCCCTTCAATGTAAAAACTACACACGCGCGTAGCGCGCGAATAATGATAGTAGTATTGTAAACTTTTTGGTTTACCCATGTGATGATAATGATAAAAAAGTTGAAATTAATAATAAAAATAAAAACTACAATGATAGTGAAAATGATGGTGATAATGATAATGATAATTATGATGACGTCAGCGTCTATAATCAGATTCGAGAGCAATTTTTCCTTCGCTTGGCGAGTCGGGTGGAGGCTCATGAACGTGAACTTCACACTGTTAATAAACATGCAAGAGTATACTTTCACTTCTGTTTCTGCCTACGGCGGGGATTCACAGGACAGAGCCAATGACCTACTAACACATAGAACCGTTCACCTGGCACAGTCGAGAACAAGGACGTTTGCTGTACTTGTCCTTCCTCGACTAAAGCTCCTTGCAATTTTCTAATTAAAAAATAATTTTCATTTTTAATTATTAATGCAAAATTAAACGTTAAAACGATCACTTCAAATAAAGAATTTTTGAAGACCAAGAAAAAATCTGCCTCAATCCGGAATTGAACCCGGAACGCCACTATCTATGAGTAGAGCGTTAACCAATTACGCCATCGAGCTGATCCTGTTTTGTTCTTCACAGCTACCTTGTTAAAGATGAATGAAATTGATCATTTTTGATCAACGTGGATTCAATTTAATTTATTTGGAAGATGTTATTACCATTCAATTATGTAAACTTCCGAGTTTGAATTTTTTAAATTAATACCTCACCTAAAAAAAGTCAGTCCGAAAAGAGTTCGGGAAGGGACCTCAAGTAAGAGTTTCTGCACCAGTTAAGGAAAAAGATTTGTTGCCAAATTTTTTTCCAGGTTTTTTATTGTATAGCTTTTTTTAAAAATAACAATTGAATATGTGGAAATTTTAATTTTTGGTCTCAATTTTACGTGACAAAAGCTTCAATTTGAGCCGTCACCGCTGATGATCGGACCAAAAGAACAGTTTCGAACGTAGGGGTTCAAATAAATAAATTTTCCTTGTTTTTCATATTTTTTTACCACTGATATCCTATAAAGAAAACTATAACGTAGCAAATTTTATTTTTTTATCTGAAATTGTATAAATGCCATGTGCTTTAATTAAAGCCATACCTGAAGAAAATCGGACTCAAGAAAAGCTTTCAGCATAAGTGTCTTCTCATCCTTCAATTTCCCTATCCCCTTCCCTTCCCCCCAAATGATTTTTTTTTTTAATTTGGAATTTAAATAAGATTAAGAACGTAGAAAAATACTGCGAACCTTGGAAAAAATGTGATTCCTACTGAAATTCGAAATGTGAAAAATAAGAAAAATGAGGAAAATTTGCTTCTTTAGACCCCTATGCTGGAAGCTTGTATTTTTATTTGATTTTATTCATGAGTGGTTTGAATATTAATAAGAAAGAAAAAATACTTTTTTTATTAAACATAAGTCTACGCCTAAGATTCCCTTACTTGAGGTCGCTTGCCAACTTCTTCTCTGACTAATTTTTTATATTTTTATTTAGGTTCTTTTTAATAATAAATTGTTATAAATTTTTTCGTTTTGATCAGAATTATTTCAAATCGATATACCATTCAAAATTGAATAACTTAGACTCGGATTCATTCAACATTTTTGAATCAGTAGAATTTTACTTTTTTTTTAGAGGAAAAGTAGATAACTAGATAACCGACAAATCGGAATTTTTCAAGAGAGCGAAAAAACACTCTTTAAAATCGAAATCACTATTGAAAGATAAAACAAAAATCCACTTCTGGTTTAAAGTGTTTTTGAATCCAAGTTGAAAAAGTGTGATAAGAAAAAGTTATCCAGTTCCGAGAAATAGAATGTCGAAGTTGAGAATCTCAAAGTCACAGGAACTTAAAATTGCAACAGACTTAGCTGCGGATCGCGATCAAAAGTGCATTTTGCAAATAAAATAGAAAAAAATGGACACAAAATATTGAGTCATCATGGGTTTTGGAAATCGTCTTTGGATAGTGATTATAAATCCAACTTTCAGTTGAAAAAAAAATTATTTTATTCCGAGAAAATAAAGATAGACTGAAAGGTCTGTAAAAAGAAAAAAGCCTATGGTTTGTTTTTATAAAAAAAAACGACAATAATGTCAAGAAATATCATTCCCGATGGCAAGCAAAAAACTGAGTAATCAAAAGTTTGAAAAAGTGTTTTTTTTTGTGTACAAAATGCAGATTTAGGATTTTAGGTTAGAATTTTATTGCTACTTTGGTGCAGAGAAAAGTAGCAAATAATTTTATTTCTGGGATTTTTCTTTGCAAAAATAAGTATTTTATTATTATTTTACTGTATTTAAAAACTTATAGAAAGAGGATTATGCTCAGAGAAAGGGTATTAGCAAAAAATAAAAATAAATGTGCACGAAGACAATCTTTTATTAAAATTTTAATTTTTTTTAAATTAGTAATGAGCAGTAATGAGTCTTATTGTCTGATATCATCGAAGAGAACCTTAATTTCTTCACGTTCCAACTTATGATAATCAAACCCGTATTTGCATGTCACCTGAACAAATAAAAAAATTAATGACTAGCTTTTTTACATTATTTCCGATAATTAAACAAAACAAATAGACGATGAGGATGAGGAATTAAATAAGAAAAAGAAGGGTGACAAGTACCTTTATTCTCTTCTTTTTAAAAATGATTCCTCTGTTTTCAAGAAACTTCCCCTTTTTTTCGTTTTCCAGTTAAGTGCGACCTGAATTAATAGAACGCGATAAGAAAATTTAGCTGTTTTTCATTAGAGGTTCATTCTTTTTTAATGAAAAATCTACTACTATGATATTTTTGGCTTAGAATTCATCTGTTTTTGTTGAAAATTTTACTATTCGGTTGAAGATTTAACTATATTGTTGAAAATTCGATTCTTTTTGGAAAAATTTTTTTTTCAAGCTGATAATTTTACTATCCTTCTTGAGTTGAAAATTAATTGTTTTTAATTGAAAATTAGCCTATTTCACTTTTCATTAAAAACTAATTTTTTTGATTGAATATTTAACTATTGCGTTCTTGGTTGCAAATTGATCGTTTTTGGTTGAAAATTAAAAAATTGTATTAGTTGAAGAACCATCTTTTTGGTTGAAAATTTAACTAGTTTTGTTGAAATTTATTTTTTTGTTGCTGAAAATCAATTTTTTAACTGGAATTTAAGAATTCCATTTTTTGTTGACAAATAATCGTTTCTAGTTGAAAATTCAACAATTTGGTCGAAAATTGATGTATTTTCTTGTAAATTAGTCTTTTTTCGTATAAAATTAATTTTCATCATTGAAAATTCAATGACATGGTTGCAAGTTATACTACTTTGTTAGAAATTTATTTCATTATTGAAAAATGCATCTCTTAAGTTAAAAATGTAACTATTTTGTTAACAATTCAGTTTTTGTTGGAAATCAAGTTTTCTTAGTGCAAATCTAAATATTCCATTATTGGTTGAAAGGTGATCGTTTTTAGTTATAAACTAAACCACTTGGTTATAAATTAACTTTTTAGTTGAAAATTCACATTTACAGTTCGAAAATTTTAACTTTTTTGTAAAATATGCGTCTTTTTGGCGTAAAAATTAAACTGTTGTGTTGAAAATTTCTTTTTTCAGATTTAAAATTCTATTGTTTTCGTAGAAAATTAAACTATTTGGCTGGAAATTAAGTTTTTGGTAGAAAATTCATATTATCGGGTGTAAAATTCAACTATTTTCTAGGGAATTTGCCTTTTTGGTTGGGAAATTTATCTCTTTTGGTAGAACTTTTATCTTCTTTAGTTAAAAATGCAACTGTTTGTTCAAAAAATAATCTGTTTCGGTTGAGGATTCAACTAGTTTGTTAAACATTGTTTTTCATTGGTTAAAATCTACTGTTTTTGATTTAAAATCGAAATCCTTTTTTAGTTGAAATACAAATTACGTATCATGTTTTTAGTTGAGAATTAATCTTTTTTAATTAAAAATTTAACTATTTGGTTGAAAGTTGAACTTCTTTATTAGAAATTCATTTTTTTTGGTTGAGGATTCACAATTGTAGTTGACAATTCAACTATTTTATTAAAAATTTAAATATTCTGTAAAAAATGAAACTATTTTGTTAAAAATTGAATTATTCTATTGAAAATTGAAATAATTTGTTGAATATATTCGTCTTTTTGAATATAAAATTAATCTTTTTAGATTGGAAATTCAACTGTCCACTAAAAAATTTGTCTTTTTGTCTTAAAATATCAACTATTTGCTTTAAAATTCATATATGAAAGATAAATATTCAAATCTTAGGTGAAAAATTCAAATTTTTTGCTGAAAATTCATTTCTTTTGATTGAAAGTTTAACTATTTTGTTAATAATTCTTTTCTTTCTAACTTAACTACTTGGCTGAAAATTTATCATCGGAGGTCGAAAATTTAACTATTTTTGTGGATATTAATTTTGTTGTTGCTGGAAATCAATTTTTTAAACTGGAAATTTGAGTATTCTATTTTTTGTTAAAAAATAATCATTTCTAGTTGAAAATTCAACAATTTGGTCGAAAATTGATATATTTTGTTGTAAATTCGTCTTTTTTGGTAGAAAATTAATTTTCTTCATTGAACATTAAATGTCATCTTGCAAGTGAAGCCACTTTGTTAAAAATTCATTTTATTATTAAAAGATGCATCTCTTTAGTTGAAAATTTAACAATTTTGTGAACAATTTAGTTTTTGTTGAAAATCAAGTTTTCCAAGTGCAAATTTAACTATTTCATTTTTTGTTGAAAGGTGATCACTTTAGTTATCAATTTAACCACTTGGTTAGAAATGAACTTTTTGATTGAAAATTCACATTTGCATGTTGAAAATTTAACTGTTTTGTAAAATGTGCGCCTTTTTGGCGTAAAAATTAACCTATTGTGTTGCAAATTTGTTTTCTCAGATTTAAAATTCTATTCTCTTCGTAGAAAATTAAACTATTTGGTTGGAAATTAAGTTTTTGGCAGAAAATTCAACTATTTTCTAGAAAATTTGCCTTTTTGGTTGGGAAATTTATCTCTTTTGGTAGAAATTTTATTTTTTTTTAAGTTAAAAATGCAACTGCTTGTTCAAAAATTAATTTGTTTCTGTTGAGGATTCAACTAGTTTGTTAAACATTGTTTTCCATTGGTTAAATTCTACTGTTTTTGATTTAAAATCGAAATCCTTACTTGGTTGAAATACCAATTATGTATCATATGTTTAGTTGAGAATTAATCTTTTTTAATTAAAAATTTAACTAATTGGTTGAAAGTTGAACCTCTTTGTTAGAAATTCATTGTTTTCGTAGAGGATTCACAATTTTAGTTGACAATTCAACTATTTTATTCCAAATTTAAGTATTCTGTAAAAAATGAAACTATTTTGTTAAAAATTAAATTATTTTATTGAAAACTGACTTAATTTGTTGAATATATTCGTCTTTTATAATATAAAATAAGCCTTTTAGATTGAAAATTCAACTGTCCACTAAAAAATTTGTCTTGAAGAATCAACTATTTGGTTTAAAAATCACAATTGAAGGATGAATATTCAACTCTTAGGTGAAAAATTCAAATTTTTTGCTGACGATTCATTCTTTTTGCTTGAAAGTTTAACTATTTGATTAATAGTTCCTTTTTTTTAACTTAACTATTTGGTTGAAAATTTATCTTCACATGTAGAAAATTTAACTACACGGTTACAAATCTAAATTTTTTGTTAAAAATTTAATTACTTTGTAAAAAATTCAACTATTTCATTAAAAAGTAATCTTTTTCGTACAAGAATTTAACTGCTTTGTGGAAAATTCTTCTTTTTGGATTGAAAATGCATCTTCCTTGATAGAGGAGTTCTTGTTTGAAAATGTAACTGTCTTCTACAAAAGTCGTCTTTTTGTTTTATTTTGTTTTAAAATTTGACCATTTTCTTGAAAATTTATCTTTGTAGGTCGAAAATTTAATTATTTGGTTACAAATCCAGCTGCATATATTGTTAAAAATTTTATTTTTTTGTGGAAAAATGGAGTATTTTGCTAATAAAGTAATATTTTTGGTTTAAGAATTCAAATACTTTGTGGAAAATTCGTGTTTTTGAATTGAAAATTCATCTTTCTTAGTAGAAAAGTTCTTTGTTGAAAATTGAGTGTCTTCCAAAAAGTTCTTTTTTCTGGCTTCAACTCTGGACTATATGGTTAAAAATGCAACTGCTTGTGGTTGAAGTTAATTATTTTTTGTTTGAAAATATGACTATTTGATTGAAAATTCATCTTTGTAGGTTGAAATTTTTCGGTAGAAATTTTATCTTTTTTATCTGTATTTTTTGGTTTAATTCAACTGTTTTTTATTTAAAATCTTATTTTGGTTGGAACATCAGTTGATATTTCAGTGTCGTTATATTTTCGTACATAATTAATCTTTATTATTGGAAATTGAAGAACTTCGTTAACAGTTGAAATGCTTTGGTAAAGATTCATTTTTTGTTGTTGAAGATTCACCATCTTAATAAAAAAATCAAATAGTTTGTTGAAAATTTAATTATTTGGTTGAGAATTGAACTAATTTCTTAAATATTCGTCTTTGTGGATAAGATATTTATCCTCTTGGATTAAAAATTCAACTGTCTTCTGAAAAATTCGTCTTTTTGACTTGAACTATTTACTCAACTGTTTGCTAGGAAATGAAACTGTTTTTAGAAGAAATTGAATCTTTTTTGTTAAAAAATTTAACCATTTAGTGAGAAATTCACCTTCGTAGGTTGAAAATTCAATTATTAGGTTAAAAAATCGAATATTTTGTTGAAAATTCCTCCCTTTTGCTTAGTTAAATTACCTAGTTAAATTGTTGTCGAAAATTTAACTAGGTGGTAACAAATTCAGCTTTTTTTTGTTGAAAATTTAATTATTTTGTTAGAAACCAAACTATTTTGTCAATGGGTCATATTTTTTTGATAATTCAACTGCTTTCTTAAAAATTTGTCTTTTTGGATTGAAAATTCACCTTTTTTGGTAGAAATTTCAACTGTCTTCTAAAATATTCGTCTTTTTGGCTTAAGGGTTCAAATATTTCTTTGAAAATACAACTATTTGTGGTTGAATTTAATTCTTGTTTGTTTAAAAATTCGACCACTTAGTTGAAAATTCAACTATTTGGTTGTAAATGCAACTATTTGTTCTAAAATTAATTAATTCGTTTGTATAAGTTCTACCATTTCATTAATAAATCATCTTTTTTCACTGAAAATTCATCTTTTTGGGTTGAAAAGTCAACTGTTTTCTCATAAATTCGACTGTTTAGCTTAAAAGCCCCACTTTTTCATTGAAAATGCACCTCTTTTGGTAGAAAATAAATCTTTCTTGGTTGAAAATTCAACTATTTTGTTGAAAATGTAATATTATTAAACTTGAATCCTTCCGAGTTTTATATTGAATTCAATATGGTACCTTATCATTAATTTTATTTATAAGAATTATTATTCTCTTTTTTTCGTAAACAATCACTATTTCTTACACACAATATCTATGTTGTATAGCATACGTGATGACATTTTTTATAATAAAAGGGAATATTTTTGTGTTTTGTTAATTTTTAAATAATATTATTTTTTCAATTTTAATTTTAATTTTTGTTTACGTTTATTTAATGAAATCGAAACATTTTTGTGAATCATTTCTCCTAATGCTGAATAATATCTTTTCAGTTTTTCTCATTAATTCAGATTTCACTCAAATGAACGCTCGCATAAGCCGCGTTTAAAACTGAAATTCACATCACGCAGAAGAAATCGAAAGAATCGTTCTGATTAGCTAAACTTCTTAAGAATCCATTCAGTGTTAAACGTACCATGGTAAATTTGAAGAAAAAGAAAAAAAGTGATTTAGCGCTCCTGCATTGAGTGCATGAGTGCTCCTCGAAAATCTCACATATTAATTGCTTTCTTCGGAGATGAGCGCGAGCTGAAATATAATCCTTTCGTTGCGAAGAAAACGAATTGATTTGAGTTTGAGGACTTTCTCCTTATGTTTGCGAGCGAAGAGCAAACTCATCACAGTTCTCCTCTCGAACTGCAATTTTCTCCGAGAACGCCTCCTGTCTACCTGCTATTAACATATGTTACACAGTGGTGTAGTCCTAAAAGAAAAAGTGGCCTGGCTGGCGGTATTTTCCATTAATTACGTTAGAAGTTTGAGGGGGGGGGGGTATAAGTGAAAATCCAAATAGATTTTCGGGTAAAACTTCATATTTCATTGAAAAGGCTACTACACTGGGACCCCGCTTTACCGGAACCTCATATACCGTATAAAGTGGTCTAAGGAGGCGAGAGAGATGCGCTTGCAAGGTCAGCGGATTGCGCAGTTTACGGTTCGGCACTATAAGAAGCCACAAGCGAGAAGGAGAAGAAGAACCGTTCAGAGAACCCCGATTTACGATGAAGGTCATTGCTGGTACCCCCGAAACGCCCGGTAAAGCGGAGTCACAGTGTATGATATTTTTGGTTCGGAATTCATCTCGTTTGGTTAAAAATTCTATTATTTCGTTGAAAATTTAATTATTTGGTTAAAAATGCAACTTTATTGATTAAAAGTAATATCCTTTATCAAAAATTTAACTACTTCGTCAAAAATTAATTTTTTTAGTTGAAGGTTCATCTCTTTGGTTGACAATTGAACTATCTTGATGAAAATTCATTTCATGTATGGTTGAAAACAATTTTTTTTAATGACAATTAAACTATTCCATTTTTGGTCAAAAATTTATCGTTTTCAGTTAAAAATTTAAATAGTTTGTTCAACATTCATCTTTTTAGTTTGAAAATTCATCTCTTTTCGTAGCAAATTTCATCTTTTTTTAAATAAAAACGCAAGTTTCTTGTTTGAAAATTAATCTGTTTTGGTAGAAAATTAACTTTTTTGTTAAAAATTCAACTTTTCGTAGAAAATTCATATTTTTGACTCGAAAATTCAACTGTTTGGTTGAAAATTAGCCTGTTTTAGTTAAGGATTGAAGAATTGGGTTAAAAGTTCGTTTTTGTTGGTGAAATCCAATTGTTCTTTATTTTTAATTAAAATATTTTTTGGGTAAAATATAAACTATTGCATGTTCCGTTGAAAATTCATCATTTTAGTTTGAAAATTCTGGTCCTCAGTTGAAAGTTGAACTACTTTCTTAAAAGTTCTTTTTTCCGGTTGTAGATTCACAATTTTATTTGAAAATTCGTTATTAGTTTGTTGAAAATTAATTTTTTCAACCGAAAATTTAAATATCTTGTTTAAAATCCAGCTGAGTGGTTGAAAATTAACTTTGTTATTAAAAATTCGTCTCTTCTGGCAGAAAATTAACATAGCTTTGTTAAAAGTTTTTTTTGTTAAAAATATTTTTTTTATTTGAAAATTCAACTATTCCATGTTTGTTTAAAAATTTATCCTGTATATTGGACAATTTGTTAATTCGCCTTTTTTGACAGAACATTAATCTTCTTGGTCGAAAATTAATCTTTTTGGTTGAAAATTTAACAATTTTGTTGAAAAATCGATTATTTTGTTCCAACTAATCTTTTTCATCAGATTTTTTATCTGAAGACTTTCCTGTCCCATTTTTGGTTGCAACTTTATTCTGTATATTGTATAAGTTAAAAACTCAACTGTTTGGTAGAAATTCATGTATTTTGTTGAAAAGTCGTCTCTTTGTGTAGAAAATTAATCTTGTTTGTAGAAAATTCAACTTTTTGGTTGAAAATTCAACTATTTGGTAGAAAATTCATATATTTTGTTAAAAAGTCGTTTTGGGTAGAAAATTAATCTTGTTTGATTGAAAATTCAACTATTTGGTAGAAAATTCATATATTTTGTTAAAAAGTCATTTTGGGTAGAAAATTATTCTTGTTTGTTGAAAGTTAAACTATTTGGTTAAGAATTCAACTATCTTGTTGAAAATTCATCTTTCTTGATTGAAAATAATCCTTTTTGTTAAAAATTTATCTTTTCCGATTTAAAAGTCGTCTGCTTTCTAAAAAACTCAACTTTTCAGTTTGAAAACTTTACTCTTTTGTTGAAAATCCATTTTCCATGGTAGAAAAGTCATCTTCTTGGTCGAAAATGGATCTTTTTGGTTAAAAATTTAACAATTTTGTTGAAAAATCGATTGTTTTGTTCCAAGTAATTTTTTTTAACAGATTTTTCATCACAAAATTTACCTATTACATTTTTGGTTGCAACTTTATTAAGTATATTGTATACGTTAGAAATTCAACTATTTGGTAGAAATTCATGTATTTTGTTGAAAAGTCATCGTTTTAGGTAGAATATTATTCTTGTTTGTTGAAAGTTCAACTTTTTGATTGAAAATTCAACTATCTTGTTAAAAATTCATCTTTTCCGATCTTAGAGTCTACTATTTTCTCAGAAATATCAAGTTTTTCGTTTAAAAACTTTACTTTTTTGTTGAGAATTCATTTTTCATGGTAGAAAAGTCATCTTTCTTGGTTAAAAATTCAACTATTTGGTAAAATATTCATATATTTGGTTCAAAATTTGTCGTTTTGGGTAGAAAATTATTCTTGTTTGTTGAAAGCTCAACTTTTTCGTTAAGAATTAAACTATCTTCTCAAAAATTCATCTTTCTTGATTAAAAATTATCCTTTTTGTTAAAAATTCATCTTTTCTGATTTAAAAGTCGAGTGTGTTTTAAAAAATTCAACTTTTTAGTTTGAAAACGTTACTCTTTTGTTGAAAATTCATATTTAATGGCAGAAAAGTCATCTTTCTTGGTTGAAAATTCAACTATTTGGTATAGAAAATTCATATTTTTTGTTAAAAATTCTTCATTTTGGGGAGAAAATTATTCTTGTTTGTTGAAAGTTCAACTTTTTGGTTAAGAATTCAACTATCTTGTTGAAAACTCATCTTTCTTGATTGAAAATTGTCCTTTTTGTTAAAAATTCATCTTTTTCTATCTAAAAGTCGACTGTTTTCTAAAAAATGCAACTTTTTTGTTTAAAAACTTTACTTTTTTGTTGAAAATCTAGAAAATTCAACTTTTCAGTATAAAAACTTTACTCTGTTGTTCAAAATTTATTTTTCATTGTAGCAAAGTCATCTTTCTTGGTTGAAAATTCAATCATTTGGTAGAAAATTCATATATTTTGTTAAAAATTCGTCGTTTTGGGTAGAAAATTATTATTGTTTGTTGAAAGTTCAACTATTCGGTTAGAAATTCAACTGTATTGTTAATAATTCATCTTTCTCGATTGAAAATGATACTTTTTGTCAAAAATTCATCTTTTCCGATCTAAAAGTCGACTGTTTTCTAAGGAAATTAAACTTTTTCGTTTAAAAACTTTACTTTTTTGTTGAAAATTCATTTTTCATGGCAGAAAAGTCATTCTTCTTGGTTGAAAATTCAACCATTTGGTAGAAAATTCATATATTTTGTTAAAAATTCGTCGTTTTGGGTAGAAAATTATTATTGTTTGTTGAAAGTTGTTTTTTCAATTGCGGTTTTCCTTTTATCATCTGAATTGATGCAGATATTCTTAAAAATAATATATGTTCAATTATAATTGTAACAATACAACAATTTTTGGTTTTCTAAACAAATTAAATAAATAAATATAAACCCTTGGCATTTTAGCCTTGAAAATAATTTTTTGCACCAAAACTACTTTAAATTTTTGTGAGAGAGATTTGCAGCCACGAGTTCTATGTAAAATTAACAGTAAGCAATTGTTATTATTTATTGTTATTATTTAATTTCAAATATCCCGAAATTTTCATATATTTAAAATATATTGTAATTTTTGTTTTGAAAAAAAATTACTTTTCTGGAATTACTTTAAATTATTGTGAGAGTGATCGTCGGTAACAATTTCTATAAAACATTAATAATTATAATATTTATAAACCGTTTTTGTGGAAAATTTTAGAATTAATGGTTTTTCAATTTCGGATTTTCCTTCATCATCTGAACTAATGCAGATATTGTTGAAAATAACATAGGTTCAATTATATTTGTTAAAATAGAACAATTTTTAATGCTGTAAACAAATTAAATAAATTCAAAGCTTTTGGCACTTTGGCCTGGCAAATAATTTTTTTCACTAAAACTGCTTTAAGTTTTTGTGAGACAGATTTGCAGTCACTATTTTTAGAACATCTTCATGTATTTGGAAAAACTTGCATACAATAGTAAAATTATATGTATTCTGGGAGTACTCTTGCGTTCACTCAAGATGATTTTTATTATATGCAAACGGTTGTTGAAGAGTAAGTAATAATTACGTGCAAAATCTCGATTTTCTCGTACTTTGAGTAAACATATAATAAATAAACAACAGGAAATTCAAAAATCTATGACGAAGGTGCCCTTTGACATTTAGTCAACTTTAATTTAAAGAAAAAAAATCGCAAACCGGGACAAAATTAAAGGCTGTATATGCTGTATACTTTTTTGAACGAAAAATATGTGTTTGGTCCCACTGTGCGGCGTTACGAACACATAAGTAAGACCCATTCCCTATTCTCCGAAACTTTGACGCCGGAATAATATACTTTCTATTACAATTTTTGATGCAATATTTAAGAGTTATTTAATATCCAGAAGGAAACTTAATTGTGCAGAATATTCGAGGCTCCAGTACCCCACCGCCTTAGCGAATACACAAGTAAGACTCATTTTCTATTATTTGAAACTTTAAAGTGCGAATTTGAAGAATATACTTGCTCACAACTTTTTATGAAAAATTGAAGAAAGATTTCGTATCCAGAACAAAACTTTGTTGTGCAGCATCCTCTACATCTGGATTTGGTTGAGAGTTGCTGGCCAGACCATTATCCTAGATCGTCGTCATTATATCTACATCATGAGTACGAGAGGAGAATCCATTATCTTGTTTACGTCACGATGATATGGTCTGTGTCCGCTGCAATTCAGAAAATCACTGAGAAACAATAAGTGAACGATCTTAGGGAGTTTTTCTATCAGACGGCTACAATTACGTCGAGGGGGAAGCTATCTCGACTAAATCTCGAAATAATTGCGCCTCAATAGAGACGTTATACGCTTTATCCCTCATACTCTTTTAGAGACGTAATAGCTCCACGAAACATAAATAATTACAACAAATTGCTTAAAATTATCTACCGCATTTTTCAGCTAAGTTATATTAAAATTCACTGGTTGCTCATACCCACTAAACAATTTTTATTTATAAAAAAGAATTATTTTTCTTCAATAATAAGGGATGTATGTTCAAATTGTGCAAGACATTTTTATATTGCCCTTGAATACATCCACCCGCCACTTTTCGAGTGAAAAATGTGTGTTAAATTCGAACATAAGGAACATCTGTTGTCGCTGTTTACAACCGTTCGTACCGAGAAGAACTCAAAGGAATTGTATGCGACAAAGGCGAACTTTTTGGAATTACTTATAAAAAAATTGTACTTCACGAATAGAAACATAAGTAGGTCACTGTCGCACTTAATTAAAGCAAATAGGATGACCTCCTTTACACATTTGGCAGCGACATCCTCAGACGTACAAAAAACCCGAACCCCCGTTCACTTACGCCGATCTTTCTCACACTTATCCTTCCTTATCCTTTCTTCTCTTCCTATCCTTGGCTTCGTTCCTCTTTCACTTTTTCTATCTCCATTAGTCTCTCCGTATCCAGCTTTGAAAAAGGTCAGACGAACTTATACGCGCTGGTCCAGCAGCCTTCCGCCTCCAGCATAGCGATGAACGAATGATCAGGGTCCTCTCAATTTCTCGCTATTTTTCACCTTAGCTCTGAGGAAAGTGATTTCCAGAGGATATCTCGTTTCACTTTACAGAATCCTAAAGATTTTCTTCCACTTCTGGGGCGTGTATCCAATTTTGCAGATTGGTTTGAATTTATTTAAAAGCGGTGGTTCCCTTGGAATTTGTATGAAGGAAGGAAATTGAAGAAGGTTATTCAAAAGGGCCTTTAGCCTATACTGGACGGACAGACCAAAGCGGGTCTCGAAAGTTTAATAAGTGATTAACAACATAAAAGAACAAATGATAATTATTACAAATCCTTGTGCAATTTTACCCCATCCTTAAGCCATTTTTTGCACTCCTTATGGTATTTTTTACTCACACTTATTAAATGTTACTCCAACCAGTTCTGATCATTTAACCTCATCCTTATGCCATCATGCCTTCTCCTGATGCTATTTTGACATCTTATTTCGCCATTTCTCCCAATCCTTATGTCATTTTGCCATATTTATGCCATTTTATGACATATTACACAATTTTTATGGAACGTTGTATCATTATACCATTTTGCCTAATCCTTATCCCATTTTGCCTACACACTTTATACTATTTTTTCACATACTTAGGTTGTTTGACATCCTTCTTGTCCTATTTGTCCCGTAATTATCTCATTAGGCGAGCTTCCAACCTACATATTATCGAACCTTTTAAAGTTCTTAAGGTACTGTGCTCTTTAAAATCAAGAAAATTTATGGATATAAGTTTTTAGATGACTATTCACTTTTCCAAAACTACTTACCGTGGAATCGTAGCTGATCTTCTTCTCGAGATATTTCGAATTTACGTTTCACAACATATAACTGTACCTCAAGCTTCGACGGTCATATGAAGTTAATGAAATAAAAATTTTTTTTTCTCAAATCTTTGAAGAGGACAAAAAACAAATATTCTGTCTGAACAAGTTTGCCAATTTTTAATTTACCATTATTCAGACTTATATAATGTACAGGACAAGTTAGAATTTCGATATTTGACAATTAAAAAATGTCAAAAATCTTCATTTTTTATGTCCGGAATTATAGACTATGGGGTACGTGGTATGTTGCGCACAGACACGAAGTTGACGGAGTTAATAGACGTCAATTGTAGAGCTTTTTCCTTTGTCTTACAACAAAAAACCAAAAACATTTAGATTCTTGAAAAAATATAACTGAGGATGAAGCATGTGACTTTTGTCGACGGAATGGAGGTTTTTGTACCACTATTCGAAAACAAAATGGTTATAGTATTCAGCTGTGAAAAAAATTAATATCTAGCTCCGCTGGGATTCGAACCCAGGTCTACTGATTGCCGCTCAATAAGATTGGAAATATAAATTCTTACAAGATGCTTAACGATGTCGTCATTCGCTTAATATAATGAATGAAATATATAATATAATGAATGAAATATAATATAATAATATATTGAATAAAATATAATGAATCTTGTTGCCTTCCGTAGCTTAGTGAGTCAGAGTATTAGTCCGGCAATCTGTAGACATGAGTTCGAATCCCATCAGAGCTAGAGTGGATTTTTTCATATCTAAATGCTATAACCATTTTGGTTTCGACTAGTAGATCAAAAACCACCATTTCATCGACAAAACCCTGTTTTTGATTCTTAAAATATGCGAAAATAAAGAAATATGGCCTGATGGTATAATAATAATAATATACTAAGAGTTTCACAAACTTTCATCCAGACACTTTTTAGGGTTTTGTAGCCCCGAGCAAAAACCCTTATAGTTTCGGTCAGGTGTTCATCCATCCGCATGTCCGTCTTACTTTTTTTCCAGGAGGAGAAATTATGGGAGGAGAAGTAGTACAGTGAGGGTGGCGAAGTGAGGGAAAATTAGGTGAGAGGAAGTAGGGGAAGTGAGGGGAAATTTGGTGTGTGAAAGTAGGAGAAGTGAGGGGGAAATTATGGGAGGAAAAGTAGGGGAAGGAAGGGGAGATGTGGGGTAGGTGAAGCGAAATAAGGGGACGAGAACTAGAGTAAATGAATGAAGAAGTAGGGGAATGAGGAGAGAATGAGGGAAAATATGGATAATGAGGGTAGGGGAAGTGATAAGAAATTAGGGAGAGGAAGTAAGTGGAAGTAGAGAAAATGATTAGAAGTGTGGGTCGGTAGTAAGGAAGAGTGAGGTGTGGGATAGGATAGTGCGGGTGGGTAGGGGAGAGGAAGTGAGGGTTTGGGAAGGGAAGTGGGGGAAGAGAGATGTTAACTGTGGAAGTGCGGAGAGGGGGAAGTAGTGGATAAAGAAGTTATGGAAGGTTGGGGTGGCGATGGGTGAAGTGTGGGAGGGGAAGTTTGTGTCTCGAGGGGAAGTAGTGGAACCTAGGGAGATTGGGGTGATTAGGGAGGTAAGTATGGAAGGGGAAGGTTTGAACAATTTAATTAAACTCTTAATAGTCTACGAAATCTTGAGGAGCATTTGAAGTGTATTTCGCGAATGGAATAGAAATTATGATCAAACTTTCGAAATATGCAATACCTCGCGGCAGTGTATCATTACTTAAAACTTAAATACTAATATAAAAGATTAAATTTGCATAATATTTATAATAAATGTTCTTCACAAGGTGTCACCTCAGTGATGGAAGGATTCATACAATCAGGGATATTTATTTCGGTGAAAAAAGCCCTTTTGTTGAAAAATTAGAGACCCTTCCTTTCTGAAACCAACTTACAATACTTTCCGGAACAGTTTTTGTCGTTTGATATACCTTGATCCAACTCTAATGCCTTTCGAATGGATCGAGGAGTGAACCATGAGGTCAGATTCGAGTTTCATTGATGGGAGACACGTATGGTCACAGGTGAGGGCAATAGGCCAATGAGTCGACCTGTGGCAATAAAATTCCTGGACTACCTGCTGTTGCATGTCTCTAGACATAATCGGCAGACGAGGAGCGAAGAAGGAGCAGAAGATCTCTACCTGCAGAATGAATCGGATACTGTCTATAAGAAAGTGAGGCAAAAGGTGTCGCGGACACCTCACGCGGGGTTCCGATGGGCACGCGTGCGTTTCTCCCTTTTCCTTTCTCTCTCGATTGTGTCCCAAAAAAGGTGAAAGAGAAAGAAAAAGAGAGAAAGAAGCAGAGCAGACCCGGGCTTTAAATCCTGCTATTATTGAAATACGCGTGCCACGTGCCGAGCCGAACCACCCGTAATCCTGACCACTGAACAAGAAGTCTGGTTGGTCCCTCCTTGCTTGCGAATCATAGAATTAAGGGTTCCTTGATTGTCTCAAGAAATAAAATCATTTACTACTCTAGTAAATCTTTTTTCCCCTTCCAGAGATATTTTGCAAGATAAAAAATCTTTGTGAGAAGAATGTACTTGCACTAATTAGTATTTATTGCTTAAACTAATAGTTACTGGATGTGACACCTAATTTGTTAAGATGATTCGGAAGCTTGTGTGCTCTATGCATAATCTTAATACAAATACGGGAGCGTCCATTTTTTACGCGACCGGTTTTCAGCAAATTTTTGACCCTCCCCCCCCCCTTCACGTGATCGATTCAAAAAAGCCCCCACACCTCCCAATTGCTTGTCCGTAATAATTTTGATGACCCTCCACTCCTGTTTTCAAGGTGATGAGATTTATGAACGTCTCTTATGCCCGGTCTTTGGCGGGCAAATTCTTATTGCGCGCTACGCGCGCGATGCATCGCTTCAAGTTTCAGTGCATTTCGATTTTACTTCAAATATCATAAATACTGTAAGTTAAATAAAAAATTTCGATTAAAGCCCCTGATAACTAAAATTATAAGTTGGAACTGAAATTGTTTTTTCAATTTGACTTAATGCAAAACTTTTTCAAAAATTACATAACTAATAGAAATCATAATTATACCTTATGGCTCTTTAAAAAAAAATCGCAATCTTCGAAATGAACGAACTTTTTGAAATTTTAGTTCAATCGAAAAATCTCATTGGCATAATTTCTAAATTTATTTAATATCGGCTAAAAATTGCTCAATCTGTTAAAATAATAATCTTATATAATCTAATAATAATCTAAATATGAAATAATCTTTTTTTGATTGAAAATTCAACTACTTGGTTTGAAATTAAATTAATTTGTTAGAAATTCATCTTTGTGGTTAAAGATTCATCATTTGAGTTGAATGCTCATTTTGTTAATTGAAAATTTAACTGTTCCTTTTTTGATTGAGAAATGATTTTTTGTTTCAAATTCAACTATTTGGTAGAATATTCATGTTTTTCGTTGGAAATTTGTCTTTTTTGTACAAAATTAATCTTTTTGGTGCAAATTTGTTTTTAAATTCAACTAGGGTAGGTAGAAAGTTACACTGCTCTGATGAAAATTCATTATTTTGGTTAATGATTCATCATTTGAATTGGGAAAACATCTGCTTAGTTGTAAATTATTCCTTTTTAGTTGAAATATCAACTTTTGGTTTAAAATTCATGTAATTTCTGGAAAATATATGTTTTTTTGTAGAAAATTAATCTTCTAGACGGATTTTTTAAAAATCTAACTTTTTGGTTGAAAGTTGAACTAGTTTGTTCAAAAATAATTTTTTTGGTTAAAGATTCATAATTTAAGATTCAGATTTATCCTCGGATTTATCCCTTATGTTGAGAATTTAAATATGTTAATGAAAATTTATTTTTTGCCTAGAAAATTAATTTTGTTTATTGAAAATTGACCTATTCCATTTTTGATTCAAAATTGGCCCTTTTAGATGAAAATTCAACAAATTGACTTCGAATCAGTCACTTTTGACTGATACAAATTAAGACTGTACGAAAATGAGATAAATACTTTGGTATCAGTGCTGGGTGAGTTACTTTTTTTAAGTAACTAGTTACAGTTACCAGATAAAGTAACTTCAGGTTACCTAAAATGTTACTTTTTTCACTTCCTTAATTTTTTAATTTAAAAATCAAAATAACCAAGATGATAATTCATAGAAACTTAATTTCAAAATAATTAGGCATTAATTAAATTAAATAAAAAATATATTTTGGCAAGTCAACAACAATACACATTTAGAATAAAATTCAAATTGAGTAATAGATATGTCACTCAGGATATCCTGCACATGATATGAGATTCTGAACGGATTTTGGTTTTCCGCATCGTCCGACAGGATCACCAGAATTACATGTTTCGTTGACATTATTTTCATCTCCTCCGTTAAAAACGATTTTTCATTTTGAATTTCAATTTAAAATCACGACTCACGTATTTAATTCTAACAATTCTATTCTCCCGTTCCAACAGGGAGTTGAATTGTCAACCAAAAAAGATATCTCATTCATATTTTTCAACCAGTTGTATTTTTAACAAAAAAGATTGAATTTTTTACCGCAAAAAATTAATTTTCAATCCAAAAAGAACATTTTTGAACAAAAAAGTTGAATTTTCAAGCTGAAAGGATGAATTTCAAACAAGAAAGTTACTTTTCTACCAAATAGTTGAATTTTCTACCATTGTCAAACCAAAAAGACGATTTTTCAAAAAAAGGGTTAAATTTCCAACAAAACAGTTCATTTTTAATAAAATAGTTGGCTTTTCTATAAAAAAAAAAACAAATAGGAAACGAAAAGATATACATTTTTAACTACAATTATGAATCAACGCTTTTCAACAAGAGTTGAATTTTTAAACTGGAAATATGGATTTTCAACAAAAACGTTCGTTATTTTTCAACCAACTAGTTGAACTTCCACAAAGTAACTTTAACAAAATACATGAATTTTCGAAAAAAATAGATGAATTATAAATAAGAAGTATTATAGATGATATTATTTCAATCAAAAAAGATTTTAATTTAAAAGCAAACATAGTTGAATCCAACCAAAAAAGACGGATTTTGAACGAAATAACTGAATTCTCAACCAAATCAGATGAATTTTCTACCATAATAGTTGAATTTTCAATAAAGAAAGATGAGATTTTCTAAAAAAAAATACTTTCATTTTCAAACTGAAAGTATGACTTTTCAACAAAAAAGTTACTTTTCCTTCAAATAGTTGAATTTTCTACAAAAATACATGAATTATCAATGAGTTAGTTAAATCTTCAACCAAAATATATGAATTTTCAACGGAAAACATAATTTTTCAAAAATTATTTTATTTTAGAATAAATTAAAATGACAATAAAATGAAAATATAATAATTGATATTATTTCAACCAAAGATTTGAATTTGAAATCAATCAAAGTTCAATTTAACCAGAAAAGAGGAAATTTCACCAAAATAGCTGAATTCTCAACCAAATCGGGTGAATTTTCTACCAAAATAGTTGAATTTTCAATAAAAAAAGGTGAGATTTTCTAAAAAAAAAAAAATACTGTAATATCTAAACCGAGAGTATGACTTTCCAACAAAAAAGTTACTTTTCCTTCAAGTAGTTGAATTTTCTACAAAAATGCATGAATTTTCAATCAATTAGTTAAATCTTCAACCAAAATAGATGAATTCTCAACAGAAAATATAAATTTTTTCAAACATTATTTTCATTTAAAAAAAATTAAAATAATAATAAAATAATAAACATAAAATAAAAATATAATAATTGATATTATTTCAACCAAAGAATATTTTAACTTGAAATCAATCACAGTTGAATTCAACCAAAAAAGAGGAATTTCAACAAATTAATTGAATTTTCAATTAAAAAAAGGTGAGATTTTCTAAAAAAAAATACTTTCATTTTTAAACCGAGAGTATGACTTCTCAACAAAAAAGTTACTTTTCCTTCAAATAGTTAAATTTTCTACAAAAATACAAGAATTTTCAATCAATTAGTTAAATCTTCAACCAAAATAGATGAATTCTCAACGGAAAATATTAATTTTTTCAAAAATTATTTTCATTTAAAATAAATTAAAATATTCATAAAATAGTAAACATAAAATAAACATATAATAATTGATATTATTTCAACCAAAGAAGATTTGAATTTGAAATCAATCACAGTTGAATTTAACCCAAAAAAGAAGAATTTTCAACAAAATAGCTGAATCATCAACTCAAAGACATTAATTTTCCACCCATAACTGACCCATAAACACCTCTCAATAGGAGATATACAAAAAATACAAAGTAACTTTGACGTATAACTAAAATTAAAGTTCCAAGTTACAGAAAAAATCGTAACTAAGTTACGTTACAAGTTACTTTTCAAAATAGTAATGAAGTTACCCTAAAAGACACAAGTAACGTAACTTTTCAGTAACTTAGTTACTTGTAACAAGTTACTACCCAACAATGTATGGTATACAATTAAGTGATGGGAAAGAGTGGTCACGTGCCAAAATAAAAGGACCTGAACGTGTTGCGATTGCCGCTAGAGATATTCCGGCATCGGTTACTTACTGGGCGTTAAGTGCCAGTACTTACCTGCGTATGTAAATGACTGGCGATTACCGATAAACACAGGTACCACGGCGTCATAATATTAGAGCCATTATCCGCGTATCGCACTTGAAGCTCGAAGCACGTCCTACCTACGTACTTACATACCTTGTTTGCGGGCTTTGCGGCAAACTTATGTATGTGTTTGGTGTCTCGTTACATGTTACATGGTACTCCATGCTCTCCGGCAAAAGACGACGTCCAGCTGTGACTATCTTTCCTTAATGTCACTGATGTCTGCCTTAATTTACCACTATTCAGAATATCGATTTGCCGACAGATATTCTTGTTTATAAGAAAGAGCTTTTATCTCCTTACATTTTAGTATCAAGTCTTAAAGTATAAATGCAATTGTTGATGACACCTTATGAGTATTTGCAATTTCATCCTTTGTGGGAGCGTCCACGTAGCACGTGACGTTACTTTTAGCTACTTTTGACTCACCCCTTCCTCTTGTAACAATTTGTGACATTTTAGTGCCCCCCCCCCACGCCCTCAAAATTTTATGTGACACTGAAGTATGAGAACATTTTTAATTAAATTCTTTAGAGAGTTTTTTCATGTGCCATCCATAAACTACGTTACCAATTTGAACCATTTGAAGATTGCCCTTCGTTTCTTCTTTTTTGAGAATTCTTTTCCTTTTTCCTGTTTTCAAGAAACGTCCCCTTATTCTCATTTTTCGCTTAAGGTTTTCTGAATTAATAGAACCCAATAAGAAATATAACTACTGTTTCTTAAAAGTTAATACAGGGAAGTCTCGCCTATTTCCCCGACCTTGAAACGAAACGATTCTTTTATTTCCACGCGGGAGGGTACCCCGCCTTTGCCGCGAGTGGGCAGTATATTTGGGTCAAGCGACGTTCATTGGCTGCCCCGTTCTTATATCTATGCGCCGCCTGTACGCAACTTTCTCAACCGAAAAGCGCGGCTTGATTTAAAATCAATAAATACTATCAATATTAATACAAATAAATACACCCCATATTCCTAGAACTGATGGCCCACGCAGTTCCTCAGCTCAAGGGGTGAGAGACGGTTACGACTCTCACCTCGGAAGGGTCACCATGTGCGAGTACTCAGTCGAGTATATTGCGCAATATTATGGAAACGGTTCAGGCGAGTTGATATCCGGCTTATTGCGCAGTTGAAAAAGTCGCGGTCCGTTAGTCTGCATGGATGCATCAGTGTTTTTCAAGTATCTTTCAAGTGTTTTTGTTGGCGTACTACAAATTTCCAACTAAAAATCAATATTATAGAATCAAAAAACGACGCAAATATTTCGCGGAATAGTGAGTTTTGCAGCATCGCGTATCGCCACGATATTCTAAACTAGGTGCAGGAAATTTCAGCCATCAGGAAGGTTAGTACATGCTACTGCAAGTTGCATACGACTTTTTGGAGAAAATCTCCGAAACGTAAAGGTAAGTCATAAAGGTCTGCATAGTAATCTTTTCATGTGTAGAATGCATTTGCGCAATTCTGTTTCTTCATCCTCTTATCGGTTGAAGACCTTTCAGTTTCACGAAATACAAGCAACTGTCCGAAATTTGAGGTTAGAGTACCACTAAGTTGACATTTTGGATATTTCATTTTATTTCGTGAAACTGAAAGGTCGTGAATCGACAAAAGAATGTAACATGACTGAGAAAATAGATTCTACACTTGAGAAATACTTCTATTTGTACATTTATGACTTTTACGTTCATAATATTTTCTTGAAAACGTCGTGCGACGTCTTCCCATGCCGTTGTGAAACAATAGTCAATTCAAGACTTCCCGCTCTGCGGGCCTCTTTTTCTAATTGGTCAGCCACTGTGCGGAGGAGAACATATTGGGACCGTGGTGGGAGTTTACGGAACTGCGCAAATGGAAATAACCGTCTACAGCCGACGCGGAATAAACGGCGTTAGGGAATAAGGGAGTTGGAGAATGGGTGAGACTTCACTGTATATATATGTATATATACATATATAAATATATATGTATATATAGGTATATAATATTGATTCGAGGTCTGATGATACGAATTTATATCTATATATACTGATGCAGTATACATATATTTAGATATACCCTGTGATTTAGAGCAAAAGTTCACTACAATAAATAATGTGTTTGACAAGCTGCAATTTTATTTAAAAAGTGCCTCCGTATCGGCACTTAAGAATAACGTATGTTTAGTAATAGGTAGATGTACCGTTTGTGGCCACTGTACCGTTTGTGCCCACTTTGAGATTTATAAGTAAATCTTAAATATTTAGTTCTTACAATAGTATTATGTAGTATATTTATAGGTATTCTTGATGTGTTGGCAACGCTGTGAACTCTTTTATATAGGACGGTAACAGAATAGTTTAAGAAATAATTAAAAACATATGTGGACGCGTGTTTTACCTCGGCAATTTTAATTATTTCATATAAGAACCTGCAGAACACCCTGGTGAGTGAATTACTGATATTTATTGAAAATCATAATCTTCTTTGAATGTTTATATTATATACTACTTAAAAAACTTAATAGTGAGTAAAAAACATCAATTTACTGATAATAATCTAAAATATGAATAAAAAAGCCCATGGCCACAATTGGTACAGCAAAAGTATACAAGTGCTACTTTTGGTCATGCCATGCCCGCAAGTGGTGCATATGTTTTCAAGTTTTGGCCATAGTACTTATTGATTTAATATGTTAGATTATTCACACGTATATTATTTAGCTATTATTTATAAAATCATTGACAAAGAATTTCAATTATCAAACTAAGAACTAATTTTTATATTTTTTATATTTTATAGGTTAGAATGCCGTCGAGAGTAAAAAAGAAGACCGTGGAGAAAATTCCTGAATCACCTTCAGCTACAATCAGTAAACCTAAAAGGACATTTTTCAAGTATTTAGAAGCTGATTTAAAAAAAGATTTGGAGTCAATTAAAAATGGGACCGCTATTACAGCAGCCAGTGAACAATATAAAGTTCCAAGAACAACGTTGCGTAATAAACTCCAAGGGAAAGCACCAGAAACTTCAGGTCGTGTTGGTCCAGAATCCGTACTTGATCATAATATCTAAGATAAGTTGGAAGAGTGGTTATTAGGAACTTGCAGAATGTGTTTTCCAATAAATAAAGGCTTCTTGATACACTCTGTGAAGCAATTAGTGTAAGCAGAAGGCTTAAGAAATCCTTTTAAAAATAATGTTCCAGAAAGAAAGTAGTTTGAAGGTTTTCTCAGGCGTCATCCACGTGTTGGACAAAAAAAGCCGAACATCTTTGCAAGGCTCGGGCAATCATCACTGAAAATAGGATCCGTTCTTGGTTTTCTCCTGTGGCAAAAGAGCTTGGCAAAAATGCCAAAATACTTAAAGATCTTCGAAGGGTTTTTGATTTATATGAAACGGCGATGCATCTTGCACCAAAAGGTGGTCTTGTCTTAGCAGGGAGAGGAAAAGCTGTCTATGATGTATAGCTGGTAATGAAAAATAAAACGTTACTACACTGTTTAATGTGAATGCTGCTGGAGAATTTGCGCCACCATTAACAATTTTTAAGGGCGAACGTTTACCCAAAATTGGTGTTGATTCTGTTCCAAAAGATTGGGGAATAGGGAAATCGGAGAGTGGATGGATGACTAGTGAATCTTTTTATGAGTATTTTATCAATTTTTTCTAACAATTTTTTCTAAATTGAAAAAAGTGGAATTGAACTCCCTGTGATTGTTTTCTTAGATGGTCATGTTTCTCATATATTCCATTTAACTGAGTAAGTTCTGTAAGGAAAAGCAGATCAACCTGTGTTGTTTCCCGCCCCATCCGACGCATATCTTACAACCACTGGACGTATCCTTTATCTTTCCTTTAAAACAAAGGTGGAAGAATTCAATTCGTTATTGACGCATAAAAAAAACGGTACTGGTCTTCTAAAGCATAACGTTCCAGGTTTTTTTTATCAAAGCTTAATTATGAGGAAAATTTCACAGATGTCATCAAGAGTGGATTTAAAGTTTGCCGTTTCTGTCCATTTGATGCTAACGCAGTTGATTATGATAAATGCGTTGAAATAAAAAATTCTCAAAGTGAATCTAACGAATCGAACTCACAAAAATCAGTACAAGTTTTATCTCATCGGAAATACGTTGAAAGAAAAATTGACGCTAACTTTTTTCAACGTTTTAAAAATGCAAGAGTCACTGGTATTGGTTGGGAAGCTGGTGACAAATATGAGGTTTTGGATGATCTTTAGGCCAAGACTGTAGAAGATGATACACATGAAGACAATGAATTGCCATCTTCATCTTGTCTTCCTGTAGCATCGGAAAATCCTTCTCCTTTCACTTCCAATGATAACAATGCCATTGAATTTTCGTTTCCAGAGTTTCTTACGCCTAATCTTGAGGAATTTAAGTAATCTTCACGACTGAATAAACAAAAATTCAAACACAATTTCTTAATATTGATCTTTTTTGTAGTTGACTATCCGTCGGTTGTTCAATTAATCTTTGAATTATGTTTTAATTTGATTACACTTTTGCACTATTTTCCAGCCGAAGAACAATTAGAATCTTCAAAGTCTCATAGCCCCGACCAAAATTCCGATTGTTAATGACCTCTTTTACTTAAGGGATTTTACTTAAGTTTTAAGGTTTTACTTTTACTTAAGGTTTAAGGGGTTTCCAGTTAAACTATGTCAAACTTTCATCTTTCGACTGTTTATGAACAAACTGAAACAAATCTGAGTAGTGAGACAAGTTACAGTATCGTCTACTCCAAAAGGTGAAAACCTCCCTTAAGTTGAAATATTTTGAAAACCTCTTCACTCCATTTTGATCCAAATCTTCTGAGAATTCTATTTCGTTTTTATTCCTTCTTCTTTTAACATTTTTCGTTTATTTTTTATCTTGACGATTGCAAGAAAATAAAAATGTTTACTTATTTCACCATGAAGCCCAATGCTAAAGTCGGGTGCAATATTTCCATTATTGACTTCAAGTGTCCATTTTCGCTAAAAGAATGCTGTAAAATATCAATTATCTCGGAAGCGGCTTAAGATAGGTCAAAAATAACACAAATATTGGCCAAGTTGTTTCAACAAAAATATTCCAAAGGTCTGAAAGTAAAAAATCCAAAAAATATCCTAATGAAAATAATCACTCGAGTTACCTTCACAAAACTTCAGGTTAAGTTTTATATCCAACTATTGATATTCAAAAACCCTTAGAATCCACCCTTGGTGGTTTTAACGAAGACACTTCAAAAATTCTCCCAGTAAAAAAGCCAAACAATATTATAAATGAAAATAATCACTGAGGTCACCTTTAAAAAACATCCGGTTATGTTTTAAATCTATCAATAATATTCAACAACACTTAGAATCCAACCCTAGTTGTCTTTACGAAATCATTCCAAAGGTCTCGACGTTCTTCAAGTGAAAATAACCATTCAGGTCTCATTCACAAAAGCCCAGGTTAAGTTTTAAATCCAACAGTAATATTTAGTAACCCTTAGAATCCACCTTCAGTTCTTCTAACGAAAACATTTTAAGAAGTGGGCTAGTGAACTTAACCTAGAGTTTCTTGAAGTTGATCCAAGTAAATATTTTCATTTATAACATTTTCTGGCTGCATAGACGTTTGCCTCACATCATGGCCGGGCTAGCGAAATATTACGCCAGCAGGTCCCAAGATGTTTGTCGCATAGGGGGTAGTTTTTAGGGGTTGAAGTTGGTTGCACAGATTTGAACAAATTAAGACGAAAGTAATAGGCCCATATAAAGTTGATTTTGTATAATGTCGGGGCCAGCGAAACGTTTCGCTGTCCGGCCATTGTTTTCTTGAGTTATCAGGGGCTTCCGATGTTGCACAAATTGTAAATTTGGTTGAATAAATTTGAACAAATTCTGCACTAAATATTTGGCCAAAAACAAGTTGAATTTGCGTGGGTGGTTGGGCCAGCGAAATGGTCCTATTTCGCTGCACCCGTCATGATGTTTGCTGCATAGGGGATAGTTTTTATGGGTTAAAGTTGGTTTTACAAATTTGAACAAATTGAGACAAAAATAATGCGCTCACATAAAGTTGATTTTGGATAATATCGGGGCCAGCGAAACGTTTCGCTGGCCATGCAGGAGTTTTTTTTAGTTATTAGGTACTTCCGGTATTTCACAAATTCTAATTTTGATTAAACAAATTTGAACAAATTGCGGACTAAATGTCTGACCCAAAAAAGGTCAAATTTGCGGGGTAGTGGGGCCAGCGAAATGGTCCTCTTTTGGCGGACTTCCTGCAGACCTTTTAGATCGATCAAAATATCCAAGCGATGTCTCAAAGACGCCAAATCACATGACATGTAGGTAAATTTCCCGAACGTTTTTCGGATGTCCCAGTGCCGACAGGGGAGTTATCAGGAACGCTATCATTATCCAAAAAGACGCCAAAAATTGGGAAGAAATTTGAAACATAAGAGTGGCAGGTCTTGTCCAAAACTAGTGCTGATCATCTTTTTTGGATGTATTTTGAAAGACTTATAGCGCATCTAAAATGATAGAAGATAAGGACTCCAAGACCCTCCAGTTACTGTCGTCCACCCACCCACACCAGAGGAGGTCGAGGCATTTTGGAGAGAAGTCTACGAAGTCCAGCATCCACTGAAAGAACACTCAAAGAAATCTTTTACTTTATATTTGAATTTTAATCGTGCATTTTCCTTTATGTGCGCCGCATTCGGTGCCGCTCCCCTAAGTACGCAGTTATCAACTGTGCACTCCTCGCTTCTCGATCGCTTTCGAAGCGGATGAAGCATGGTAGTTGTTGTCATGGACGGCAATGCTTCGAAAAACGTTGTGTCGAACTATAACGATGCAGTAAAGCGATTTTTTCCGATATTAAATTATCTCAAGCCTGAAAAATATTCCAAAATTTGCACGAGAAAAAGAAAGATACAAATGTAAATCTAAAAAAATATTGATAACTGTACTATATAATAAAAACATCTTTCTTGGAAAAATTGTTCAGTTTTATAAATAAAAGTCAATTCTTAAAATATTTATTATCAAAATCTCCTCAGACTCTTTTTTCGCAAACTTAAATTTAATTATCTAACTTTCTTGTTGATTATCAAAGTTTTAAATGCATTAAAACTTTGCTGCCAATCAAAGTAGAGTGCTGCATTGTTTCACAATTGTAGTTCTACCACGAGTGTCGTTTCGTTCTTTCCAGCAGTTGCAGAGAAATGTGGTAATTCGTATTCATCATACTTTCTGAAGCGCGATAAGTCGTCTTTAAGAGGATATGAAGCACCACTAAACATCCATCCTTTAGAAAGAAAAATTCCTTGGAAAATTTCTCTTAGCAACTCTTTGTCTTTAATAATAGAACTTCTTCATTCCTCTCGGGTGATTTTCCTTCATTGATGTTTGTGTATCCGCTCTTGCAACTTGATTTGAGCAATTCCTAAAATGCAGACAAGAGATACATTCTCACTGGTGTAGATATTAAGTATTCATTTTAAGATTTATATTCCTTAGAATTTTTTCAAAGACTTTCACGGTTTTATCTTCAAGGAAATATTTAATTGATAAGTATTTCCTGATTTTTAGTCCTGTTAGTTATATTGCACTGAAAATGGATAAATTAGTAAAAAAGACGCATTTTCAATTATATTCAATTAAGCACTTTACTTACAACTTGTAATACTTCAAATATGGCAATATATCAGAAAATGGTTACTAACGATCCGCTGGCCGCAAACCCTATAAAAACCATTCAAGTAAATATCTCTTCATCTTAGAATACTCATGCCTTAGTATTAAATGGAAATTTCACCACGCTCAATGAAATCCCTTAAAATAAATCTAAATACTTAAAAAAAGTTCCAAATTTTGATGACTGGAAAATCCAGAAAAATAAAATTCCCGACACTATTAAATTGTCAAAAAACAAAATATTCAAAATAGAAATATCCAGAAATTATGAAATTATCGAAAATTTAAGATGCCCGAATTATAAAATTACCGAATGATAATATTGCTGGCTATATTTATAATATGATCGAATTAAAAAACTCCCGATTAGAGTTTATTCCCGAAATAAAATTGCCAACATTCTAAACAATTCTTTTAATAATGAAAAACCATTTATTATTTGTTCAGATTCAAGAATTTTTTCATTCAGAAATTTTATAATTTTGCATATT
The DNA here is from genome assembly GCA_011634705.1 of Andricus grossulariae. Classification (NCBI taxonomy): domain Eukaryota; kingdom Metazoa; phylum Arthropoda; class Insecta; order Hymenoptera; family Cynipidae; genus Andricus; species Andricus grossulariae. The sequence goes on along the minus strand of JAABKJ010007545.1, from coordinate 122,932,226 downwards.
TTATTATTTGGGAATTTTCCACTTCGAACATTTTGAATTTTCGGCAATTTGATTATTTCAGAAATTTTCTATTACGAAAACATTTTTGTCCGAAAACTTTGCAGTGTTCGGAGCTTCATTTTTCGTGATCTTACAGTCGCCCCCAAAATTTTTTTAAATGCGTTATATTCAATTCAAAAAATTTTGAAGCCATTAAAATCCCATACATTTGTGTAAAATTATTTGAAATTTCTCATAATTTTTTTAAACTATTGACATCGCTCGAAGTCGTTGGAGTCTCATTAAAATATTTTACAATTCCTTCAAATTCCTTCAAAAGTTTTGAAATCCTGTAAAACTACTCTGAATCTTCAGTAATAACTTGAAATCTGGAAAATATCTTGAAATATGTACTCTAAAATAATTCTACAATTCTTAAAACATTTCTGAATACTTTGGGTTTACTAGAAATCTCTTGAAATCCCTTGAAATCTTGTTTAAAACCACTTAAAACATTCAGTAGTTTGTTAATTAGTTAAACTACATAGAAATTCAAAAAGATTCTCGGAAATCCCTTGACATATTCTTAAATCACTTGAAATCTTTAGAAAATCTATCCATCCTTTTAAATATTTTAAAGATACTTGTGATCCTTTTGGAAGTGTTGTGAAATCGCTTGGAATATTTTGAAATACTTCCGAAATTCTTAAAATCTTTTAAAATACTTTGCGAGCCCAAAAAAGTCCTTCAAAAGTTTCGAAATCCTGCGAAATTATTTGAAATCTCTAGAAATGACTTGAAATCTGATGAAATATCTGGAAATATGAACTCTCAAATAATTCTACAATCATTAAAACACTTTTAAATACTTTGGGGTCTCTAGAAATCTCTTGAAATCCCTTGAAATCTTGTTTGAAACCACTTAAAACCTTTAGTAGTTTGTTCATTAGTTAAAATCCACTGAAACTTGGAAAGGTTCTCGGAAATCCCTTGACATATTCTTGAATCACCTAAAGTTTTTAGAAAATATGTCAATCCTTTCAAATATTTTAAAGATACTTGTGATCCTTTTGGAAGTGCTGTGAAATCGCTTGAAATATTTTGAAATACTTCCGAAATTCCTAAAATCTTTAAAAATACTTTGCAAGCCCTAAAAATTCTTTGAAATCCATTGAAAGAAAAAAGTCCGTGATTTTGCAAACAATGATCTGATTATAAGGTAAAAAAGATTTTATGAACAGGGTAAGATAAAGTGAAATCGTACTAGCAGTTTTTTAAAATTATTACTCCTAGCCAGGATTTACTCGTCAGCGTATTCAGACTCGCTGTATCGCTGATTCATCGATATCGTTAATACAAGTTTAATTAATTCGTCGCCCGGTTCACCCGACCGATAGGTCGACGTAAAGGAGCCATAGTAAGGATTACTTTGATGTAAAGTATCGAATTTTAGTAATATAAAACCTAGTTACTCAAGCATTTTATGCTGCTACAGAAACTGTAATAGAGAGATCAGCATAGAGCCAGTAAAATGATTAATGGCTTGAATGAAAGTTTTTGAAAAACAAAAAGCAAAATAGAAAATATAATTGAATCTAGGAAAATATTTTCAGCTCAAAAAGTTCGTAAGAAAGGAAAAAAATCTTAGGTAAGGTTCAGGCCTCTCTCACATAATTTGCGACAATTTTTAACGCAATGCGAGTACAATTCGTACTCTTTTGAGTTCCGTGAAGAAGCTCAAAAAATGTTAAACATGGACAAAAAGGTGTATACTTTTCCAACAAACTAAAAAGTAAATTTTGTCCAAAAGGCCATCTTTAATTTTTTTTTAGATTCATAGTATAATATGAGGGTGTGTGAGTTTTGTCCTCGCCAAACAATTCCTTTATATACAAAAACTCATTCTTAATGTATAAAACAGATTTATCAAAATTCCAATTCTTTTTTTGATAATTCTTAGCTTCATGTCTCAAAGATGCTACAAACATATATTGGGATGACATGGTTTTACTAAACAATATGCAAATTAAAAATTATAATTATCGAACGACAAAATTTCAGAGATTTACAATTACCGAAAAAAAAATAAAACTATCAAAAATATTTAGTTATAAAATTTAGGTATTCGAAAAGTTAGAGTTTATAGTACAAATCCTAAAATTTGAACTAAGTTACTGAGTAAAGTAAAAAGTCTACTTTTTTATTTAAAATTTAGAATATCTGATATTTCTACATGTTGTAACTATACATGTAAATATATATGATTTAAGCTTCTTAAGGTCATAAAACTGAAAACGTTAAAAAAGTAAATTGATATTCAAAAAAAATGTTCTTTATATTATAAAAAGTAATTTTTTCCATAATTAGGAATAGTTTATCGAAAACAAAAATCACATGACGCGCCTCTTACATCACTATGAATATAGAGACAATCAAAGGTGGCCCTTTTGAGAAAATTTAATGGAATCCCGACTTAAGTCCCAATAAAATACTGAGAATGAGGCAAACTTTTCTCAACAGTTTTTACATGTACAAATAGAAACGAAAGTACTAAAAAAGTTCCATTTCAATTTATTTTTTGAAATTTTCTTGAGTGCTGATGGGACTTCTGTCCCAAATAATTACTGCTGAAATATGACTAAAATATCTAAACAGGTCCTACCTAATTTTTTCAATTTCTAAGAATCCTCCATAATTTTCGGAACAAAAGTACTAGGATAATTTCATTTAATTTTTTTGGAATTTTTGCAAGTGTTGGTAGGATTGCTGACCCAAGAATTGAGTGCTGAAATAGGGCTGAACTAGTAAAGAATTCAGTATATGTACCGTTTCACTAGGAGTTTTTCAGAAAAAAGTACTTTTCTGACTGAAATAATCAAACATCACTTCTCAGCTTATTTTGTTTCCAAAATTATGTAGGATTTCTGAAATTTTCGAAATAAAATCAAATGAGACATATTTTGATCATTTTTAGTACTTCAATCCTATGTCAACAGTACTCTTTGGGACATAAATCTCATCAACAGTTGAAAATATTTCGAAAAAAATAGAAATTTTCTAATCCTTTTTTCACTATTCAAACTTTGAAAATTTTCAAGAAAAGTTGGTCCTTAAGCACTACATTCTTGCACCCAGTACATTAGTGGGACATTAGCCGGGATCCCAGTGGGATATAAATAAGGCTTTTTTTTATTCGGGAATTTGAAACAGTGCGGATGGCGCTGCAAACAACCAAAAAGAAAAGAAAATTATGTCGGCTTCCATGATGCAACTTTTTAGAGAAAACTTTTGTTAATTTTTCACAGTTCAAGTAGACCCACCTTACAGGTGGATATTATCGGGCCACTAACTGGGTGACCTATTAAAGATTAGACTTGGACTTAAAAGGTGATTGTGCCGTCTAGATTAAAGAAACATACATTTTGAAAAAAGCTTCAGGAAAGATTTTTGAATTCCGCGTTAAAAGAGCTTTAGTTTGAGTAATTTTGATTTCTTAATAGTGAATTATCACGTAAGGAAGACGAAAATAAAATTCTTATTTTTGAGGAATATTGTACTCTAATTCTTGGCAGGAGCTCGGAAAATAAATTGAATTATTTGATATTTAAAAATGTGTATCCCTAGGACATTTTTTCCTCAACTTACTTTATTTTCTGCTCGTTCAGGGCTAACTTCACGGAAAATTCTGTAATACTAGTCTACTAATACTAGACCCACAAAAACCCCATAAGTGAAAAAATGGGTTCTGCTAGTTTTTGACGCTAATTATGATTCTTTTTGCGGTTGTTTTAATGCAAATCGTTTCTGATACACAACACACTACTTTATACTGATAATCAGACGTTTACATAATTGTTTAAACAATTTATCATTGTTTTCAGCAATTTTAATTTGGAATGGAGATGGAAAGTCGCAGTTTTATCACAAATTCACCACATTTTTCCAATTTTCAATTCGAATGTTGATATTTTTTGTGATGTTTTTAATCAATGTGAACAAACATTATTGTTAAAACAATTTATTATTATTGTTAGTAATATCATCTTTGAATAATGCTATAAATTGCGGTTTTTCCAAAATTTACAACTTTTTGTTTACTTTTTACTTGGAGTAAGTCAATATTTAGGTTAATATAGCAAAAATTATTGTCCAAGTAAATTATTATCGTCCATAGCTATCTTCTTCTATATTAAGACCAGATAGTTGCGGGTTTTTCTGAATTTTTCAACTTTTGTCCATCTTTCAATCAGAGTGGAGTAATGATTATTTCATGTTAACAAAAATAATTGATCAAACAATTAATTTGTATTGTTAATAATATTCTCTTTTCTTAATGGTAGAAAGTTGCTGTTTTTCTGAATTTTCAAAACCATTTGTCTATTTCGAACCTAAAATGACGTAATAATGATTAAAGTTGAGCAAATATAATTGTTTAAACAAATTATTATTGTTAGTTACTATTTTCATCTATAATAATGCCAGATAGTTGCGGGTTTTTTCTGAAATCTTCAACTTTTCGCCCACTTTTCACTTTGTGAGGTAATAATTAATGCAAGTTGACAAAAATAGTTGTTTAAACACTTTATTATTGTTCATAACTATTTTCTCTTAGATAAGAGCTAGAAAGTGTGTTGTAATTTAAAACGAAACTTTTACAAGTCATTTACAGAACCTAGTTCTCCCACCTACTTCTATTTATTCCATTCTTAGTTTTTGTCTCTTGTTTAAGATAACTTTTTTGTTTGAATTGAATTTTTTTAACATTGGGAAAAGAGCAAAAATAATTCACCTAAAAAAGTAAAATACCATTTAAAAAATGATTCTTGTTGAGGTTCACTTATTATTTGTCCATAACTAAAAAGTAGACAAATAGTTGTAAATTTCAGGAAAAAGCTCAATTTTCTAGCATTATACTGAGAGAATATTATTAACAATAATAATAATCAATGAATACATTTTAAAAAATGTCTCACTAATTGAAAATTGGACAAAAAGTGGAAAATTTTTGAAAAAAACGCGACGTTCTATCTTCATTGTGAAAGAAAATTCCTATGAAGAATAATAAATTATTCAAAAAATTTATTCAAAGATCTAATTATAAGTATACAATAGTATTTCATGTATTGGAAAGAATTTGCATTTCAAAAGAAGCAAAAAAGTCAGAATTAGCGCCAAAAACTCGCAAAACCCATTTTTTCACTTATAGGTTTTTTTTGGGACCCTATAAAACAGACTAATGGGAGCGATATTTGAAAAGTAATATCTTATTTGTACTCTATAGCTGATTGTAAAGAGAAATATTGGGTTTCAGCTTGATTTCGCTAATATGGACGATTCTGAATAAAATTTACAAAAATTCCTTTGTTCTTACGGGAAATACGTGTTAAACTACGTGGGACGCCACCCCTAAATATCATTGAAAAAAAAATGGATTTATTTTTGTTTGGATTTGAAAAAATTTCTGGGCATTATTTATGAAAAAATAGAAAAACAATTTTTGGACCACCCCATTGGATACAGACCGAATCGTTTCCGTCAATTTTGGTTCTTTCTAAAGAGGTATGTATCGCGGTGGTTCCATTTTGTTAGTGGCTACGATATTTCATGTGTTCCTTAAAAAACCTCAGTCTGTCTAGTTTTATTTACACAAATGAAAGATAAAATTCTGCATATCACTTTTGTGAAATATAAAATCATTAAGTTTATTCTCCTAGCTTTTGCCAAGAGTTAGAAATAAAGTGCAAAATTCCTTGAGAATCGGAATGTTTATTTCGTATAAGCCTTAAACAAATTTGAAAGAAATATTCGTATCTGTGTTCTGGATAGAGCTAGCACCTCCCAAAGTCGAGGTCAATTTTTAACGGGTGACCAGTTTAGTGATCCGCTACTATCCGTCGGTAGTATCGGAAATATTTAAAAACTAACCTAGGAAAACCATATGTTGGAGCCCAAAAAAATTCCATGATATCACCGAAATTTCATTTACGTGATAACTCAATACCCACAAGTCCAAATTATTCAAGCTAGGGCTCATTTAATGCAGATTGAATCAAGACTCTAAACAATTGAGGAGAAATATTTGTATCTTTGTTCTGGATGGAGCTAGCACCTTTCTAAGTCGAGGCCAACTCTTAACAGGTCACCAGGTTAGTGATCCGATACTATTCGTCAGCAGTATCGGAAAAATTAAAAAAAAATAACCTGGGAAAACCATATATTAGAGCCTAAAAAATTCCATGACATCACCGGGATTTCATTTACCTTATCACTCAATACCCACAAGTCTAAATTATTTGAGCCGAATTTCATATGAAATCGCTCTTTATATACTTTTCCAATATCATACAAAAGGTTATAATTGCAAAAATGTGGATGAATTCTGTATATGGACATCTTAAGCCGGACACGAATCAATTTCAGAAGCGTATCCACTCGCTGCGGTTGCAGAACGAGATCGCTCCCAATATCTATTATTCGTCGTATAAATGGTTTATCGCAGAATTAAAGTGGCTTGTCTGGGGTTGTTTATTTCTTCGGGAAGAATGGCGTAGGTCGATCCATCCAGGTACGGATTCATATCTCGAAGATAAGTATCGAAGGCTTTATTTATTATCCAATGCTTTTAAGCTTCTCCTTCCTTCGCCGGAAATGACGTGGATCGAATTACGAACGAACGATACTTCGACGGGTATCAACCAATGAACGCTCGATTGGATTATCCGCAGCGGCGACGGAAACCAACTTGTTCCGAACTCACTGTATCCCATTTATGGCGAGTAAAACTTTATTTCGGAAAGGAAATTAATGTGGTGAACACGCCATTCCTCAGCTTAATCAGTGCTCCTGGCTTTTACTTTGCAATCTTCCCAAAAATGACATCTAAGGGGGATTTCGTTACACGACTTGTAAAACTAGTTTTAGAGTTTAATATACACCTGGAATTGAAAAGGATGCTGACAAAAATTTTCGATAAGAAAGGGTTTTTGGTCAAACTAGATGAAAGTCTGAATTTACGATGCTTCTCGTGATGCTTACCAAAAGTCGGAATGAGACGATTTTACCGAAAGACTGCTTCCACGCCTTTTTTGGACCAAAATCGTCGGACAGTACAATTTGTAACTGATGTGGATGTTTTTTTAGAAGTGACTCAAAATCTTCCACGTATAACAAGCGACTGCAGATATTTCACACCGTCTAAATAAAAACTTGTTATAAATTTAAATTTAAAGCTTTTTCGGGTTTCAATCGTGTGCAAAACTGCAAAACTTGTCATCATGAATCATCGTGAAAGTATTAAATCTATTATCAAAAACTTGTTAATTAACGACAATTAATTTATACTGTTAAATTTTTCCAAATGCTAGTTTAATAATTTTTGTAAAATCGAGAAAAAAACGACCGTGGTTTGGATTTAGACCGCGAAAGCCACTATTTATACGTGGAACGTTAAATATTAATCTAAATTTTTTCTTATTTTTCAAAAAATGATTAGACCAGTATTTTGAAAAATTCAACATCCGAAGTCAATTCATTACCCTGGTCGACAAAATAACATCAATAGTCTAAATTTAACACCAAAATTTAACTTTTCCTTGCCTAACTTTTCAGTGATATAATTTCTTTTAAAACTTTTAAATTCTTTGAAACAGTTTATACTTCAATTTACTAACTAAAAATAATGTCGAGTGAGTTAGAGTAAGAAGAAAAAATGGCTTATTATGTTATCAACAAGCTAATGAACAAAGGTCATTTTTTAGTGATTCGCAACGCTCAGCTATTTTAAACGCATAGCTTTTGTATAAAATATGACAATAATTACTTATGAATAGCTGCTGTTTACCATTTTTTCAAGAATGAGCGCCATTTTATTATAGAAAACAATTTAAAATACATGTCTAATGACTGATTGCTATAATACCTTTCTAATGGACAAGAACAGTTCATTATATAAACAATTTTTATAAAAAAATGTACATTTTAGCCATTTTTGCATGAATAGGCTTATTTTTTCGTAAATTGAACCAGAAATGTCTTGTTAATAACTCCTTCTTGTCATATTCATCCAAATATAAAGCAAATATAATAAATGCTCTTGCAAAGTATTCCTCCTTGTCATACTTTTCCAATTTAGAAGAAGTGTTGATTATTATTTGATCGATATTTATAAACAAATTCACATCTTGCGTATGTCACCATGATTAATATTAATTCTTCTAGACAGCAACTGAAAAACCAAGGTCATTATATTTTTTTTTATGAAAAGTGTGATGAATTTTTGGTTTTTGGGCTATTACGTTATCAAATTATCTATTGATTGGATATCATATCGCGATGACAACCAAGAATGTGAATATCTATTTTAAAAAAAATGCTTAAAACAATTTGAAATTGTTTTTAATTGGCAAAGTATCATAAAGAAAATTCACACCGTGGGAGAATCTAAACGGAAAAAGGATAAATATCGATGTACGGTAAGCGTTCGGCAGCTGTAGTTTATTGTTTAAATAATTGACACTTCTTCTCAATAAGAAAAATATGACAAAAAGTAATAATTGGCATGAGATTTCTTGTTGATTCCGCAAAAAAAAATATTTATTATCGCAAGATAGTCAAACTGTGAAATTTTTTCTAATATTATTCTAATAATCAACAATTCTTGTTCATTGGACAAGTATGACAAGAAGGTGTCAATGGTAAGACTTTCATAGTTTGATTTACAGAAAAATAAGCCTGTATATGCAAAAGTGGCCAAAATGTACATTCGTATATAAAAATTATTTCAATAATTAACTGCTCTTGTTCATTCGCAAATTATCATAGATAATAGTCATTGAAAATACATTTTTGGTTGATTGCATAAAGAAAATGGAGCCTATTTTAAGAAAAATGGTAAAAAAAGTCAACGTGAGGATCTTAAAAATAGGGTACATCTGAAAAGTTAGGAAACAAATATTGCTTACTTTGTTGTTGAATAACATTATTTTTTTTTAAAGTTAATTTTCTGCACCGATTCATTATATCCGGAAGTCTTGCGGTCATTTGAGAAAAATACCGCTCTGAAGTACTATAGATGTATTCACGTGCGTGTATTTGTTTGTGCTCATTTTATGAGAATGCTGCTTCCTCATAGGTATCACATGAATTTGCTTCATCATAAAGGGACGTTTTTGTTTGACAAAATAATAAAAATGAATACTTTCAATATTTTTTAGGCTTATATTCCTGCCTTGCCGAAAAATTTGTTTTTCAGAAAATGAGCCCACACAAAATGCCAATCGATATGCTTTGTTACAATGAACAACTTCTTAACTCGCGGTTATATTTCGTATCAAAACCAAAGTTTCATTGATGGAAACAACGTAACTTTTTTCAACATTTTATGTTGCTATTGTTCAGTGATAAATAGTCATCGGAAGTTCGTCCATGGATCAATCGACGTTTCTCGAAAACGCGAACAATTAAATCAAATACAGTATTGTTATGTTCCCAATATTAGAAAAATTCTCTTATAAACTAGGTAAATAATTGTTACAAAATTTAAAAACGATATTAGTAGGTTGTGGTAGGTCATGAAAGTTTCTTTAATTGGGCAATCGGTGCTTCTCGAAGACGCGAACAAATATATCACATACATTACTGTTGAATTTCCAATATTAAAAAAGTTTTTCTCATCTCAAGAAGGTAATCCAATTTCTTTAAATTTATTTTTTGATATTGCTGGATTATAAGAGGTGATGGAAGGTAGGTCAATATACCATTCAACATATCCTGAAGACAGAAACAAATGCAAGAAATATAGTATTGTTTTATTTTAAATACTGAAAAAGTTCTTCTCATATAAACGGAATAAACCATTTTGTGAAATTTCATGAATCAGTACAGGTGGGTCATAAAATGTTCAGCAAAAAGTAGATCGATGCGTCTTGAACACGCGAATAAATACACTGAATATGTTATTGTTTTATTTTGAATATAAAGAATGTTCTTTTCATACAAACAGAATAGACCTATTTTTTGAAACTTCATGAATCGATAATGATTGGTCATCAAAATTTCAGCAACAGGTCAATGGATGCGTCTCGATGACGCCAGCAAATACATTACATATCGAATTGTTGTATTCTGAATATGAAAAAAGTTTCTCTCATATAACCAAAGTCATTTTTGTTTAAATCTAAACTAAAACACCCACTTCTAAATGGCCAAACTAGCACAAAATCGTATCAGATCTAGATATCAATCGGAACTACAATTCGTCCAAATTTAATATTCTCAGCTTTTTTACTTTTCGACATATACAAACATATAAACTTCCCTTTATGAGGAAGCAAAACATTAAAATACATTAAAAATTGTCTTGTAGACAGACTTTTGTCCACAACCAGTGATGTTGGCCACGCTGTGCTACACATCAATCAAAGAATTTTCCATGCGATTGTTCTTATAATTTTACACTAAAGATTTACCGTAAATTAGTCAGACAAAGTGAATACAAGTGATCTGATTCGAATTTCTAGAATTGCCAAGTTTATTTTGATTTACGATCACGAATGGTTTGATTCATAAATCCTACTTGCGTATACGTAATTGGAGGGTATTGGAAAACCCATCCTCGGATGTGATTCATCCCTTGCCCGCACTTCCGATGAATATTTTAATGACGAATGCTATTGGTTGGCGACGATGAGTTGGAAAGACGGGTTCGTGCTTTGTGACAAATCAATTGACGGCGACTACCCGAGCACCCTGTTTTTCCAATTTCCCGGCAATTTTCGTATCGGCCGAACTGAGTTATTTTTGCCTCCATTCTGTCCTTCTCCGATTGGCTATCGGCAATAAAAACCGACCAATTGCTTCAGCCGATTCAATCAGTGTGTCCGTGGATCCAATTAAACACAAGTATATCAGTATTTACTGCAGACATGTTGTCAAAATTGATTTTATATTAGTTTCCAGACTCGGGCTCAAGCCAATATTGACACTATTTGAAACTTTTTTTTAGCGATGCCACTATTTAAAAAGAAAGGACTCTAATGACACTATTTTCTCGTAATGATTATAGAAAATTACTGACATTATAAAATAAAATACAAGACATTTATTTTATCAAAATAAGCTTAATTTTATTCATCATTTCATAATTTATTTGTTGTTAGAATAATTTTTCAATTGTTTAGAATCGGAAATTCTATGAATCGGAAGTTTTCCTGTCTCGGCAATTTTATATTTTGGGATATTTCATAATGTCAGAAATTTTATACTGGAAATAATTATAGATATCGGAATTTTTCAATTTCCGCAATATTATAAACTGTCAGGCAGCTCATTATTCCGGAATCTTAAATTATCATCAGTTTTATCATTTCGGGAATTTCTTATTTCGAATATTTTATTTATTAGGAAGTTTTTAATGTCGGGAACTTTATTTATCGAAATTTCTCATTCGTCCCCGTTTTCCAATTTTTGTAAAATTGAAACCATTCCAATTTGAAAGTTCTAATAGTTGAATTGGTTTAAATTAAGAATAATGCAAATTCAATAATTTCTTACTGATATTTTACAAATCAGAAAATTTTAGAGCAGTTTAAATTTAATAATTAAATTATCCTAATAATTCTCTTTTATTGAATCTTTTAAAATTCTAACATTTTATTTCAAATTGCAAGCCTTAATATTCAAAAAATGTTAAGCCCAAAATTAGAAATAGAAGTGCTTGAAAATTTGAAAATTTCTATTCAAATGCTTGAACATTTTAAAGTTAATAATTTTGAATTGAAAAATCTAAAAATTGAATGATTTCGTATAAAAAATGTTAAAAGGGTTTAATTTATAAAAATTTCGAAATAGAATAATTTTAAAATTAAGCCCTTTGAAATTAAATAATTTCGAATAGAGTTTGCTAAAAGACAAGTGAATAAAAATGTAAATAAAAAAACTTGAGTTTGGACAAAATTAAGCCAATATTAAACGGAATAAAAAATTGTGCTTTTTTAGCATTGCAATAAATTAAATTCACAAAAAAACTATAATCTATAAATTATTTAAAATTAAAAAAAAATACTTCATGATATCAAAAATTTTTATGTTCGTCTTGTTTAAAAATAATGCAAGGTGATGAGTTCCAAATTTTAGAAAGCATTTAAAAGTCAAATTGATCGTGTTTGGATGAAATTTAATTTTTGAAAGAAAATAATTCGTAAAGTAGGAATTAATTTTAAAAGATTTTTTTCATTTTCTCAAATATATAAAATCGGAGTTTGAATAATTTTATTTCATGTAAATATTTTTCTTCAGTGATATTTTCTCATTCCTCGAGAAGTTTCTAATTTTTCTGGAATGAGAATGGAACGAAAACAAAATCATGTAGCAAACTTGGTAAAATAAATTGAATTGGGAAGCTTTATGAAAAATTTCATATAATGATAACAAAATATGAAAATATCACTTCTATAAATTAAGATTAGAATTTGTACGATAAAATCTTTCAGTAATTCAAAATATCTGCATATAATTCAAAATTATGAATATAATATAATAGCATTTTTTCACATGACTGTTTTGTATAATTTTCGTATGCCTTATAACATTTGAAACAATGAAATTGGTTTAACCTATAGAGCTTGATTCACTTTTCTTCGTTAAAAAATATTATAAACTAGAGTTCTTCATCTAGGTTATAAGTTTATTATGTAAATAAATACACGCTATCATTTTCCGAAATTTATGTGAATATAGACACTATGTTTCATCTCTGAAGTGAGTCACAGCTCTGTAGTTTAAGTTATGTTTTTGCAATGAAGGAAATATATTTAAAAACAATGAATATTTAAGATTAAGTACCACCTTGACTAACAATTTTCAAGATAAGAAAACATCTATTTGAATTTATCACGATTTTATAGATCCCTCGTTAGTACTTTAAATTTTCTCTAGATTTGTAGACCTACTTGATTGACTGAAAAAGTTCAAGAATACTCAGGGGACTTTAGAAGAACCACAACTCCAACGGAACGAAATTAAAAGCAACACTGGGAGTTGTCCGGACTAACCTCCGCTTTAAACTAATGGTCCGAACTTTTATCTTCCTCCGGACGGACGGCATTAATTGTTGCAAAATACGACCATTAAGGTTTCTTTTATTTGTCGCTTCTTTCACGTACTGAATGTATTACCAATTCAGTAGTTCATAACACAATTAGTAAATTTTCAAAAAATATCGAAAAAGATTCATGATTCTTAATTTATGATTAAAAATAAAAACATGCTTACGATGAAAAATATGAAAAGGAAGAGTAAATTAATATATTATTATTATACCATTAGGCCATTTCCCTTTCGGGGTAGGCGTGACTAGCTCGGTGAGGAAAGGAGTAATGTGATGTAGGAGGCATAGATTTTTTAGATTGATCCAGAATTCTCGTGTGATTTCTTTGAATGACACGTTCGTTCTGAAACACTGCTCCGACCCAGGTTGCTGATCAATCTCTCTAGGGATTACCTCAAGTGAAGAGCCTCACAAAATTGAAATATGTGGTACCCCACTTGGACCCGTTAGTATCCAAGGTCTTTTTTTCAGGCGCAATTCACCCTATTATCACTCTGTTTACAAACTATTTGTCGCGACACTTTTCTGTCCTGGCATACTGCTCTAGCTTCCTTCACGTCCATGCATTTTTTCTTGCAAGCTCTCCTGTATCTATGGTTTCTTATATCTTTTCTGATTGAGGTCTCATTCACACATTCAAACCATTCTTTCCGCGGTCTACCTCTGGGCATTCTGCCATTTACTTCACCTTCATACACTTGTTTAGTCAGTCGTTCATCTTTCATTCTCTCAACATGTCTGAACGTCTTAAGCTAAATATTTGATCTGTACAAGATCTTCCTGGCATACATCCACTTTGGACTTCCCATATCTTTTCTTCTGTAACTTTCATTACTCTACGAATATATATTTTTCAGTATATTTTACTCATGGTACTCAATAAGCTGATACCTCTGTGATGATTGAAGTTGCTTTTATCTTCGTTCCTTCTGTATATTGGTACGATAATCGCTTTTCTCCAATCGTCTGTGACTTCTCCCGTCTCGATACATAAATTCATGAATTCGCACAATCTATGAGGTATGTACTCGCTACCGTATTTAAGCATTTCAGCGCTAATACTGTCTACACCAGCAGCCTTACCGTTTCTCAATTTCCTAATTATATCTCTAACCTCATTGACACAGACTTTTTCAATTGGGTTTTCTTATGCATTATGTTCTATATTGCAATTCTTTTGTTCTATATCTTCACCTCCTGATAATCCTCTGAAAGAGTCTTTTGAAGCGTCTTCTACTTGTCTGTATCATATAACATTTCACCTTTGCTGTTTCTCATGCTGACAAACTCTGTACTTTTACTTTCCTTCATCACTTTAAATAATAGTTTCATGTTTCCTTCAAAGTCGTTTTGTATTTTCTTCTCTTCTTCTGTTCTGATTTTATTTTTAATTTCCTTGACCAGTCATTTAACTTTCTTCTTTTTGTGTCTGTAATCATTTTCAAGTCTATTTCTCTCCTCATCACATAGACTTGCGATGTTCAACTTTCTCCTGTACGCTCCTTTCTTTTTTCGTTTGACTTCTTCAATTTCATCTTTCGACCATGCATCACCAGATTTTCTTCCTAAAACCGCTGTAAGACATACTTTGATCGCAGTTTTAACAACGATATCCCGAAACATAGTCCAAGCGCTACATATGCATATATATATATAGTTAGTTGAAAGTTTGTCTTAAGGACAACCGCAGGATTTCGCCGGGAGCAGGTGCTAATCTTAAAAATTGCACTTGCTCCCAGCGAAATCGCGGTAATATAAATATAAATATAAATATAAATATAAATATAAATATAAATATAAATATTTAACTATTTAAGTATCGATACTTTTGAAAGAAATTGTTTAAGTTTTTCTAACCAAATTTATTTGGATTTTTATGCGTTTGTTTAAATTAAAGTTAAAAGCTGTAATTTCTATGCAATGCTAATGATCAATACTTGGTTAAATATTCTTTCGATTGATGTAACTGAAGTTTAAAACGTTTATAAACAAAAATATGAATAAAGTTTTTTAAATTACTGAAATAATGTTATAGCAATAAAATGAAGTAATAAATTATTTTATACGGTACTCACGCTGTGACAACTACGTTTGATCCACCAACGTACTCTGATGTATATCTTTTTTTTTAATTCTAATTTTCCCCTGATTAAATGGTTCTCCGATTTTATTTCACAAATTACATATATTTGATATCTAACAATAGCAGAACAAGTTTTATATCAATCTACCAGAAGACTGACATTCCAAGAAAATATAAAATAAAATAAATTTAGTAAAATTAAGGAAAAATAAACTTTTTCTTCAAACGCTCTGCTCTCGATCTTTATTCTACAAATTACTTGCATTTGATCTCGGGCTACAGCAAAAAAAGTTTCATCCAGATATCCCTATCTGAAGACTTCGTTTTATCTAGGTAGTTGAATCGTAGTCTTCCGATAGTGATACGAGGATGAAATTTTTGTTTTGTTTTTTCCGGCATAAAATATAAGTAATTTGTGAAATGGAATAAAAAATGAATGTATTTTTGCGGTATATGATAAATAATGTTCATTAAGGCCTATTCTGCTTCTTTTGGTGTTAAAGAATTTTGTTATTACAAAAAACTTGCCGACATCTTTCAACCTGTAATTTCAGGTCCTTTTCAAGGCTTATTCTATTATATAGGAAGAAAAGAAAAATCGCTGAAGACTATGTTGAGTTTTTTTAGCATCTTTGACATTTTTTGTATCTTGTATATTTTTTAAAAGTTTAAAATTGTAAACAAAATTTTTTTTTAAATTTGACAACGTATCATTTACGGTATAACCTTAAAAAATCTCGTAAGAAAATTTCCTTGAGATTATGCAATTATTAAACTACATTTTGTTGAAAATTGTGTTTAACGACTTTTTGTCGAGTCAGAAACTAGTATCGTTATAACTATCATGAGTTTCTGACTCGACAAAAAGTCGTTAACCACAATTTTTAACAAAATGTAGTTTAATAATTGCGCAATCTCAAGGAAATTTTCCTATTACTTATCATTTAATTTTTTTTATCATGCCGAATTTCAGGGTGACGAGTGACTTCGAAACTTATTTAACTGTTGTCCGGTAACACATACCAGTAATTTCTGAAATAAAATTTGTGAACCGAGCGTGTAGGGGTAACTTCAAATTTGGTTTAATTTGAACAAATTTGTTTGATTCAATACATATTTTAAAATGGCAGTCTTCCGGTAGACCATATATTAGGTTGAAACTAAGTTATATTTGTGAACTACAATTCGAGAATCCAGAGATTAAGGGAACATTAGAATTTAAAAAAAAATGTTTATACATTCCAGTGCGCGAGTGGATAAAACCGTCTAAAATAATGTATTACCTTATTTTATTGCTAAAAAAATTATTTCCGTAATTGAAAAACAAATTTATATTTTTGTTTATAAATGTTGCAATATTCAGTTTCATTTCGATTGAGTATGTACAACTCTATTTGGTTGACATTATTTAAAAAAATGTATTTACAAATCATACGATTATAATTTTGATAAACACAGGTTTTCCTAAATAATTTCAATATTAGTTAAAATTATTAACTTAAAGACAAAGATTCTAGTTATTATTGTTAAATAAACAATTTCAATGCGAGTTTTTTTCTCAAGTAAGTTTGAGTATTTCTTACGAAATTAGTTACAGTTAACAATCAGTATATTTTTCTCGAATTTATAAACCATTTTAAAAATTGCTCAATTTTGAAAATGAACATCCTTAACAAATGGATTAATTTTTCCAGGTATTAGATCTGGAATGGTGGCCCATAAGCCGAGATTCTTTGGCATATGGGTTCACAGTTATCCTGCTGATCTCAACCCTCCATGATGGTCGTATCGAGTGGTACGAAGCATTAATTCTCGTTATTTCCTATATTCTATACATTTTGGGTATGTAAACTTTTCGGATTGCAGGGGCAAAACTGCAAGATATTTTTGAGCATTTATTCCTTATCTCTAAATTTCTCGCCTAGAAAATTATTGCTAAAATTACATGCACACCAATATAATTCTTAAAAAAATTAAAAGCAAAGTAAAAATTATAGATCCTAATGCCAATTTAAAAAATCTTCTTAATAATTAAGACACATGGGTTGATTAAAAACGATATATTTCGAAAAAGAAGCAAAGATGTCATTTAACTACCAACACGGCCAATTTTATAAATGTGTAAAGCAAAAAAAAGAGTTCATTGATCCTTTGAAGTCCAACCTTCAAATTTTTTAAAGTAAGTTCTGTGGACGAAATAAACCGACGAGTGAAATTTTAATGCTCGCAATAAATTAATCCATACATATATTCAATTGAAGAAAAAGGCGTCAGCGCTTACATAAAATTAGAGAATAAATAAAGCAGTGTACGTTTTGTAAATATGGCAATACTTTTTTCTCCGTGCGACGAAACACTGACCGTGCAAAATTAATTATCTGCAATTACGTTTTTTACAGCGATGTGCTTCAACAAGCGTATCAGCCGCTTTATGAATTTAAGCGTATCAAAGAGAAGAAAGTATAAAAACTTGAATGAAGAGAGCCCTCTAATCACCAGCAACAAAATCACTGATTCTCTCGTTGGAAATCAAACGATACAGCCAGTTTATGCCAATGGAAAGGATTCTGCTTTCTCTAATAGTAAGAATCCCTTTTGTACAAATTTTATTTATACAGTCGAACTCGGATTTAACGTCGGTTTTGGGGTTGTCCTTGGACCTGACCTACCCTCACTAAACCGGATTTAGCTACGTTTTGTCACGCCTCCTTGAACCCCGCACACCCCGCGCAGCTCCTGACAAGCCTACCCGCGGCGCGGCGTAAATTCTCGGAATCCGTAAATTCGGAAACGTTGAATCCGAGTTCGACTGTATTTGTAAGAAGCACAGCGCAAAACAGAGCTCAAAGAAGGGAAAGTATGGTAATTTTTCATGAAAAAGGGGAAAAGTAGGCACAGAAAAAACAAACACCTAATTTAAGTTGAAAATTGGAATTATTTTAAGGTGTAACAAAAAGAAGCATATGGAACCTGAAATTAAGAATGAAACTAAAAAAAATTGTGCATCTCCTCACCCCCCCCCCCTTCCTCCAGCAAACCGTGAGTCCTAACCTGAAATCATATAAATTATAAACATAATCTTTATACAATTCTTTTGGACTTCCTATAAATTCACAAGTGGAACACTTTGTCTGCACCAAGAATCTCGAAGACTCACTTTTTCATTTATGTGAACACCACTATACAATCATACTTTTCAACGATAATCTAGACAAAGAACAATGTGTGTTCCTTGAAACTCTAACTTTACACTGAACATTTGAGCAGAAAATGCAGTCTTGACTTCGAAAAACAGTAAATAGACAGTTCACGAGTGACTTTTTAACTGAATACAATTTAAGATACACATACAATTCCGGTTGTGTTCGAGAATTTTAGAAACTTACGACAAAGCGTCGCTTGAAACGCGGACGAGATTCTAGAAACGGAACAGAATACCAAGACCGCATCGTGCGCATGTCCCAGCGCGATTAAGGCAAAGTCAACCTGAAATTCAGTAAGGCGTACTTCTTAATTTTAGGTAACGAAAGCCTTACATGTTATCTCAGATTGCCTTCAACTTACTCTCAGAACTGTATATTGAAAGTTAGGTACATAGTTGTTTTTATTTCATTCGAGAAATGCTTATTTCTTATTTGTGTAGAAAATTATCGGTGCACACTTGCTTTAAGTTAGGGCATTGTTTAGACCGTCTGATCTAGACGGTCCTTTCTGGCTCTAGTCGGGTGCTGGCTAGTCCGTTATGATCAAACAAATTTTGAAGTATCAAACAAAAATATTTTTTTGTATATTACCGAAAAAAGCCAGGTAGTTTAAAAGTACCAAAAATGAAAAATGTACATAAAAAAATGCATTTTTTCCTCATAATATAGTCAGTGTTCGGGCCCTAATCGGATGCTAGGTATCCCGGCATGAGCAAACATTTTTCTAAGTGTCTAATTCAAATATTTGTTACACATTTCCAAAAAAGCCAGAATGTTAAAAAGTACCAAGTGCCAAAAATTTGTCTTAACATTTGAAAAAAAAAAATGTACATTTCAAAAATATTCAGGGAGTTTAAAAGCATAAGAAATGGAAAATGTACATTGAAAACAAAGTTTTTTTTCTTATCATCTAGAGTAGCTTTTGACCATATGTTTCACTTCTACTCAGCGCCATAATATATCGTCTTGGCAGCGCAACATTAGCGGTCAGGACGGTCTATCCTGGCCCCGAATAGTTCCCCGATGATTTTCTACACGGGCATTCATACAATGTTAATAAAACTCTGGAAAATTATAGTGTTACATAGGAGGCAAGTGATCCCCGAAGAATTGAAAAACAACATTTTAATTACTGGAGTTACGCCATGTTGAATTTTGGCATCACATTTTTTTCAATGATCGATATTTCTGAAACTGTGGAACGTATTTTAATGAAACTTGAAGATGATGTAGACAAAAATATATACGTTTTAATATCGTAATACAGAACAATATTTTTTTTTTATTTTGACCAAAAAACAGTCTGAACCATTTTTGAATTCAATTCTTTGTCAATATCGCACCCTTTTACTTTTTTCTAGTTAGATTCTTCAAATGCCTTATAATTTCACCACTCATTTAAAAAAATTGATGGTGACTTCTGAATCACGAGATGTCATGATAGTGGGACAGGGCGGCGCGCAGTGGAAGAAAGCACATTTTTTGGACAAAAATCGACCGACAGTACAAAATGTATTGTCATGCACCTGTCCCAACTTACAAGTTTAAAATGAAAAATTTTCTAAATAATGTTAACATCATTTTTTTAAATCACTTCAAAATCTGTCCCACAGTTTTTTTCGTCTGGTCGCGCTGCATTGCTATTTTAGAATAAAAATCAAAAATAATTATTCAAAGACTTCATAATTCAATGCAAAATTGTTAATTTAATACTTACGAAGATTTTATCATAGCTAAAAAACGATTTATCAACGTTGATTCCATATAACAGTTCATAATGATCACTATTTTTGCATAATATTTTTTATAAAATGAGAGGAATGTTTTGTAACGCTGAAATGAAAATCAAATAAATCGTAAACATAGTCATTTATCCCACATTTTTTAAAATTTTTATCTGCCCTGCATATATTCTTGAAATTTTTTTAATTTGTTGGTATTATCACAGTGGCATTTCCTGTCACAAGATTTTTAGCAACGTGTAAAATTTATATCCATTACAAATATATTCCTTAATCTCTTAGTTTGATATTTTCACATTCTCTTGGGTAACCGTGAATTTTTTTAATATATTCTAGGTGGTTTGGAATGTTGGTTATTTTCGAAAATCTCATTGCCTAAAGTAGTCAACTTTTTGACAATCACCCATAAGTGTAACTAAATATTTTATTTCACGAGTTAACATTTCGTCCTTACTATAATTAATACTTTGTATGTAAATTTGAAACTACACTTCTCAATGCTCTTAAACGAAAATAAAAAAATTCAAGTTTGAGCAACTAAAATATTTTACATTTCAAACATATTTAATTTATATTGATTCAACCAACCCATATTTTAGCTTTGAAGTCTTAGCTAAATCCTAAATACTTTAGTTTGAAGTCGTTCAAATAAACATTTATATGTTTTTTATTGTTAAGAGTTAAAAACAAAATCTTAGACTGATCAGCACTCTTATGAAGATTTAAAATTCTGGTGGATCAATTATGAACGTTTGACTTTAAATTGTTCAAATTAGAACATTTAACATTGCAGTTGATCAACTTGGAATATTCTTCTTTTTATTTATTTAACTTTTACATTTAAATAAAAAATTGTTAGTTTTCTAATACTTCTTTTTAAAGTTACTACATATTTTTCAACTGTTCCAATTTTATATTGAATAACAACTTCTGTTTCCGGTTTCCACATTTTCAACATGTTCTAAAATGTTTCAGCTTCAACTTTTGTTTAAGAGTTTTCACTTCTAATTTTATTTTTAAATATCGTATATATTTAAAAAAAACGGGGAAACTTTCTTGACAATAGGAGAAAAAACGAAAATTTAAAATAAAAGGGAAAACGAAGGGGAATAGGGGAAAGACTGTGATTCCCTTATTTGTTAATGGAGAATTAAAAATGAGTTAATTCATTTTCGTCACCAATCAGGAACATATTTTGCTGAATCAACAAAAACATTTTTTCTGTATTTGAGCACCAAGTTGGCCTGTTCTTGTCCCTCCAAAATTTAGTTATGTCAACAAAAAGTTGATTTTCGTTGAACTAATACTAATAAAACTGTCCTCTTATGGTATCTGTATGATTCTACAATAATCCACTTCAGAGTATCCCATATTATGAGATTATAAAATTATCGAATAATTAACATCAAATTCAATTATAGTATTGAAGTATTGGTTTTTGATTATTTTCCACATTTTATCACTTCTTCTCTCCTTGCCTCTGTTATTTTTACAACCACTATATCTGAGCACTTGATGCAGCGAAGGTGCTTAAAAAGGGGTCAAGTTTTAATCGCTTCTCACCTCAGCTCTCAAACACAGAGTGCGTCAAAAACGAGTAGGGATAAATTTTCAAATCAATTCTTCTCTTCGAATTTCAATGAAAAATAAAATATTTTGTCAAAGTCAAATTTTCGAAGAGTTTGAATTAATTATTGGATTTAATCTCACCGATTTATTAATTGTTACAGATTGCTCAGACGTCTTAGATATGAGCAGCCTTGAATTCAGTAGTGATGATTCACGTAAGTATATCAATTAAAAAATTAGTATCATTACAATGTAGTCAAATTAAATTATTATTTAATAGCGTGATGGAAAATTTGAAAATGATTCATTTTTAATGACTTAGTTCCAAATTCCTGATTTAAAAATTTCCTTTTAATACATTTTGTTTAAGAAATCAACATATTATTATGACTATTTTAATATCAATTAAAAAAATGTTGTTCTCACTACAGTTTTGATAGAGTTCTTCATGTCCTCTCTATTGAACATAATAATTTTTTATTGATATTAAGAGAGTCATAAATTATTGAAATATGTGAATTTATTAATCTGAAGGTATTTAAAAGAAAAAATCCAAGCTTTTTAGACAAAAGAAAAAAAAAAGAATCATAATTTCGAAAAAAGTTAATTTTTTTGTTATGTTTACTTTTAAAGGTCAAATGTTTTTTTGAATGCTTATAATTAGTTTCAAGAGTGCACACTTTTTAAAACTGTTTTCCGGAATATTGTTCAAGTTTGATGGCATTTAATTTTAAACTGTTAAATTTTTCAAGTTTCCAATTTTAAATTTAAGAATAATTAAGGGAAATACATTTAAATTCAAAATGTTTGAGATCTAACAATTAAAAAGTAAGACATTTAAGAAGTAACATTTTTAAATTAAAGCTTAAAAAACTGTATTAATTCTAAAGAAGCGGAAATCAAACTGTTTTAAAATTAGTTATTCAAAACGGCAAAATTTTGGCTTCATTCAACTCACTAACAATATTAAAATTAAAAATTCGCCCTCTCAATTCAGAAAAAAAAAAAATTTCCTTCCTTGCAACTCAATAAAAATGTTAAAAATAAAATACTTCCCTCTTACAATTTATAAAAAAAATCAAAGTAAAAAATTTTCCCCTTTTTATCTTAAAGAAAATGTGAAAATTACAGCATTTTTCCCCCCTCAAGTCAATAAAAATGTTAAAAATACAAAATTTCCTTATTCGAATAAAAAAATAAGTTGAAAACAAGACTTCCCTTTTCCAATTCAGAAAAAAAATAAAATAAAAAAATTTCCTCCCTTCCAATTGAAAAAAAACCAATAAAAATGTTAAAAATTGAAAGTTTTCCTCTTCTGATTCAGAAAAAGGTTGAAAATTAAAAATTCTTCCCTTCTATCATAAGAAAAATATTGAAAATAAAGAATCCGTCCCGCTTCAACTAAATAAAAATATATATTAATCAAAATCTTTATAATAAGAAAATCCCTTTTCCAATTAGGAAAAAGGAAAGTTTCCTCCCTTTCAACTCAATAAAAATGTTAAAAATATTTTTTTAAATCCTCTTTCAATCCGGAAAAAAATTAAACTTTTCAAACTCGAATTAGATCAGACTCATTGGAAATTAAATAATTGTATGTGATATTAAATGGGTAATATTTAAAGTTATGGGTAAGATTAGAAATAATGCATCATACATTAACGGGGTTCTAATTTTTAATTTTACACTATTAAAAGTTTTATAAATTTATGAATTAAAAATGTTTTATTTTTTATTTCATATATTTTAAAATCAGAAGAATTCTGAGGAAAAAAAATTAGAGGCCCTCCTGAAATATTATTATAAATAGTTTTCATGTTCTACAAAACCCCTTCTAGTACTCCTTCCGTCGATGGTTGCGTGTAATTCATTTCTTTATAACTTTAAAATAGGGCGTAAACAAAAAATCGGATTTTCCTGCTTTCCGACAATGAATCAAACAATCGATATTCTATCATCTTTTATTTATTAAATTAATTTTTAAAACAGAAAATACTAAAAAATTGATTATTATGGATTTTTAAATTTCTCTGAACTTGTAAAAAATGAATAATTGAAAAGCAAAAAATTAGCCACTGTTTTAATTAGTTAATATATTTATCTAATTGTTAGTCAAGCACTAGTTGAATTGGTGAAAAAATTAAAATATTTTATTTGACCAAAAATGATATAAATTATTTTCAATAATGTTTCAGTTTTTTTTGTTGCTGACTACTAGTTGTTGACTGGCAATTAGATAAATTTAACTAATAACTAGTTAAATTTAGATAAAAAATTCAGAATTAATGAATATATGATAATAAATATAAAGTTAAACTTCAAAAGATTTAGATAGCAGATAATGAATATAAAGTTAAACATACGTTTTCATGTACATGGAAAACCCAAATATAGATGCATTTGCAGAATAGGAATCTTTTTGTCTTTGCGTGTGGGTTAACAACCATTTCACGCTAGAGGCGGCTGCACAAAAGAGAAGACTTTATTTCGCGAGTGTAAATACACAAAGCTTGCTTGCAATTAACCCGACTCGTAAAGTACATGCTGACAAAATAAACGAAACAAAAAATAAACAAAACTTGATGAAAGGAAGATAAAGTGAGGATTATTCAATTGCAGGGGATACAGAAATTTTATTCTGAAAAATTTGTGGAACATAATAATAATCCTACAGAAAAACGTTTTTTATTGATTCAAGTGAAATGTAAAGAAATCAATTTTGTTTATTGTCTACTATCACACAGTGAATAAGACACAGAAAACAAGATTTCTTTTGATTTCAATTTGAAACCTCCGCAATTTGAAAGATTATTTAATTAAAAGTAACTAAATTTTCAATGGCTAGTTCCAAAATGATTTCATTGGTAAGGAGTGAATTTGAAAAACTAAATTTTAATGTTTAAGTAGGAAAGATAGAAAATCAAAAACCGAATCCTCTTTCTGATTTGTTAATTATGAAGATGTTACTCCGACAGTTTTTAATTTTAAGTGCTGGAAATTTTGTGGAGAAATCTTCACTTCAGAAATATTGTTCAAAGTCACTATAGAATAAAAGAATCAAAGATTTTGAATCACGAAAATCAGATTAAGATTTGAAAGATTTCGGAGATCCCATGATTCAGTGACTCAATCACAGTTTCAAATCTCGTCGTCAATCTCGGAAATCCTCCGCGAATCTTAAAAAGATCCTTGAGAGATCTTACGGAATCCATCGGGCCACAGTGAGAGATCTGGAATCTTAAATCACTAATTCCGAATGTTAACAATTTTGGCGTCGCGCAGGATTTAAATGAGAAGTAAGCAAACAAAGCATGATAAATCTATTTTTTGGAAAAAATGAGTTACCCACGCTTTTAGCATTTTTAGGACTCTAGTAATGTGATTATTGACCCCTGGTTCACAAAAAAAAATTCTATCCCAATAAAATCTCGCCTTAACAATGTTATTACCTTCAAAATATTTAATTTAAAATTCGTTTATTATGTAATGAAGTGTTCAATATGCTTTAAAAACTGCATAAATCCAAGCTTATAGGTTCAATAATTCAATAATATTGGATAACCTGTTAATTGATTTCCTCTATATGATACTATTTGAATGTTTCTTCTATCTCTGGTGTCTTTGAGATACAGTTTTTGTCTAATTATTGAGGAATCATCTCGAATAGATTTATGATGTTTTGTTCGTTTACTCCTCAAATGATTTTAGAAGCGAATAACCTTTCAGCAAATTTAAAAACTTTAGATTTTGTAGTTTTGAACAGAGATGTTGAATTTGTACTATTGAATTTTGAAGGTATTTAACGAGGTTTTAACCACTTCGATTTTCCGTGTACACTAGATTACAGCATTACAGGATTGCATAAGATTACAAGACATCACATAACATTACACAATATTACACAAGATTATATAGGTTTATGTAGGATATACATGAGATTACAGAAGATTATAGGGACTACTCGGGATTACATAGATTACATGTGATTTCAAAAGATTACAAGGGATTACACAAAATTACACGGGATTAAAACTGAATTACACGACTAAAAAAATAGATATTAAAATTGCTAATGCTATAACGGACTGTGTCGTATACATACGAAAATTTAAAGCATTAATCTCGGCATTAATGTGGAAATATAATTGATATTTCAACAAATTTCTTTAATTCTATACTCGATCGAACAATTGAGTTTTATTTTATTTTTTTTATTTTTGGAAAGTGAAAATTGTTTGTTACATATTTCAAAATATTATTTTTCCCTGTGAAATGAAAATATCATTATAAACTGAATGTCATTACTTGAGGAAAAATTTTTGAAATAAGTTACAAATTTTTTTAACGTTTAAATTATACTCTCTGAATTTTTTTAGGGAAAATGAGGCATTGCTAATTGGCTATGAAACCGGAAGTGTGACGCTTCAAGGTCCCAAAGTTCATTAAATAAGGTTTTCCATATTTATTTTTAATATTTGTTTTTCTCAGAATTTGATGTAGTATTTAAAAATATATTATGTAAAATAATTGCAATTACACCACTAATTTGATCATTACAAAGTGAAGAAGAATAAAAAGAAAATATTCAAACTAGGGTTGAAGAAACGTGAAACAAACAATTGCAATAATAATTTAACAAAACAGATACAAGTGATATAAAGCCCCTATTGAGGTACCATCCGATTTCACAATTTTGAAAGAATTCAAACTAATATAAAACCAAACAATTTTGTATTACTTCAATCGAAAATTATTCCTAATTGTTTGAAACATTTCAAACTTAAAACTGACTATTAGGGATTGAAATTAAAAATTTTACAATTAAAAAAAATGGTAAAGTAAAATTGCCCTTCAATTTTTAATATTTCAATTGGAAACTATTCCAATGGGTAGATTTTCAGTTATACAATCTAAAAGTATTCACGAGCACAGAATTGGAAATTGTTTAATTTCGGACACGATAAATTTTTAAATTACCTGATTTATGAAGCTTCTATAATATTATTAAATTTTTAATTTAAAATTCTTCTTTCTTGAGGACTTGACTCTTAACCAGGAAAAATGAAAAAACAACATAAACTCCTATACTATTTTTATGTTTTTATAAAAGAAGGCTCACCTTGATTTATGGTAATATCATTTTTTTTAACTGCAAATAATTTCTTACATTAACAAAAGTTTATTATAACATGAAATCTGATAACCAATATTCTTGATATTTTGTTGAACACATTGACGAGAGTCCATACAAAACCTCAAATACTCGATAGGTATTTTTAGATAGTTTTACACCCTATCGCGCTTGTATAGCCATTCTATATTTAATATAGAATTTCATATTGAAAACATAAAATAACACAGTCCCACAAAAAAATAAAAGTAGGTTGTCCGACGGACAAGAGTAGTCACATGCTATATGGATTTCGTGTCACTGAATCCGAATCCGAACTCAGAATTCAAAAATGAGCTTTCTTTCACTTCCTATCCTCAAAAACATTGTTTTCGTGTTGATTTTTTTGGTGATAGAAAACATGTTATCGATCAATGCAAGCTTGTTCGAAAATTCTGACAGAGAATAAACATTTAGCGGTTCGAAGTACATATTAATTGTCTATTTCCACAACGTCAACAACGAGCACCGGGGCCCAGAAGAAAGAGAGGGGCTCAGAGGGAACCCCAACGGGGGGGGGCTAAGTCTGTGAAGAGGCACAAGCTCATCCCCTGACAGTGGTGGTGGTGGACACGAGCTACCCAGAGTGAGAGGAGCTTACCCAGAGCTTACTGAGGAGTAGTTTAAGCTCTTCAGGGAGGCCACCTGGAGGGTGCCCGAAAGAGTGTCCCCAGATCACTGGACAAAATTCGAGACTTCCTTTTCCGTAGGGGACGGGTCTACGTATTTTTTGTATCCAACCCAGCGGCTAAAGCTGGACTACATAATACAGTGGCCGAGACAAGGCACTGGGAAGGCGCAAACCTAAAAGTATGTGGGGTTGAGTTGCTCCAAAAGATGGTGTGGTCTAAGGCGTGGTTCGCAGGTAAGCTGGAAGACCCGTCTGTGGTTCTTCGGCGATTGGAGGGATTCAACCTTTCTCTAAGGACAGCGGCCTGGCGAATCGTCAGGTACGATCGACCTTAGAAAGAAGACACAGTGGAAGGTACCAAGCAAATTTTAGTTGTAAAATCTCCCGAGTCCCAGACTTGGGCTCTTGCGGGCCTCAACAACCAGACCCTTCTATCACCTGGGACAGGTCAACTTTAGGGTTGTCGGCCAGGGATAGGAGGAGCCTGTCGGGAAACAGGAAGACTGGGAGCAGACCTAAAATGACTGCTCCTGGCCTAACCATTACCCAAATGAACTTGCATCACAGCAAAGGCGCCCCTGCGGTTCTACAGAGGGGCATGGCTGCGAGGCACACAGGTATCTCGCTAATCCTGGAACCTTTGTTAGTTCGACATACCATATGGGAATTCGGGAGGGCTGGTTTTTGTTACAGGGACCCCAAGGCGGTCAAACCAAGGGCTTGCATACTGGAGAAGGGAGACAACGTTGTCTCGCTGCTAAAGCTATGTTCGAGAGACCTGATGGTGATAGTCACAGATCTAAAAGGAATAGGGAAGCTAGTCATGGGATCAGCCTACTTTCTATATAAGAGCGACACCAACCTACCAGTGAAGGTACGTGCACTGGTGGATTACTGCAAGGTAAGGGGTCTTCCTCTTCTGCTGGGGAGCGATGCTAATTTCCATTATACTCTGTTGGGCAGCACGGACATCAACTCAAGAGGCAATGATCTATTGGAATACCTAATCACTACTGATTTAGATATCCTTAACGCCTTGGGGTTTCTATAACAAAAACCAGCGCCCCCAAATCCCTTATGGTATGTCGAAGTAACCAAGGTTCTTGGATTAGCGACATACATGTGTGCCTCGCAGCCATGCCCATCTGTAGAACCGCAGGGGCGCCTTTGTTGTGATGCAATTTAATTTGGGTAATGGTTAGGCCAGGAGAAGTCATTTTAGATCTGGTCCCAATCTTCCTGTGTCCCGACAGGCTCCTTCTATTCCTGACCGGCAAACCTAAAGTTGACCTGTCCCAGGTGATAGAAGGGTCTGGTTATTGAAGACCGCAAGAGCCCTCGTCTGGGACTCAAGAATTTTTACAACTAGAAGTTGCTTGATACCTTCCGCTGTGTCTTCTTCCTGAGGTCGATCGTACCTGACCATTCGCCAGGTCGCTGTCCTTAGTGAAAGGTTGAATCCCTCCAATCGCCGAAGAACGACAGACGGGTCTTCCAGCTTACCTGGGAACCACGCCGTAGACCACACCATCTTTTGGAGCAACTCAACCCCACATACTTTTAGGTCAGCGCCTTCCCATGGCCTTGTCTCGGCCACTGTATTATGTAGCCCAGCTTTAGCGGGTGGGTTGGCTGCGACAAATACGAAAACCCCTCCCCTACAGAAGGAAGTCTCGAATTGTGGCCATTGATCTGGGGACACACTTTCGAGCACCCTCCAGGTGGCCTCCCTGAAGAGTTCAAACTGCTCCGAAGAAAGCAGTGACTGTGGGTAGCTCGTGTCCATGACCACCACCGTCAGGGGGTTAGTTTGTGCCTCTTCACAGGCTTGGCCCCCCGCCTCTCTCCCCGGTTGGGTTCCTTCTGAGCCCCTCACTCTCTTCTGGGCCCCGGTGCTGGTTGTCGGCGTTGTGGAAATAGAACATTTTTATGTACTTCGAACCGCTGAATGTTTATTCTCTGTCAGAATTTCCGAACAAGCTTGCATTGATCGATAACATATTTTCTATCACCAAAAAAATCAACACGAAAACAAATTTTTCGAGGTTAGGAAGTGAAAAAAAGCTAATTTTGGAATTCTGAGTTCGGATTCGGATTCAGCGACACGAAATCCATAGGGTGACTACTCTGGTTCGGCGAAACATCAAATTTTTTTCGACAAGGTTTTACGGTATTGTTCTCTATGCAGCCCCTCCCCCACCGCAAAGTATTGGGCCCAGCTGACCAAAAATTACCATTTCTGTCTATTTTTCGCCGCTAAGTCTGAATTTGTAGACGACATTGAAAAAAAACATGGGTTTTTTTGTTACATATTTTTTAATGCAAAAATAGCCAAAAAAAACGAAGTTTTTTGAGACTAGAAAAAAAACCTGAGGGTGATGGCGGAATTCTGACCTTTGATTTGAATTCAGCGATCCAAATTCCATAGGATGTGACTACTCTTATCCGTCGGAAAACCTACTTTTATTTTTTTGTGGAGCTGTGTAATCTTTGTATAGTAGATAATCATATACTTGAAATACTTTAGTTATTTAGTTATTTATTTATAATTGCCAAAGCTTTACATTTTTTCTGCCAAATTTCTTACCGTATAAATTACTCTTTTATAGTGGAAATCGTGAACATTACGAGCTGGCCAAATCCAAAAATGGAGAGACTTTGGTGGGTCTTTACCTGGCCAATTAATTTCCTGCTTCTCATCACAATTCCGGATTGCAGAAGACCCCCATTGAGAAGTTATTATCCACTGACTTTCATCATGTGCATTGCCTGGATAGCCAGCATGTCGTATATGGTTGCATGGGATATCACTATTATTGGTAAGATATTTCATTTCAATTTCGGAATTAATAATATTACAAATTTTGAAGAGCCGGAAATATTTCTTCTGCTCCTTTTCAATTTATTTCAGGTGACACTCTCAAAATTCCTGATTCTGTAATGGGATTAACTTTCCTCGCTGCTGGAATGAGCGTACCTGAAGCGGTGTCAAGTGTCATCGTTACAAATCAAGGTACTTTCATAAAACTAAATAAGATTCAGAATTCATCTCTTTTAGTTACAAGTTCTACTATTTGGTTGAAGATTTAACTAGTTGGTTCAAAATTCTTTTTTTTAGTAGAAAATTTTTTAACTGATTCCATTTTTGGCTGAAAATTGATCGCTTTTAATTTTGAAAATTCTACTATTAAATTGTTATTGAAAACTCATATTTTGTCGAAAATTCAAGAACTTGGTTAAAAGTTGAATTATTTGTTAAAAATTCATTTTATTGGTATAAAATTTAACTGTTTGTTTGACTATTCGTTTTTTTTCGGTTAAAAAATAATTTTTTTAACTGAATAATAAAAATAACTATTTAATAACTATTTCAATAACTATTTGGTTGGAAATTTATGTATTTTGTTATAAAATCTTTGGGTGTACTTACGAAAAGGACATATGTCTGATTTTCTTCGGGCTCCGTGTACTTATGTATTTTGACGAGCTGATTACGAATGTGATAGTGAAAATTAGCGAATAGTCAATTTTCATGGTAAAAACCATGAAAAACCCATAAAAATCATGGTTTTTTTGCGTTTATCTCAGTTAATATGCAAAATAAAAAAAAATGTTTCAAATAAAAGTTGTAGATCTCATTAAAACACACTTTTTTCAGTGCATACATTTTTTCGTACAAGTGATAGTTTTCGAGAAAATCAGCGATATATCGATTTTTGCCCAGGTATGTATAGGTCTCTCCAGTGTTAAGATGTCTAATAACACTTATATCCACAAGCTCAGGGTCCTTGGGAATGCCAACAATCTTTTCTTTCTTCAGATGAATTTTGGCACATTTGTCCAATTTAAAGTCCATCCCAATCTCTCCTGTGTACTTCTTGACGATAATTGTGGCAGTTTGAAGTTTGCTTTTACAACAGGCATATATCTTCAGTTCGTCCATATAAAATACATGAGTGACCTTATGCTCCCGCTGGTTAGTGTTGCCACAGAGGTATCCAGAAGAATTTCTCAGTGCGAGAGATAGAGGCAGATGTGTGATGCAAAAAAGTAAAGGGCTCATGGTATCGCCCTGAAAGACGCCCCTCTGGAAGGTGGCGTTGTTTGTTATCATACAATAATTTCCAGATGAGATAGGAAATCTAGTTTTCCAAAGAGGCATCAATCTCTCTATGCATTTTACTTTGGGTGGATGCACCTTCAAGCTTTCCAACAGACAGATGATAATTCTATGGGAGGTTGAATCGAAAGCTTTCCGATAATCAATCCAGGCTATTGACAGGACGCGCTGTTGGGCTGCAGCGTCTTCATTAATAATGATAATAATGATTTATTATTCCTAATCATCAATAATGCCATAATTCAGACCATTATCAAACAAAAATTGCAAGTCACATGGTTCGGCAGTAAATTTATATATCCCTATTAAAACCAAGGTAATGTTTTTTGTAGTTCTTGAAATATTTGATAATAAGGTTGGTCCATATTTCACGAAATGCACATGTTTTCTAGGAACCAAATATATTGCAACCGCCAACTTTGGTGTCTTAGTTAACTTGTCTTCTTAATTATTCTAGTTATTAATCAATTAATACAGGTAATAAAATATAGGGAATTCCACGAAGAAAAAGTAAGATTCCTCATAACAATTGATAATTCTTTTATTGACCTATGGCTGCTCTAATCTATTTTTACAAGACTGGACCCTAAGCTGTGGCTTAAAGCATTTTACTCTACATTTTTGTTATTTAATTATAATATAATAAAGAAATTGTTTTGCGGAGTTATGAAGACACATATAATTTTAAATAGTAACTCACGAAATTAAGTACAAAAAGTCGTAAGGACTGCACTTCGGGCTATGCCTATATTTTCTCTCTTTTATTTTAATCCTATGAAAACACACACAGTAATTTTTATCAACACACATAAAAGTTAAATTTCCTTATATTTAAGATTTAAGTTGATAGAAAAATAGTAGAGTGCTAGTTGATCTTTATTTCAGGAGACACTCGAATTTATTAAAGATTCTATCTCTTACTTTCATTCAGAGATATTGAAATTATGTACCTTTTAGAGGAATGCTGCTTTAATAAACCGACTCACGAAGTAAAGACACTTGTGTTTAGGGTTTTCCCATTCATTTGCAAGTTAATGTCATAACCTTATAAAAGTATCGGTCAGAATTCAATGGACATTAGCGTGAAGTGATCATAAGGTCGCTGATGACTTTATAACCTGTCACTCGGATGCGTCAGGTTAATCCCTTAGGGGGCTGTGAGATCACGCTCGGACTCTACTGCCTGGGCCAAAGCAGGTTCGAGCCTCAAGTATCGCGCTTTGTCTAACAAGAGAGAGAGAACGCGCAAGAGAGGCTAAGCGGATGCCGCTTTCACTCTGTGCTTCACTCTGTGAAGAATTTATCTCCTTTCTATTTTCAAAGTTCCTTCTGGCAGGACATACTCGCTTTTACTGTGAGTTATACCTCACGACTTTCGCAGCCAATTCGAGCAGTACAACTCCTCTTATTGTCTGTATATCGCTAAGATATAATTCTATAGTTTTCTCAACTATAGTCCCAAAACTATATTGACCTGGGGCTTCGGTATAACCTCTGCCTTGCTCAATAGTATTTGAAACGATAGTTTCCTAAACTCAAGTGACTATTTCACACGGATAAGAATTTCAGGAAAATACGCACTCTTTCTTAACAGTCTTTAGCAATGCGATCTCTCAAGACTCTCGTAGGAGTTTCTTTGCTATTGGAAGTGGGTGAATGATGTAACAAGGAGGAGAGGATATGATCCTGAGACCTTTTAACAAGGCTTTAACACTGAGATCTCGGCTATTTGGGCACAAGATTTCAAAGTGCCGTTTTTCGGCCCGGGAGCGTTTTTTATGCTCGCTGCCCCACTACCCTCTCTCTCTCTCTTACGCAATATCGCTTGCGTGGGATTTCGTGAGCCTGCGCTCTGAAGTTTCTCCTGTGTGATGCAATTCTGTATCTGTATCACGCAGGGGCCACTTCTTTTGCCTGCCCTCAGGCGATTCTTGTAACGCACAGGTTACAATATAGATAAGATTGTCTTATAAGCTAATAAGAGATATAAGTCTATATATTTAGAATTACGCTCTGGGACAAAATTGAAAGATAATAATGCTGATCTATCATTGCAGAAAGTACAGTTTATTCAAAATCATGAGTGGCTAGGGCTACCTGACTCTTTCCTACCACTTACCTATAACGTTTTGATTCGACTTCGTATCACAAACAGTATTGTTGTGTAATTTTATATATTTTTTTCAATTGAATTAGCAGTTTAAATCAAGTAAATCACGTTCTTTGAGTAGCTGGCCTAATGGACATTTCCCCTTTTCTTCTGGGGTAGGTTGCCTAATATCATAGGGCATCTTCATGTCTATTTTCATCGTCCTTCGAGACATATCATATATTCCACGAATAACCTTTGCTTCGGTAATTGGTAATTGTCATTATGTGTTTATACGAATGTCCTGTTAATTTCATTTGAAGCCTTCTTGTAGTGACCGGAAAACAGTATGTGTGTACGTGTAATCCTGTACTTAATAGCTGGTGCTGACACGGAGGGGCGGCAGGAGAATGAGAAGGATGGATTTTGGCAGGAAGAAGATGTTTGACAGGAGGATGAAGTTCGACAGGAGAATGAAGTTCGACAGGAAGAAGAAGTCCTAAGGAAAGACCACGCCCGGCAGGTGAATGAGGTCCAGCAGGAGAATAAGATCCGAAAGGGGAAGAATGTCCACAAAGATAACTTTCTCTATTAGAGTAACATCCGGACTGCGAGCTTAATACTGTAAGAGAAAATAGAAATGCATTCATTTTAATTCTCAAAATATGAGTTAGAACGATTAGTAGAGGCATGCAATACATTCTTCGTTAGTTGCGGCTATCTCTATTTATACACATATGAATTAGTTATTAACAAGCATCAAGAAAACCTCTTATGGCAACATTGTATGACAAGAGGGCATTGAGGGAAGTCTGCCAGAGGAAAATGATTGATAACACAGGGCCACAAAATGAAATCAGAAAGTCCCCTGACCAAATCAAGTAGAATATACGCTTTCAGGTGCGCTGATCACGAATCCGTGACCCCTATGACCCCTACACGTCAGGATCCAGGCCATTCGAAGGTCAACTTCATTAATTCGAGAGATATCATCTTTTTGAGCTTAGATTCTGAACGAGCGGGAAATTTTACGTTTAGATATCTTTTTACCCACGGGTTCGAGTGACCTCTAGAGGTCACATGAAGGTCAAAACCATTATTTAGAATTTCTGCGCCTAGTAGCTTGTCATGATTTGCTAATATCATGGTAATGATGCTTACAAAATACGTTTTCGGGTGCGCTGGTCACGAATCCGTGGCCCCTATAACCCCTACACGCCAGGATCAAGGTCGTTTGAAGGTCAACTTCATTGATTCGAGAGATATCATCTTTTTGACCTTAGATTCCGAAAGAGCGGGAAATTTTACGTTTGGATATATTTTTACTCACGGGATCGAGTGACCTCCAGAGATCATATGAAGGTCAAAAGTATTCTTCAGAATTTCTGAACCTAGTAGCTTGTCATGGTTTGCTAATATCAAGGTAATAATCCTTACAATATACGTTTTCAGGTGCGCTGGTCACGAAGCTGCGGCCCCCATGATCCCTACATGATTGCAGCAGAATTGCGCCAGAATTCCAACAATGTCTGTCCATTGGATGGGAATGCAAATGCGAATGTCATTTCCTCTATATCCGGTTATTAGGACGAGATAATTGTTAGGGAATTTATATTGATTAATTTAACCTTCACATAACCGCTGGTGGTCACTGGGACCCGTGGGTAAAAATATATCCTAAAGTGAAAGTTCCCGTTATTTCAGAATCTGAGGTCAAAAAGATGATATCTCTAATTAACTAAGTTGACCTTCAAATTACCTTGATCGTGACGGTTAGGCATCATAAAGACGACGGTATCGTGATCAGCGAACCCAAAAACGTATTTTGTAAGAGCATTACCTCGATATCAGCAAACCACGACAAGCTACTAGGTTCAGAAGTTCTAAAGAATGGTTTTGACATTCATATGACCTCTAGAGGTCAGTAGGACCCATGGTTAAAAATATTTCCGAACGTAAAATTTCCCGCTAGTGCAGAATCTGAGGTCAAACACATGATACCTCTCGAATTAACGAAGCTATCCTTCAAATGGCCTTGATCCTGACGTGTAGGGGTCATAGGGGCCACAGATTCGTGATCAGCGCACCCGAAAACGTATTTTGTAAGGTTCATTACCTGGATATCAACAAACCATGACAAGCTACTAGGTTCAGAAATTCTAAAGAATGGTTTTGACATTCATATGACCTCTAGAGGTCACTGAGACCCGTGGATAAAAATATTTTCGAACGTAAAATTTCCCGCTAGTGCAGAATCTGAGGCCAAAAACATGATGTCTCTCGAATTAACGAATATGACCTTCAAATGACCTTGATCCTGACGTGTAGGGGTCATAGGGGCCACGGATTCGTGATCAGCGCACCTGAAAAAGTATATTCCACTTAATTTGGTCGGAGGACTTTTTAATTTCATTTTGTGGCCCTGTGTAATTTGACCATCAATACAAAAAACAATTTGACCTTAGATTTTTTACGAATTTTAGATTAATCGCTGCGCACTATACTCAGTTCACCGAGAGAAGACGTAAAGTTTGCGCATGAGGGAAAAATATGTTGGTGTAGGAGTTTCCTTTCCCTTTTTCCTGTACATAGTTTTTTCATTTTTCTTCTCATTAGTTCAAGTTTCATATTTATCGATTTCTTGCTGTCCTTCGGTAAAGTCGGTCGAAGGGTTGTGACCAATGTGAACAATAGCAGCCTCGAACGTCTCAACAATTCCCACCTTCACGGAAACAATTTATGGTAGGCTGCGTAAAGGGATCCAAAATTCGTCAGCCGTTTTGGCCTTCTCTGGGTAAACAGAGTATAGACTTAGTCCAGTCATCTAGACCAGGGGTCTACAAAGGTAGATCCTGTATCAACTGGCGATCCCAGGCCAATAGGTCGGATCTACTCAGCTTTAACCCAGAACTGTCAACACCCTTTACCTGATTCGAGCCGCTTGAAACCCTTAAAAAAAGGGTTCTCCATGTTTAAATTTCAGAACCGAGCCCCTCCAACTGGGATTTTTTTCCGACGGGTCATACATTTTCTCTCAGTTTTCCTTTCGAAAAAAATGGTCGATTTTGAAAAAGGTCGGGCGATCCTGGGTGACGCTGCACCTTTCGAATGTGGAGACCCCTGATCTAGACCTTTTATCTGGCAATATTTAGAGTACATTTTTTTCTCCTAATTACTTCATTCAGGGGTGCATAAGAAGAGGTCAGGTTTTGTGACAAGGATTTTGCCCCGCAGCATGAATTTTTTTTTTTAAAGGTGCGAAATGCCGTATGTCAGTGGATTGTTGCTTTCTTGTGCATGTGCATCCAAGAGTTAAAAGTTTTCTTGTCAACATTAAACTGGCGACCTATTGCAGGTAGGACAATGTTTGTTTTCTTCAAATTACAGGTAATTACGTCTTCTTTAATTCATCTGTTGACCATTTTCAGATATGACGATCAAGATCCAAGCTATAGAGAAACCAAAAATAACATGTGGTTTTTGGCAAAAAATCATTTTTTTTAAAGACTGTACCTCCTAGACTTTTAATGATAGAAACATACTTGTTTTCTTTATTTTTGCACATAATTTTACCTACATCAATTTTGGTAAGAACACTCTTAACTTCTGGATGCGTAGAAAAGCAACAATACACTGGCATATGGTATTCTGCACCTTTTGCAAAAAAATCTTCTGTGTTGCGGGGCAAAATCCTTGTTACAAAACCTGACCCTTTATTATGCACCCACAATGGAAGTACTTGAGAAGAAAAAAAGGTACTATTCTCATCTTACGAAAATAGCGGGACACTCATCCGCTATAATCAGTTAGACTTAGTTTCGGATTGAAATTGGTATTTGTACACGGATTGAGAAGGATTGAAAACTTTCTTCGGTTCAGAGAAATTTCCTCCGAAATCTATCCGAATTATAAGTTTTCCTCGAAACGCTGATGTAACGAGAACATTTTCATATTCGCGGAAATCTTCCCGCGAGATGTTGTGCTTTCTGGTCTGTAACTAAAAATGTACTTAGAACTATAGATATGATATTATATTTACCAATAGAATCAAGGATGACAACCAAGGATAAAACCAGAGTATAGACGTTCCTCATTTTTTTCAAGTAGACGAAAGACTGATTAATGCATCAATGAAGAATTTAGTTTACAATATACAAATAATGAAAATTCTCTTTACTGAATTGTTTGATCCAACTCTTGTAGATATCGAGATATTAGACAGAGAATGGCGTTTGATGAGAAACGTTTCAAACGTAGAAAGTCAAAAATCGGACTTTTTTTTTTATTTTTGAATCGACGTATCTAAAACTTTAAACGGCGACGGTTCCTTGAAATACGGGGTAGTCTTTAATTTTATTAAATTAATCGCGATACTCCCTCACAGCAGTGCATATGTAGAAAAAACTTTTTCTGAAATTAATTTAAACCAAAAAAGTTTCGAAATGGTTTGGAAATTGATTCAATTAACGGAATATTGCATACAAAAAGACTTTAAGACTCGCCTAGCTACGAGCCCACGTGGAAAAATTCTACGGAAAGCGTTCTACGGAAATTCCATGTGGAAATCCCACATGTAAATTCCATACGGAAATTCTACAAACATTTCTAAAAACTAATTTTGGACTGAGTTTGACTTCCGGAGATGAACTGCGCTCTCGAAAATCTCACTCCGGACATCAGACCTTTGCACGAGGCATGCGAACAACATCTTCTTCGTGGAAATTATGTTACCCACGTTAAATCCTTGCATCAACTGTGGGTTCCTCAAGGACACAAGATTCAACCAATGCCTCAGGTGTAGAAACCACATCTTCTCCGGGGAAGTCTGGGTTTTACATTACTTTAGGGTGCTTAGAGTGGATTCCTCGAGGCCGTGAGGTCCAACCAATGCTCCAGGTGTAAAAAACACATCTTCTCCGGGGAAGTCTGGGTTTTACAGTACTTTAGGGTCCCTGGAGTGGGTTCCCCGAGGACACGAGATTGAACCGATGCCCCAGATATGCAAAATACATCTTCTCCGGGAAAGTCTGGATTTTACAGTACTTTAGGTTCTTAGAGTAGGTTTCTCGAGGTCACTAGATGCAGTCAATGCTTCTAGTGTAAAAGACACATCTTCTCCGGGGAAGTTTGGGTTTTACAGTACTTTTAGAACCTTGGAAAAAGTTCCTCAAAGACACGAGATTGAATCAATGCCCCAGTTGTAAAAAAACATCTTTTCTTCGGGGGTATCTGATTTTTGCTGTACTTTTTGGTCGCTCAAGTGGGTTCCCCGAGGACACGATATTGAACCGATGCCCCAGGTATGCAAAACACATCTTCACCGGAAAAGTTTGGGTTTTACATTACTTTAGGGTGCTTAGAGTGGGTTCCTCGAGGTCGCGAGATCCAGCCAATGCTCCAGGTGTAGAAAACACATCTTCTCTGGGGAAGTCTGGGTTTTACAGTACTTTTAGAACCTTGGAAAAAGTTCCTCAAAGACACGAGATTGAATCAATGCCTCAGGTGTAAAAAACATCTCTTCTTCGGGGGTATCGGATTTTTGCAGTACTTTAGGGTTCTTGGAGTGGGTTCCCTGAGGACACGAGATTGAACCGATGCCCCAAGTATGTAAAACAAATCTTCTCCTGGGAAGTCTGGGTTTTACATTACTTTACGGTGCTTGAAGTGGGTTCCTCGAGGTCATGAGATCCGGCCAATGCTCCAGGTGCAAAAAAAACATCTTCTCCGGGGAAGTATGGGTTTTACAGTACTCTAGGGTCCCTGGAGTAAGTTCCTCAAAGACAAGAGATTGAATCAATGCCCCAGGTATGGAAAACACATCTTCTCCGGGGAAGTTTGAGTTTGACATTACTTTAGGGTGCTTAGAGTGGTTTCCTCGAGGTCGTGAGGTCCAGCCAATGCTCCAGGTGTAAAAAACACATCTTCTCCAGGGAAGTCTGGGTGTCTGGAATTACTTTATGGTGCTTAGAGTGGGTTCCTCGAGGACAAGAGATTGAACCAATGCCTCTGGTGTAAAAACCACATCTTCACCGGGGAAGTCTGGGTTTTACAGTATTTTAGGGTGCTTAGAGTGGGTTCCTCGAGGTCACGAGATCCAGCCAATGCTCCAGGTGTAAAAAACACATCTTCTCCAGGGAAGTCTGGTAGCCCCAGGTATGCAAAACACATCTTCTCCGGGGAAGTGTGAGTTTTACAGTACTTTAGGGACCCTGGAGTAAGTTCCTCGACAACACGAGATTAAACCAACGGTTCAATTTCGTGTCTTCGAGAAACTTACTCCAGGGACCCTAAAGTACTGTAGAACCCAAACTTCCCCCTGAGAAGATGTGGTTTTTATACCAGAAGC
Organism: Andricus grossulariae; assembly: GCA_011634705.1. Lineage (NCBI taxonomy): Eukaryota > Metazoa > Arthropoda > Insecta > Hymenoptera > Cynipidae > Andricus > Andricus grossulariae. The sequence goes on along the minus strand of JAABKJ010007545.1, from coordinate 122,892,189 downwards.
ATTGCTTCAATCTCTTGTCCTCAAGGAACCCACAGTTGGTGCAAAGTTTTGACGTGGTATAATAATTTTCTCGAAGAAGATGTAGTTCACATACCTGGTGCAAGGGTGTAATGTCCGGAGTGTGATTTTCGAGAGCGGAGCTCAACACCGGAAGTCAAACTTAGTCCAAAATTAGTTTGTAGAAAAGTTTGTAGAATTTCCGTATGGAATTTCCGTAGAACGCTTTCCGTAGAATGTTTTCACGTGGGAGTATTGTATTCCCAAAAAAAGGTTCAAAAGTTTAATAATAACATGTACGAAGCAAAAAAAAAATTTTCAATTCGTGACATGTTACAGTTTCAGTATTAAAAATTGAATATCAGAACCAAAAATTGATATTGAGACTGAATAATATAAGATTCTACCTAGCTGTTGTAACAAACCTGTGATATTTCCATGTATTTGAATCTTATAATAAGTTTTTAACAAATATGTGAAACGTCGTACAAATAAGATTTGTAATTTACAAGTTACTTTTATTTCACAAGATATGCATTAGGGTGCATAAGAATTCCTTTCTTGGACTTTTTATAGCATTTAATCGGAAATTTCTTTCTTTGGATGAGAAAATCATTCCCCAGTTTTTTGTTAAAAAACTAGAAAAATAGGAGATCTTTTTCTCGCAAAAAAAAACATTTCTTTATAGAATAACAAAAAAGAATTTCATGAAGCAGCATATTGTGCGTTCGTGTTTCGTTTAGTACTAGATGTTAAAAATAGTTTTAAGATTGAATGTTATAAGAATGTAACTAATGCTTCCGCTATAAGTTTCTGAGTTCATGTTCCTTTTATTTCAGAAACAATAAAGAAGACAAGTTAAATTTCATATTTTTATTGAAGTGAGTATGTTGTATAATGCTTTGCTAATTGCAAATTGCTTTTCAATAATAGAAGCATTAGGGAGTCCAATACTAATTTTTAATTTCAATAATTAAAAATAGGTTCAAGTCTAAAAATAATTTTTAATTTTACGTATTATCAGCTTATATGTTCAGAATCTAAAGTTGACATGTTACCAATTACAAAAATAATTACACATTCGTGTGACTTATATTGATATTTTAAGTTTCCGGCCGGTATTCATGTGCATCCTGCGCACCGAACTGCCTCTACTGCTGCGCACGAGTATACATGGTTTTTGTGGTTAAATTAATTAAGAATATATATCATCAGCTTTGAATAACCATAGATCATAATAAGATTGTTAGTTATTATTTAAAAACAGGTTTTGAAAATCCGATGATTTTTTTCAGAAATCTGAAAAAAAAAATTTCGAAATTATCTACGGATTTCTGAAGAAAAATGGGAGAAAGCTGAAAATTTATATTTTGGCCACCTGGCAGCACTGCACTGAGGCGATTACAGAGGGGCAGTAAAGATAACGTGTGGATGGATGTTAGTTTTTAAGAAAATTCTGCAAAAAATGGAAGCGTAAGCAAGTCAATTTTTTAAGGCTAGCAGGCCGAAAAAGAAACGTTTATCTATCTAAAACTGTTTTTACAAATTTAATATTCTTTAGATGGCTAAACAGATTGTTCAAGAGATTTAGGAATTTTGTATTTGTTTTTAGGGTTATATCACGGGTTATATTTACACGGATCATGACAGCGGACATTCATACGTGTGCCACACTAGCGCTGCGCTCGAGAAGATTCAACATTTTAGTGCATTATGTACATCCGACAGAAAAATGTTCGTTTTTGATGAAGTCAATGTACAGCACAATGCGAAGTTAGCACTCCAATTTTAAAAATGTCGTTCTCTAGTTATAATGCAAAAATGCTTACTTGACAATAATTATTGTTAATTAAACATTTTTCCATTTTTCATACTGTATCTCCTGAAATTATAATTAAAGAAATGTTTGATTAACAATACATATTGTCCATTAAAATTTTCTTCGTAAATCATGCTGTATCTCCTAAAATTATCAATATTCTAACAATAATTTTTTACTAACTCTTATGTATTCTTGAAGTCCACAACTTGTATCCTATGCAATTTTCCATCTGCCTGGTAGTTTTTGCAAAAAACGCAAAAATACCATATTATAAAAATCGATTTTTATGCATTGTCTATGGATATTTTGCAGGTTTTTCTTAAACATTATTTAGAATAAGATAACACGCATAAAATTTCTTTTCCGCATTTTTGCATCTGACCCGTAGGTTATATATTAGAAAAACATATTTTACAACAAAGTTTCTTTGAACCCGATTGTAGCCGACTGTGATTAATATTTTCACGCCTTGTTTTCTCATTCTGTTAAACGATCCATAATTCATCTGATACGTTTTATCGTATCCTGACTTATTTATGCAAGAAATGAAAAATTAAGTCAAGAGAAAATAAATCTCTAAAGATCGACTGGGATTGCAAATATGACCCGATAATTCAATCTTTTTTCATTTTCTCTTAATAATATAGCAAAGCTAACATTACTAATAGAAGCATTGCTAATAGAAGATTAGTGTCGGTGGAGCGGCGCGGCGGTTTCATACCTCGCGCGACCATCCCAGTGCTTGAAGATTAGACCCGGTTCATAAAAAGCAAAATATTATAAAATCGATTTTTAATAGGTTGCATTAGCTTCGTTATGTTATTACGAGAAAATCAAAAAAAGATTGAAAAATCGGGTAATATTTTCAATCCCAGTGGATCTTTAATGATTTCCCTTCTTTTAAATTAATTTTTTATTTCTTACATACATTATTCGGGATACGAAAAAAAGTCTCAGGAAAGTTTTTCCCCCCAATGGATCCTTTAACAGAATGAGAAAACAAGATGTGAAAATTTTAATAATTTTCGGCTACAATCGTGTTCAAAGAAGCGGGTTCGTCAGACCGTACGACGTCTTTTCGATATACTACGGGTCAGGTGCAAACATGTGTAAAAGAAATTGTATGCATGTCATCGTGATCTAAATAATTTTGAAGAAGAACCTGGAAAATATTCATAAACAATGCATAAAAATCGACTTTAATATCCTTTTTTGCGTTATTTGCCAAAAAAAATTAGACAAAAATTTTCATAGGATACACTTCTTTTTTGTCGGCAAGGTAAACTCTATCCATGCCGACGGATAAGCCACCTGTAGTAGTGATCTGCATTACCGACCAGTATCATTACCATTATCTGATGGATGCAACTTAGCTTGACATTGAACCTCGTTCAGTCGCTAAAAGTGGAGTGGTCGCATCGACATATAGAAATGGACCGATACCGCTGTGGTGAGAACGGAAATGGGCTTTAGAGAGAGAGAAAACATTTGAGAGGTAGATCTACCTTTTTCTATTCCAGGACTGTCCTATGCACGGTCCTGTGCTTCATCAAGCTCCACCCATCGAAAATGCTCTCGACCAATCAGCTTTATCTAGAAAAAGGCAGGTCTACCTGTCAAATGTTTTCTCTCTCCCTAAAGCCCATTTCTGTATTCCCCACAGCGTTATCGGTCCATTTCTATATATCGATGAGTGGTAGCCCATTTACTTAGCTACTTGCATATGAATTTATTTTACTAGGAAATCAAACGATATTTTGAAATGCTGAAGATAGAATAAAATTAATCATTAAAATACTCATTTTTCTCATATTTTGACATATTTTCACCTGTTCTGTACATATTTTGGAAAGAATTTTGAAATTTTTATTAATTTTTATTTTCATTTTACGTCATCTGGCCTCTAGATAAGAGCTATTTCTTTTTAAAATGCACAATCACAAGCACACTCCTTGATCTCTTAGTTTTACATTTTCATACTTTCTAGAAAAACAAAGCCAAACGGTACAACTTATTATACCTCATTTTATTCATCAAAGAATTTTCTACAATTCTATTTGGGTGGTGTTTGATGAAAAGTAAAATATCATTCATTTTAACAATAATAAATGTATGAATTTTAAATTAATTTTTTCAATAAAATTCACTCAACTAGAATTGTAGAGAATCCTCCAAAGAATAAAATGAGACCTTGATCGTTAGGATTAAATAAGAATATTGTAAATTTTCCCTAGATAGAAAGCAAAAACTAAACCTCTAAATAACTATTGTTAAATAAACTAGAAAAAAGTATTTCAAATAACTGTACTGAAAAGAATACAGTAGAAAAAATTGCTGAGAGTAAGGAATCAAAATCTATCGCTACTGATGAAAATAAATTTAAAAAATTCAAAGATGAACATTTTTCAATTAGGTTATTTATCTATTTTTCAATCTTTGATCTTTTTGAATTTTTTTCTGATGTATTTTTATCAGTAGAAATTGTTCAAGTATTCAACAGGTTTTTCAAACTAGCAAAAAAAATGTGTAAACACGCAAATTCCTAGAAGTAGAAAGCTTGGTAAAGAAATATCGCTACTGTTGAGTACACTTTCGTTCTATATTTGCGAGATACCCATATGATAAAAACAGTTTTTAATAATAAATGAAATCCCTTTTTTTCGGAAATTCTCCGGTTTTTTAGCTAAAATTGAACTATTCGCTTTTACAATTTAATGTTGTTTTAGATCCATGTAGGAAAAGACACTGGCTTACTGCGAGAGAATACGCAACTGTTCTATGTACAGTATCTAAAGTACAGCAGTACGTCCAGAATTTGGCAGTATCTCTTTTCGGTTACAACACATTACTCCGATCCACAGTGACAGGCAGGGCCAATAATCGAAGCAAATGAACGAAAGTACCTCCTGAAGGAAGTCCAAATGACGAAACGATTATGCTTTGCAAAGGTAAGGAACCTCCCAGAGGCGGCGAAATTAGAAATCTTTCAATTCGTTCTTGCTTTGTTCAATCTTTGAAATATATTTGGAATCTTTGTGAAATAATAAAAGTATTTCTGAAATCTTTTTAATCCATCCGAAATCTTTGCGAAATATTTGAAATCTTTCTAAAATCTTTGTAAAATCTTTGAGATCGCATTGCAACCTTTGTCAAATCTTTGTGAAATCTTTGGAAATCTTTGCAAAATATTTGGTAATATTTGTAGGAAATCATTGAAATCTCTTGAAACTATTCGAAATATTTGAAATCTTTGTGAAATCTTTGGTAAATCATTAAAATCTTTATCTCTTTGTAATCGATTTGAAGTCTTTGTAAAATAATTGAAATCTTTCTGAAATCAGTTTATTTGAAATATTTTTGACATATTTGGTAACATTTGTGGAATTATTTAAATCTTTGGGAAATCATTGAAGTCTTTGTGAGCTCTTTCAAATCTATCTATTAAATCTTATCAGCCAAAATCTATTTTAAATAGGTATCATTAACATGCAATTATGTGATCAGAATGGTAAATTCAAAATGCTTTATCCCTCACGAAATGAAAATTAGATTGATCCCAAAAAATTCTCTGAAACATTTTTTTTTCTTCTATAGACTATAGCTTCATAGTTTTGCTAAAACAGTTTTCATGAAGATTCCATTTGATTTAATAGAAAAATAGGCTAATTCAGCGCGTGCGGCTTTGGTTTTTTATTTTGTTTATTTTTCAAACTGCATTTCGCGGACTTTTTCTCCAATTGTGGATTTGGTATTGATTTTCTTTCTAAAATAGACAAATTGAAACAACTTTTTCCAGAAATGCATAAATGGTGGTTGCAAAAGTACAGAAAATATTCGGACCAAGGCAAGGTCCAAGGTAAAAATAACCCATCAGAGAATGCTCAAAGTCCATTGGAACATATTCAAGACCATGGTAAATTGGAAGATGTTCAAGACGATGACCTATTTGACGATTTTGAAATCAATGTTCCATTGGAAGATTTGCAAGGCAATGGGCCATTGGAAAATGTACAAGGCAATGACCCATTGGAAGATCTTCAAGGCAATGGACCATCGGAAGATGTTGAAGACCCACTGGAAGATGTTCAGGACGATGAACTTCGTAACGCCGGAAACTTAGAACCTTCGAGTGATAAAGTGATCAGAGATAGCGACATGGATCATAGAGAAATCAGGGATAAAAAGAGCGAGCGTAGCATGAGTGAAGGTAGCGAGATCGAGGATAGCGACAGCGAGGGTGGCGAGATGGCGGATGTCCCCTATAGCAGCTCAGATCAGGAAATTGGCATCGAAAATAATCTTGACAATAGTAGTGGGGGTGAACTTCATTCAGAAAACGACATTGATGACGTAGACAATCGAGAAATTCATAACGGTAAAAAAAATGTAAACTCCGGGTACACAGACGGGCAAGTCGCGGGACTACAGTTTATTAATGTTGTTGAAAATTTTGAGGAATTTGAATGTGTCTTTCTGAGTTACACTATTGGTATAAACGGAACTTAACCTCTTACAGGCATTTCTTTAATATATCCCATCTATATTTTTATATCTACATTATTATTCCAGTTGATCTCAAAATACCACAAGGGTCTTATCAAGAGACTTACCGATCTTCTATATTTATGTAATCGAAAATTAAGGTCAACGGCATTATTTAATATAAGATCTCGTTAATATTTATCGATCTTCATTATTATAAAAAAATATGTCTCAAAATATAAAAAGTGACTTATCGAAAGCCTCTCCCAACTTCTATATTCATGTAAATCAAAATGAGCCTCTTATGTGCATTTTTATAATATGGAAGTGTTATAAATTTGATCTGTATTATTATTATTAAAAATAATATTAAGATAACTGAAAAGACTGTTATTAAATATGTCATTTCAACTCATATGCCTTTCATTTAAATAAAATTTATTTAAAGTACAATAAAATGTATTTTTTCATATGTTTAATAATACTTTACAAATTTACATTCAGTTAAAAATTCACAATTAAATTCTGTTTATTTTATTACATTTATTTAAAAACTGACAATTTAATTCAATTGGCATCATTCCGTAATTATGAAATGCCACCAATTGCATCTTTACGCTTCAAATACATTGCGTCAATTCAATTCCATTGAGGTACAATGATAGTTCTACAAATTGCATTTAATTGCAAATGCTCATTTCTACATTTCCAATCAAATACAATTGGCCTTTTTTATTTTCAGGGTCTTTTCAATTGTCTCTGACCTGAAGTCCTTGATTTCAACAAAGCAGTTAGTTTTTTCACTCATCTCATTTGAAAACATCGCAGAAAATACTTGACTACGTGCGGCAAGAATATTTTTGTGAGCTCCTAATTTCTTGTCCTGAACAGAAATTGTAACGTTGAATTAATTAATTAATTAATAACAAAGATGAATCGTTGACGAAGAATTTGGACATATCTTGCAGGAAATCTTCCGAATGAAAAGGTTTAGTCAAGATTTTCTTGCACATGTCTTTGGTGAACTTAAGAACGTGCACTTGCCAATAAATTATTAAAGTATTTCCTGGCGTTTCATTTCAATGCCATTCTTCATGGGGTTGTTCTCCAGATATCTGGTCCTACCAAAGGTCACTGCTTGAGGGGGGGGGGGATTCTAGAGGGTAAAAAAATCGATTTTTTTCTATTTAATTTTCTTGTAGTATAGCATCTCAAAAATATTCACTTCTAAGCGCCTCCCAAGTTGCCTCATCTATGCGTTCATTTATCTTATTCTGAAAATCTATACGCACTTCTGGTTTCTATAAATTTTCAATCTTGATTCGCGTTTGTTTCGTTTTTGTTGTTTTCTTTTTTCTATGTCATAGTTAATATTTCAACCACAAAAGATTTTAATTCGAAAAAAGTCGAATTTTCAACGAAAAATATGAATTTTTATCAAAAATGATGAATCATCAACGAAAGACAAAATTCAAGAAAAGAGTTCAAAATTTAAACAAAAAGTTGATTTTTTCACAACTTAGAAAATCAATATTTTAATACAATTATTTAAATATATATTATACAGAAAATGTACGCCAATAGAGGTAAAACCGATTGCGTCTTTAACTATTCAATTTTATCTGACCAAAACCCATTCCATCAAATTTAGAGTAAGGCCTTGGTTTCTAAATTATAAAATTTTGAGATACTTAAATTTGAAACAAACAGTTTTGTATACGTTTAAGGGAGTTTCTACATGTACCGAAAATATATGGCCATGCTATTCGTACCGAAAAATCCGGCCATTTCTGCCGACATTTCAGTACGTAGCCACGGCCTATTTTTGATTTCAAATTAAATCTTAAATTCTCTCAAAAGTGAAAAAGTGACTGGCTGGTAGGAATGAAGTAAACATTTTAAACTGTTAATTTCAAATAAAGAACGTTTCGAATTAAACAGTCAAAAATTTTAGAGACATAAAAAATTAAAGTTGTTAAGTTTACTTCTTAAAAATTGAGCGATTTCAGAATTTCAGAACTAAGAACTCTTTAAAGTTAAAAGATTTAATATAAAAGTGTTACAAACTCAAATTTTCATTAGGAGTACTACGGACTCGTTCAATCTCTTATTATTTCATATAAAATATAAAGCGATTTGATAATATTTTATAATCAAACTAAGAAATATGTGAACCAGAGTCAAAAATAATATCACTGTCATTTCCGAGTTTTCTCTTGGTCTCAAAAAAATTCACACGAATAGATAAATGATCGATTTTTTAAAACTTTTCTCCCGTATATTAATCGTATAGTTGCATGCATTAGATATTGTGGTAAACCACAGTAGTGGGTCTGACCATATCGTGTATTGTTCTACTGGTCAGTAGTAATATCCAGTAGCGCTCCATTCTAGATTCCACACAGTTTAATGACGTTCATCTGCGTTTAATTAAACGTTTTCCATTCCTCTCTACAAATATATCATAACACATTCTATTAGTTACTACCTCTTATTGATTTACAGTTTTTATTGTATAACTATTCCATGTATAAAGATCTAACGAATCAATATCATTAGTTCTAATGGATGCAATTCCGTTCTGATACTTTGAAACTATCGCTTTTGTTTGTTACATTAAAAATTTAAATAATGAAAAGGTGATTCATGTGAACTAGAAAAATTATTCTCAATAATAGAAAATAAAGTCGAAACAAAACTGATCTTAATTGAACCTCAATGCAATACTAAGCGGAGAAAGGTTCATATTCAAAACATGTGAAATTCATTAATCAAATGATATATTTGTAAGAATAGCAATGTCTATTATTTAGAATAAACAAAAAGATATAAGATATCAGTCATGAAATAAGCAGGATAAATTAATAAATTAAATCGATAATCAAAGGCGAAACATCATACCCATTTATCCAACCAGGTTTACCAAGAATCATAATAATACTCGAGAATTATAATGACAAAATAAATAGCAAAAGTGATCACGATAAATTAGATAACGGTATATTTCAAAATAAAGAGTGAAGTTTCAATATAGCTGATGAATAGAATTTGTACCTTTAGTTTTCCATTAGTCGCGATTACGATGTTGATTCAGGCATATAGAAAAACAATCCACCTTTTAGAGAAGCAATAAAAAGAACATTCACACTTTCACAAAATAAATTAACAATCGTTACTATACGTGCCTTTTCGAATACCGCTGAGTACGAGGAACGCGGCGTTACAATAAAAATGCTCACATGAGCAAAACTCACTAACTTCGCCCACACCTATCGATTGATTTTAGGAGCGAAGATATAAATAATTCGCCTCAAAATTCCCTCGAAAACTAGTGTTACGAATCGCGATTCATGTGTTTTACGCTGGTGCAGCGGCTGATGTTCGTGGCACTTCGGACCCGACCAATTCCATAATTCATCGGTTATATACGAGTATGATCCTCTTACCTACTATCCCGTATATACGCAATCCAGGATGCGAGATTGGGATTGGTTGACCAAGCTCACCATAGCCTCGAGCCGAGATGACGTCATTCATACATTGCCATCATAATGGGTTCTACACTGAACGTCCATCGGATGAAAACGAAGCTGTAGATTCAGAGTGACAGCACGCGGGATTATTAATGCGGGTTATAATTAAATTTTGATGGCATCAGCCTACTCGGATTAACCTGCATTAACGGGCTACAATGAGTGCAAACAGGTTGCTAGCTATATGTCTCGAAGTTATAATCCACTACCGACAATCCCAACGATAAGAGCGAGAGGGAGGGTTTGCATAGATCTATTTACTGTATGGTTCCACCGCGAGCTGTGGGAAATGAATCAACATGGATGCGTACATCGGTTTCCAGTTAGCTACTGAGGTTGAATTATTAAATTCAGGAAACTGCTTTCCCTCAGGCAAAGGAGGATGTTAGAAAATATTCAATTTAATCATCTTAAATTAAGCTAAACATCAAACCCGAAACAGATTAGGATTCTAAATACAGAGTGGTGACAGATATTTAAAGAAAATCAGGATAACTGCCCTAAACTGTGATTCAAGACAGAGTTATGTGTTACCTCCATATCGCGGTCCAATATGTTTACACATCAATAATAATGCGATCTTTCTTAACATTTAATGTAACATCATCACCCGCTCAATGCGAAGACTGAAGTCACTCATAATGTTCACACTCTTACCTCTCTCCACTCGACAATATTTATACTTGGGTCAAAATCAAAAAGTTCGAATTATTCGATTTCGAATTGAATGGGATTTTTCTGAGTCTCCAGTAACCATTCAGTGAGTCGATTTCGAGAAATATCTTTTGACCTTTTTCTTTGGAAGGTATCAATTGGAAGTTCCTGCTAGATAGGTAACAGATTACAAATTGACCGAGGCGAGGTTCCTGGTATGCTTTCTAAATGAAGGATTCCGTACGCTTCTTGTATGCGCAGTCCATTGGGCGAATCAAGAGTTACGGGTGATAGCTCGGAGGAGAACACGACTAACGTGCAGCCTCACAGGCACGTGATTTGTGTGGCATTCGTAGTCGGAATAGCAGTAGAAGGTAAGGTGGAAGGTCCGATATTTCTTCGGTTTCCTGAGAGTCGTGACGAACGACCAGTCAAGGATGTTGCTCCTCCTTCTTCAGAGCAAAATATATACAACCACCTACAGTTATTTAAAGACCTTTAAATTTATTGGACTTGTCAAGCTGAATTTAGCCCATCCTTTCGCAATTAGTGTTTCACTTTTGCACCCTTTGTTAAGACCAGACTCTTCCTTCCTTGTATTCCATCTCGCTGCATCCTTCTGTTTCCCATTAGTAAACTAAGAATATTTTCCTTCCTTCCTTAAGCGGGAATATCTCGTTTTCTTTAATGGTCGCTTCATTACTTGCAACTACCTGTCCCTTGAGTCACCCTATACTGCTAGTTTGAGAAAAAACAATAATTAAATTTAAAGTTTCAAGAGTTTGAATATCTGAGTCCTTCGAGGGTCGAGATCTTGGAAGTAGTTTCCCAAGGGTCTGAAAGAGTTAAGGAAAATATTCTTCGAGAAGTACCTTGGGTCAGCTACTTGAATTCTCCCCATCATTCTTAATATTCTTTCTTGGAAAAAGTTACAGGGATTCGCTCTTGGAGAAAGGTTGGTCTGATCGTTTCGTATGCTATTTTATTTTTTCTCTTTTTTTGTGGGTGCGAATTTATTAAAGAGTTCTAGCGTTTTTCGCTACAGACATCACACTCTTTCCCCTGTTGCCCTCTTTTCTCTCTTTTTTTTTTAAGAATTCCTCTTTCTTTCCCTGTCTACTATTATACTTTTGTTTGAGAATTTATCTTTTCAGTTTGAAGTTCAATTATTTTGTTAAGAATTTATATTTTCGATTTGAAAATTCAAGTTTTTTCTAGAAAATTCGTCTTTTTCACTTGTAAATTCAACAATGTAGTTGAATTATTCTTTCAGGAATAAAAAATCTGTTTTGGTTCAAAATTCAACTATTTTAATGAAAATTCTTCTTTTTGGTTTTAAAATTCATCTCTTCGAAGAAACTTAATCTTTTTTAGTAAAAAATTCAAATGTTTGGTTAAAAGTTGAACTATTTTGTAAAAAAATTAATTTTTAGGTTGAAGATTCATCTCTGCATATAAATTTAACTATTTTATAAAAATTAAATTTTCTGTTGGAAATAGATATTTATGAGATCATAATTGTAAATTGGTGTGTAGAAAAATCGCATTTTTTTCTGGTAATTTCCACAATATGGTTTAAATATATATTTTTTTCTTGGCCGAAAAATCTTTCTTATTTGGAAATTTGTCTTTTTGGTTTGAAAATTTCTTCGTTTTGTTTGTAAAAGCAACTGTTTTATTTGCATAAGATTAAAAACTTTTTTGGTTGAAATATCAACTAACATTTTTCGTTGAGAATTCATCTTTTCTGGTTGAAAATTAATTTTTTCAATTGAAAATTCAACTATTCTATATTTGATTGAAAACTGATCTTTTTTTAGTTGAAAATTCATGTATTTTGTCAAAAATTCGTCTTTTTGGTAAAAAATTAATCTTCTTCGTTGAAAACTTTTGTTTTTGGTTTGGAAATTCAACTATTTTAGTAGAAAATTTAAGTATTTGGTTCAATATTCGAATTTTTGGAAAAATTCGTCTCTTGCTAGAAATTTAATCTTTTTTAGTTAAAAAGTCAACCGTTTAGTTCAAATTTAATCAGTTTTGGTTGCGTATTCAACTATTTGGTTGAAAATTCAACGATTTGGTTAAAATTCAACTATTTGGTTAGATAAAATTTTGTGTTAAAAATTCAACTGCTTGGAAGGCAAGTCGTCATTTTGGTTTGAAAATTCTACAATTTTATAGAAACTTCAACTAATTTGTTCATATTTAACTTTCTTAATTTTCTGTTAGGAATTCATCTTTTTGTATTTAAAAGTCAAATGTTGAAAATTTAAAGCTTTCTTTGAACACTTAACTATTTGGTAAAAATTCATCTTTTTTGGTAGAAAACTCATCCTCATTGGTTGAAAACTCAACTATTTTGTTCAAAATGTAGTATACAGTGGAGTCTCACATATTTCTGTCTCCCTTATTTCCTGTCACCTATATTTCCCGTCGGCTGTAGACGGTTATTTCCATTTGCGCAGTTCAGGCAACTCCCACCACGGTCCCGGTATATTCTCCTCTGCGTCAGTGGCTGACCAATTAAAAAGAGGTCCGAAGAGCGCCCTCGTTGGTTTGAATTGAGTATTTTAGTATCTCGTCATACGAATTTTGCGAGTAAATATTATAAACGTAAAAGTCGTACAAATAATAATATTTCTCAAGTGTAGAATCCATTTTCTCAGTCATGTTCCATTCTTTTGTCGATTCACGACCTTTCAGTTTCACGAAATAAAATAAGATATCCTAAATGTCAGGTTAGTGGTACTCTAACCTCAAATTTCTGACAGTTGCTTGTATTCCGTGAAACTGAAAGGTCTTCAACCGACAAAATGATGAAGAAACAGAATTGCGCAAATGCATTTTGCACTTGAAAAGATTACTATGCAGACCTTTATAACTTACCTTCACGTTTCGGAGATTTTCTCAAAAAAGTCGTATGAAGTTGCAGTACCATGCATTAACCTTCCTGACGGTTGGCATTTCCACTTATCGAAGTCATGCCACAAAACTCACTATTCTGCGAAATATTTGCGTCGTTTTTGGATTCTATAATATTGATTTTTATTTGATAAATTGTCGTACGCCATCAAAAACACTTGAAAGACACTTAAAAGACACTTGAAGAACACTGATGCATGTATGCAGAGTAACGGACCGCGACCTTTTCAACTGCGTAATTAGCCGAGACCGTCTGAACCGTTTTTACTTGCGTGGGCAGGCAGTTCTAGGAATGTTGAGTGTATTTATTTGTATTATTATTGATTTCAAATCTCCCGCGCTTTTCGGTTAAAAAAGTTGCCTATAAGCGGCGCATCGATACAAGAAAGGGGCAGCCAATGAACGTCGTTGATAAAAATAACCTGCCCACTCGCGGTAAGGGTGGGGCCCCCTCCAGCTCAGAAATAAAAGAATCGTTTGGTTTCAAGGTCAGGAAAAAGGCGAGACTTCACTGTATTTCAAATTGAATTTTTAGGAATGTGTTACCTACATTAATTTTATTCAAAAGAATTTAGTCCTCTATTATTTCTCTATTTTCAGGGAGAAATCACGCTATTTTTTTTGCTGTTAGAGAATTTTATCCGGTAAAGTCTGTCACTATCATTTGCATCGTAGCATTGTTTTTTTTTAATTTTCTCTTTCGCCTTTCGTACTTTCATTTCGCCTACCCCTGTGCTCTCTAGACACCAAAGTGCGCGGCTATTCGCTTGAAAACAGCTTATCCCCAAGGCGTACTTTTAATGGCCGTCATTACCGAAGGATGTGCCATCTCCCGCAAGTATGTAGGCATAAGGCGCAGACCGGCGCTATCTCGATTAGACGAAATGGCTCCGAGAGAATTCACAGCATGTGCTGCAATATCAGTAGGTGTAGATCACGGACTTCATATAGGAGTTGCCTGGATGCTGCTTGTTGAAGGTTACTTTGATATATGCCTTATGAACAGACGCTAAACTAAACCGCTATAAAAGAGACGGAAATAGACTTCAGATAAACTGGAACCTCATCCTCTTCCTGAAAAGTTTAACGCATACGAATTTTTATTACAATAGTAACGCTAAACGAATGATTATATCTGTAAACTTAATTTAAAATAAATATAAAATTTGTTGGTCTAATTACTGATTTCAAAGTAATAAGTTACGTTATTTCGTAAAAAATGTAATTTGTTTAGGGTTAATTTTTAGGGTTTGATACACGAAGGAAAATGGAAGGTCAGTATGGCCAGCTAGATGTGCAGACTGACTATATTTGAGGGTCAACTATAGGACAGCCTTCTAGATGGCTAAAGCGACTGCCTCTAGAAGGTTATATATAACAAGAGGTTCAAATCGATCATGTCAGAGGGTCGATTTGATCATCTCGGATAGTCGACTTGGTCATATTATAGGGTCGATTTGATTACCCATATCTTCTATTTATGTTGTCCTTTTTACATATATTTATGATATTCCAGTCTCTCTCTGATAAGAGACTGGAATTTATAAAATTGAGTGGAATTTACAAAACCTGAAAATTTATATAAAATACATAAAGTCTAAAATTATTTTTTATTATTTGTAGAGAGTGAGATATATGAGGTATGATTTGATTTACACAAACAATTCATATTTGCACATTGACAATATATTGTTTGGAGCACGTAAAAGCTAAGAAAACGGCGTCGCTGCACTGAATTGTAAGATATCAAACACTGGAGAAAATACAGAAACCGATATCACACATCAAATTTGATATTGAAAATTAAAAAAAAAACTTAATCCACTTTCCACCATGTTCTCTCTTATGCACTTCACTCTCTACGCATGTTTTGAAATATCGGAAAGCAGTTTAAACTTTTTGAAAATATGTTTAAATTCAATAAATAGCAAATATGACGCTAAACGGCTCAACGATACTCGCTCACTCAGGAAATGGTGTCGGCCTTTTAATTTTCACGCGCATAATTGACGCTGAAATATTTGCCCTCCGCGAGGGGTCATCTGCTCCTCTGTGGATGGTCGAAATGGGGGAAAGAAGATGATCGTATTGACTATCCCGGAAGGATACCTTCATTATCCTGATAGTGATTCTGATCTTCTCATAACATTCAGGCTGACCATAAAATGAGTTTCTCTCTGACTATGTCGAAAAAATTATGGAAGGTCTCTTTCACCATCTAGAAGGACGGATATCCAAACAGGGTTTATACTCATGGTTAGACTCATGATGAACACAAGTTAGAGATAAGTTTTATTTGATGCAAATAGACAAAACTTTTATTTATTTTAAGAATTGGAGGTAGTTGTAGGTGGAGACGTTTCAAGTTTTCGTCTAGCTTGTTAGCATTATCGTTGTCAGAGAAACAGCTTGAAATTTGTTTGGGCGAATTTGCCGGGATTGCATTGTTCGTCGATGTCTACGCTTCTTCTTCTGTAACGCGTCTTGATATGGCAGATTACTTCATTATCTAGCAGGGTTGTAAGTTGCAACGAGAGAATGGAAAGCCTGTCTAACCAGCTGCTTGTCTACTTCCCGTGTTTAGTAGTCTGTCTATTTATCTAATTGGATTCTGTTGCCACCAAGCGCGAAGCCTGCCGTGCGCATTCGATAATTCACACGCTTATTTCTCGAGAATGTTTCCTCCAAAACAGAAGTATGCCTTCCTTTCATCCTTCTCGCTCTGCATATTTAATCCCTTCATTCTGAGACAACTTTACGAAATGAAAATCATACTGGCTAATCAGATGATTTATAATACCCAATCACTCAGGGTGGGTATTTTCAAAAATTTCAAAGTATTTGGAAGAGTATTTAAAATTTTAAAGGAAGTTCCAAGGGATTTCAAAAGATTTAGAAGGATTTAATATACCCTAGGTTATTTCAAAAGATCCCAAGGAATTTTAAAGAGTTTTATAAAGTTTCAAGTGATTTCAAAAGATTTAAAAGAATTTGTACAATTTTAAGAAATCCTAAAAGTTCCAAGAATTTTTAAATTGATTTCAATCATTTAAAGGGAATTCAATGGGTTGCAAATATTTTAGGGCATTGCAAAAGATTTGAAAGATTTCAAAATATATGAAACGATTTTACAGCACTTGTAAGGTTTAAAAATATTTAAAACTATTCCAAGGTATTTTAATAAATTTCACAGGATTTCAAGAAATATCATCAACTTTAATAAAATTGCACGAAATTGTAATGGATTTCAAAGAACTTATTCACAAGAAGTGAGGGATTTCTTAGGGCTTCAAAGATTTTAAGAGATTGTTAAATATCTTTTGTAATTCATTTTAAATTCATTTGGAATTCACCATGGATTCTTGTCAATTTATCATGAATTCTTCTTAATCTTAATATTTTTGAATACTTTGGAATCCTCTTAAAATTTTGGATTTTCTTCGAATTTTTGAAAAACACTTACTGAATTTAATGAATATTTTCATATTTTGGGATTGCTTTCAATTCACTTTTAATTTTTATGAATCTCATCGAATTCTTCTTATTTCCCTTAAATTCCACTAAGTCCACTCCAATTGTACTGAAATCAATGGAATTTTGTGGATTTTTTTTCAACTCATTTGAATTTAACTTGAATTCTTGAGAATTTCATCAAATTCTTTTGAATTCCCATACATTTTTTAAAACCAATTTCAAACCTACTGAATTCAATAAACTTTTTCATATTTTTGAATTGCTTTCAATACACTTGTGTTTTTTTTAATCCACTATGAATTTTTATGAATTTCGTTGAAATCTTCTTATTTCCCTTATATTCATCTAAATTGATTGCAATTTTACTGAAATAAATTGTTTCGAAGTCTTATGAATTTATCTCGATTGCGTTAACATTTACCTGGAAGCTTTAGAAATTTTATCGAATTCTTTTGAATTCTCTTGGATTCTTTCAAATTCCAAAGAACGGTAGTGTCACATTATTAATGCACATAAGCCACTTTTAGTCATTTTTTGGGTTAGAAATGTTTTTTTTTTGTCACTGTTTCGGTTATATAGATCGTCTGTTCACTGTCTTCAAGTAAACTAGGCTGTGGCATCCCTAATAATAATAAATTCAAAATCTATCAATTTGAGCTTTAAATTGTTTTATTCCATTTATAAAATATTTTTAATTGGAAATGTAACAAGATTATATTTTGCTCTTTAAATATTGAGGCCGTGTCTAAGTTCACCGAAATTCGGTGAGTGTAGCACAAATATTTTCGGTGAGCCTAGACACTTCGAAATATTGATGGTCAGAAAAAAATCGTGGAAAGGTCAGGGAATTTTGAAAATGTAGTTTTGCTGGCGCAATGTTGGCACTCCCGGCGTAACTCTCCTACATTCAGAAAATATTTTTATTTGACCAAACAGATTGCTTTTTTAAATATTAAAAACTAACTAATATTCTGTCAAATGATATGCAGATCAAATTTTGCGAGGATATCGTGACACAAATGAAATATTCACATATGCATGAATGTGTGATTGTGTATTTGTATAGGTTTGCTATCTTGAAAACGATGCTCGCTTACAAGACAGTTAATTGGAGAGACGTCGAGCTCCAAGATAAACGCATCACAATTCGTCATGGGGAATAGCAGTCAACTGTGCCGTACTTGGCTTGAATACATAATCGTCAGCTTCAGTGTTTTGGCACCATCCGTGACCGTTTCTCCATTGAAGGACAATTACACGAATCTCTGTGTGAGGCATCCTCCCTAAAGGATAATTTCATGAATCATACATATGATTCTAATTATATCTTGTTCTATGTAAAAGCAAATATGCAGCATACATACGAGGTCTGTCTGGAGATTATTCGACCTTATGCTCTAACTTTGCACCTACTTGTGCTTTTTTCGAACTGCTATGTGCAACGGACCTACGAATCTTTATTCGACTGGTGTACGCAGTTGCGTCATCTCGCCCAACCACGCACGCGTCGCATTTCAGGATGACGGGACGCTCCCAACAACGCATGTGCATTAAATTTTGCCAAATAAACTGGGCCATTCATATTCGGAAACTATCGTTATGATTCGAAAAGTGTATGGTTATGAGTCTGTGAGTGATACTCAAATTAAATAGTAGTTTACGCGAACGTTAATTAATGGAGATAATCGTTTAACCATTAGAGAGATAGAGGAAAACCCCATGATTCCAAAAATTATTGTTTCAAAAAATTTGAGCCAAGATTTGGGGGTGAGCCTCCGTCAGTGGCGACTGGGCCCTTCACCACGACAATGCATCTGCCCATTGATCGCAGCTTATTCAGAAATTTCTGGTGAAACACAGCATCACACGACTTCGGCCGCGCCTATACAGTCCTGTTCTAGCTCCCTGAAATTTTTGGCTGTTTCCCAAATTGAAGTATCCTGTAAAAGGGAAACAATTTCATAACGTACCGGAAATAAAACAGAATGTGATAAAGCAGCTGTTAGCTATTCCGAAAGGTGACTTTAAGGAGTACTTCCGAAAGTGGATGTATCGCTTGAAGAAGGTTGTGGCTTACCAAGGGGAGTACTTTAAAAGGGACATCATCGCCTGTTACTCCTGGTGCATCTCAAGGTCGGATAATTTCGGGAAATATCTCGTACGAAGAAAAAATTTATATCTGAACTAGCGATATTTATCCTTGATCTTTTTAAAGCAGATATTAATTGTAAGTATTTTTATTAATAAATTCCATGAATAAATCGTCAAAAAAGATATTATATAGCTGAATTTAGAATGTTGGAACGCTGAATATGGCCCTAATGATTTAGAATTAATTTGGACAGGGCCTTCAAATGTATAATTGATTTAAAAGATTACCTTACAATTAAATAGATTATAGGGGCCTATTTGAAATTGAAATAAGTGGATTTAATAGCAGAACTAGTTTTTAAACCTGTTTCATTTCACCGTATTTCTTACTAACCATAATATTTGCACTTGATGTTTCGATTTCGTATTACTTGTTTTGATTAGATTTGCATGAAATTCATGACGCCACATAGCTAATTCAAAGTTATGAAAATCCTTGCATCGAGGTTACAGTTGCTTGTTCCAAAAACAAAAGTTACTTTATTCAAATATATTTCAGTTTTATTGATTAAATTTTCCAGTATTCACCTGTTTGAACTACAACGTTTTTTCCGTGTATCGTTTCCTCTTCAGAGAAGCCTATTAATTCCCTACATTTCATCCAAGAGATTCTTCAACTTCAAACGGATTTTGCGTATCTCAGTAGTAGTGGTTCGGATTTAGTCAGCCAGAATGTAAACTGAAAAATATGATTCCTCAGCATTGCAAAGTAACTTCAGATTGAAATGAGACTTCTCAGGAATTATGAAGCTTTGAGTATTATAGAATTCCAATTTTACAAATTAATTTTAATATAATATATCTATATTATAAAATATAGGACGCTAGACATGTTTCTTTTATAATTGCTTAATTATCAAATTAAAATATATGGTGTGATATAAAGTACTATAAAATATGATTAACAATCATAAATTAAAATAAATATTTAATTAGCTGTATTAACTTTCATACAAATTTCATACAATTTTAAAGTAAGTTTAATTTTAATTGGTTTTCAGTAATCTGTAACTTTCATTTAAATGTAAGATTATATCCCAGCAGTAATTAGAAGCAAAGAAAAAAATTAATAAGGTATTAGGATTTTATATCGTAATAAGATGTTTTTAAAAGACATTCTGGATTTTTGAGTCTTGCAGCTTCGATTTTGTTACATTTTGAAGATGTTTACAATATAAAATTCGCCAAATTGTTGAGTTTTGAATGTTAATTTTAAACTTGGACGAATTAGAAGGTCAAAACTTTATTTTTAAATTGAAAATCTTCCAAAAAATATTTTAAATGTATATAATTTAGAATTTATTTTTGGAATAAGTCACTTTTGAAAATTCTTCAACTTTCACGAATTGTAATTTAAAAGTTTTAAATTAAAAACTCTATATTTAAATAATGATATATATATATAAAGTCCTAAATTTGGATGATATTGGAAATAATAAGTCAAGTTTTCAATTGTAAATTTTCTAAATTGAAGAAATTTTTAATGTAAATCATCAAAAATACAAAAATTTTAAACTTTACATTCTAAAACATAAAATCTCTTCCATTTTAAAGGCTTAGAATGTAATTTTCTGCAATTTTGTATAGTTAATATTGAAAATATTTGAATCTTGAAATTATAGAATTATAAATTATTCAATTTTGAAGTATTATATTTTAAAGGTAGGGGAAACCACCCTACGGTAGATAATGATTTACAGTAGATAATCTTAATTAACTGGAAAACTGCCGAAAAATGTTCCTTATTTTTGTTAGTATAACATTTCAACAAGGATACTATATTTTCTGACGAGGTTTCATGAAAATTTTATAGGTAATTAATGTTTCAGCGCAAAAAATTAATTTTTAACCTGAAAATAAAATTTCGCCTTTTTATTATTCATACTTTTTACCTTGATGAAACCTTTTTGTAGCACGTTTATACATGAGAATCGAAGCTTGAAGTTGAATGAACAATATTTATTGATGCAAAGCGTTCTTTCTTTATTATTTATAAATATTTCAGGACTTTTTATTAGACATTACATTTTTAACAGTGGATAACCAACAGTAAATAATCCCAAAATTGCGAAAAATTTCGCCATCAAAATTGGCAGCTCTTGACTGTCTCGCAGTTATTTTAATTTAAAGGTTGTGTTTGTTTATTTTGATTTTTGAAGTTTTTAAATTCAAGTTATTGTAAATAATAAACCAAGAAAATAGCGTAAATTATTAGTTGATAAAAATCACCTAAATTTTAGTTGTGTTAAGGAGTCAAATGGAAAAGATATCATTTTTAGGATTAAGGTATGTAAAAATTCTCAACTTTTCTGTCATCACAAGTCAGGTTAACCAATTGTACCAATCTCACGGAATATCAGAGATACAAAAATTGTCAAAAATGTAAGCTTTTGTAATTTTTGTAAAATAATCATCGTTTCAACGATTATTAACTCAATAAACTAATTTTGATTGTAAGTATACTAATGATAAATTTTAATTATCGAAAATTTAGTATTCTGTCATGCCCAGGAGCAATACCAGAAACGATTATCTATTGATGGATGGAGGTGTCAAAATCGTATCCTTGACTAGTTCTGATAAAAATGTTTAATACAGTTAATTGACTAATTTCGTGATATTTTTTTCTATAAGAATATTCAATTGAATATGTAGCTTTAGTTCAAAAAGAACATTTTTCTTTAGTTTTGGAAACTCATGCAGTTAAATACTGTTGATTTTTTCCTATCTACTGTAGGGTGGTTTCCCCTATTCAATTTGGAACATTTTTTCCAGAATATTCCAATTTTGAAAATTCTTCCATTTTCATGATTTGAAATTTAAAATTCTTCAATAATTTCGAAGATTTTCAATTAAAAACTCTTTCATTTTAAAGATGTATAAATAAAAAGTTTTAAATTTGGTTGATTTTATTGAAAAACCTTGCAAGTTTTCAATTTTAAATCTTCCGAATTGAAGAAATTTCGAATGTAAAACATAAAAATTACAGAAGTTATTATTTCAAAACCTAGGACTTGCAAAATTAAAAATTCTTAAATTTTAGAAATTTATAATTCAATGTTCTACAATTTGATGATTTTGATGATATTGGAAATCAAAAGTCAAGTTTTCAATTCTAAATCTTCCAAATTGAAGAAACTTCGAATTAAAAGCATGAAAATAACAGACTTTTTAGTTGTAAAACTTTAAACTTGCATGCTTTTTAATTGCAAATTTAATAAATTAAAAAGTCGTCAATTTTTAAGATGTATAAATAAAAATTCTTAAATTGAAATGATTTTGAAGATCAAAATTCGAGTTTTTATTTCTAAATCTTCCAGTCTGATTGTAAACAGTAAACATTGCAACGTATATTCATTTTTGGGGAACTCTTATAATTTTTTATGTATGTTTCCGTGTATAAGGAAAGAACTTCGCAGGAACTTCAAGTTACTTGTATCAGTGACTTGAATTGTAACAAGTTACTGTTTTCGCGAAATAACACTGTAGCTGTAATTAATTCCTTTTTTAAGGATCTTTCTCAAGGCTGCATCTGATTGTAAACGACTTTGAAATCAGACAAAAATGACTGTTATCTAACATTTCGATCTAACATGATGAGAATTTATATTTCAATTCAAACTAATGAATTTCCATTCAATCAAAATAAGTTTTAGTGAAACAAGAATTTTATAATATGTCAAACAGACGAATACTGAAGCTGTCAAACTGGATAGTAGACAAAAAATCACGACACAAAAGCACGGGATACGTAAGCGGAAACATAGGAACTTCTATGTGGACAAAGTGAATAAAAGAATTTCAGGATTATTGTATATAATATTGGCAATGTAAATTTCAAACCGAATGGGGACGCGGAGCGCTGGCCATGGGAATTTTAAAACAAGCATGGGTATAGATGAACGCAAAAAAAATGAATTTGAATATTTGTTCAGTTTTTCTTTGGGTTGATTCAATAAAATATTTGATTGACCCACCAACATTTCTTTGATGAATCCACCAAATCGTTTTCTGAATAAGGCATGAAAAGAGAAATAGAAAATTGCCAGTAAAATATATTTTATTGACGGAAAACAAAATTGAACTAGGTGTTTTCTTGAATGGAGTGTACAAAAGCGTGAGTTACGCTTGAAGTAAAAGAGATCGTTCCGTTTAAAGAATGTGTGTAAAAACTAAAAAGAAAGAGTTTCTTCTGCACCTGCAAAGCGTGCATCATAATCGCTTGAGGATTTAGTAGGCGTTTTATTTGGACATAATGGCGAGTTCTGAAGAGCTATTCTCTACCTTGGATTCTTTGGTAATACTTCCGGTTACCCGGTTCTCAACATTTTGTGTAGATTCTTAAGAATTTGTGAGAACTGCTTCCCCGCCGTTTCGAGGATTGAATTAAATAGGAAGTCGTGAATGCTTAAGAGGTTCTTCATTCTTAAGCTCTCCTTTCAACGCTCTCCGTAGTTATGGCTTCTGCAATGAAAAAGCCTGGTACTTTCTACATTTTTTTCAAAGTCATATCTTCCGTAATCGCGGTGCACGAAATGACCCTCTCTCTTCAAAATTGTTATAATTATCTTGACATTCTTTTTATTTTATTCGCGTGGTGTGAATAATTAAAGAGAGTTAGAGCTAACCAGTCTTCTAAAGAATGGAAATGCAAAGGGTTTCATGTTTTGCCAATTCACATTTTTCATGAAATATATTTTATTTCTGGGTTCGAGAGCAGATTTGCGCGGTCAGTTTTCTCAAGATTTATTTGTCTTCCGATTGTCCAAAAGTTTTTTCTATAACACAGGCCGACAAATTTTAAAGCCAGAGACCAGACCTAACATTTCCGAAGGATTTTGATGCGCTGAATCCGAAATGATTTTTAGAATATTGTTGTTAAGCGTAGGCATTTTCAATGGCAAGAGATAGAATGTTATTTATAATCTCGGCAGCTGAGGTAATAGCTTCAGCCATGTTAATTTTACCCCCCGTTATGTCGGTGGCTAAGGTTGTGGCTCCTTTTATGAGGTTGATTAGGTTGACTTTAATGCTTTGTGAGCTTGCATTTTGAGTAAATGCGATATCTGAGGTTTGTTTGATTTGTGGGACCTGGTTTTTAGAGGGTGTAGGCTTTGTAATTTGGGGGTTGTTCTGCCGTTTTATTGGTATTTGTTTAGTTAGGGTTTAGTCTCGCGTGTTTCAGGTTCAGAGGCTCCTGAGGCTACTACAGAGCTGTAGAACGGTGTACTTTGCGGTGGCGTGTGTCTGGCGGAGGGTGAAGGTTCTTGAGAAGTACCTTCGTTTCGTGGAACCTGAGATACGGGTAGGTTGCTGTTAGGTGTTTCCTTTGGGATATTTTTAGTTTTGATGTTTTTAGTTGGAATTTTAGATGCTTTCTTGAAGGCAGAGCATCCTCTCTAGTTTGCTGGGTGATTTTTAGCACAGTTAGCGCAAGTGGCCGGTGCCTGTGCATTTTTTTTGCAGCTGGCGCTGCTATGCGAAGCCCCGCATTTGACACAGCGTGGCGTAGCATGGAACATGTCAGAAACATGATGAAATCTCTGGCAATTGAAGCATTGAGAAGTTTCTTTAGGCTTAATATACGGCTCCATTTTTATTTTGATAAAAGCAAGTGATTGCAGCTTCAGGAGATCTTTTTCCTGTGGTGTGTTAGGTACAGTTACCAAAAGCATGGACATAGCTTTTTTATTAATTCGGCTTCTCATTCGAGAGACCAAAGTAATTGTGTATCCTTCTTCCTTGAGTTCAGCCAGTACTGAATCATCAAGGAATATACATCTGACCATCTAGTCTATAACCAATGTTATAGACTATGGATTTGTAATTAGTTGTGGTTTTTAAAATATTGTGAAGCACTGAATAGGGGTGGTTTATTTAATCTACTATGACATTGATTGGAGGTATTTTTCCCGGCGCGGCAGATGTTTTTGTTGTAGTCGCGTTTGTAGGATGAGGGTTGTCGAGGGCTGTGAATCTATTCGATAGTGGTGCGCTTACCACTGACGTACTTGACGTCTTACTGCCTCCTATGAGGGAGTTGACCATTCCCTGGTCACTGCAGGTACTGGCGGAGCCATCATCGGGCTGCTTGGCGAGCTTCCGCTTCTTGCTCCTGGAGGTGACAACAGAGAAGTCGCTGTTATTATCTTGGTCCATCCTGGTGATGGACACTTTGCTGGCGCCAGTGCTTCCTGCTGGGCAGGAAGCTAGGTTTGAGCTCTGTGACATTCGTGTCACAGAGCTCAAATTTGCTAATCGATTAATTTGATGCGTCTGATAGACCAGAATCTATAAATCTATCATGAGCATCAACCAATATTAATGTCATTAAAAAATGTCAAAACGACAAGTTCGATCGAAGCAATCCTCGTGAGGCTGCCCCGCAATCGAACGTCTGTCCTCTATGTGGAAGCTCGAAGCCAAGTGACGAGTGTGGCTGGCCCTCGCTCTTTTATGTGGAGAGCGCGCGATGTCTTCCACCCGGCGGAAGTAGAGTCGAGAGTGGGGAGCTCAGCTCGAAGTTCTTTCCCACTCCGTCGCACTTTGGACGAGCGGCCCAATCAAATAATTCGTCCATGCGTCGTTGTGGATGCTGCCTGCTTTGTGCGTTCGCTCCATTCTCTCAGCGTTGCATAATATGTCTTACTACTAACAACGAAATATTATAATAAAATAATATCGGGGCTATAAAGGATAATCATAATTATAATATAAGACATGATGATAACGCAAATGACTATAATTATAATGAAATAATAATACATAATATATAACATAATAATAATATAATACCATAATATATAATAATAATAATAAGTCGTATCCTGGTAACTACAAAATTTAACTTCAATATTATAGAATGTGTTCGGAAATATTATAATGAAATAATATCTGGTCTATAGAGGATAATTATATAATAATAACGCAAATTACGATAATACTATATATAATAATAATAAAATGAATATCATCATCAATATATATCATCTGTTCCGACAACACTGTTCCTCATAACATTGTACAAAGATTGGTAGCTCTAAAAAAGTATCCGGAGGTGAAATTTGTATCTCCAACTGTCCTGTCTGCCGCGTAAGGTCATCCGCGGCTAGAGACCTGACTTCAGTGAACAGTGTTGAACGATGTTTTTTCGCGTAAATTTCTCCGCTCTTGCTTACCTTCTAGGACAAAAGGTGCAGAAGTGGATGACGAACACGTTCCAGTTGCGTCGGGATTGGTTGCTTTAAGGAACCATGATCAGCTTCCTGAGCCTAAAACTTCTCTCATAAAATAAATATAATAATGAAATAACAATAATACATAATATATTACCTAATGATTATATAATAATAATAATGTAATATATAATAATAATAATAATAAGACGTATCCCGATAACTACAAAATTTAACTCTATTATTATACAATGTGTTCAGTGTCATGAAATCACGTTTTTTTGTTTCAAAAATAAAATAAAACTTACTTCTGAAAATAACAATTATTCCGCCTTAATAAAATCGGAGTCACGGATAAGTGATCAGTTTATCCGTGCATCATTATTTAACAAGGCAGAAGAACGTAGAGAAAAATAAAATAAAAATTATACTTAAAGAGAAAGCGGCTGGAAAGTTGCGGGTGAGTCATCACTGGCCCACAGCTATGCCCGTACCTGAGTCCATAGCATTTTCTGAAACTATCACGTGAACGGTACGTGGCAAGCGAAGGTCGTCGTAGCGGCAGATGAAAGGAACTTGAACAAGTATAAAAGTGAAAGCCGCCAGTGACGAAATATTGAATGTTCCTTTTGTCTGTCGCCCGTTATAGCCGACGGCATACATCAAATTAGTTATTTGTATTTATATATATTTATTCCAATCGTTATTCTCAATCAATGGTCATTCTTTGATACGAGTACTATTCTTACAACCATATATTTGTTTGTATAATATGTTTGTAACAATCATGTTGAATAGTCGTATAGTTATTCCTGTTGAAACAGATTTTTTGGCATTTTATTTGTGTGAATAATAAAGTACATAGAATTAAATTTAAAAATCAGACAAAAATCAATTTAAAACTATTTATTGCCAATTATTTCTAAAAATAAGTACTCAAACGGTTGAGAAACAGGAATAGAAAAACTCGGCAGTAAAAAGTGGACATGCGCGTGTATTATTATTGTGTCCACTTTTTACTGCCGAGTTTTTCTATTCCTGTTTCTTACGGCCCAAGTACCGTTGTCTACTTTTTACTGTCAAGGTTCTATTACTGTTTTTTACAGACGTCAAATAATATGCAATTTTTTAAGCACTTTTCTATAGCTGCGTTTTAGTCACCTACGAGATATTTCCACTCTTTATTATCAGCGGTACTAGAAATAACAAGTATTGCACCAATAATATGACGAAGTTATCGAGGATGCTAAGTGGGGGGCTTAATTTTTAAATAAGCTCTATCGCACCACAAACTAAACATATTTCACCAAATAATTGACAAGGAAACAAATTCGTGGGTGGAGGGGGGCTGGTGCGAGGTTAGTTGTAAAACTCCCATTATGCATTAATAATTACAGTTGACTTGCAAAACTTCTTCTCCTACAAATACGGTTCGTTGTATTACCGTAAATTCTAAACTCGAAAAAAAACGAAGATACTAACTTCTCAATAGCTGAGGCAAGAGATAACCCGTGATAACTTAATTTTTCATATTCAAATATATCAAATCGTAGATAAACAATTAGATTCAATTTCACATGCGTTCTACTGTACAAGAAAAACAATCAATTGATTTCAATTATAAGTACTGATAAGGAGTTCGCAAAATAATTGGTCTGGGGGGCGGGCACGTTTTATATATCTCGAGTCATGATTAATATTTTTGATTGGTCTTTAACTTATTCCTAAGGACTTCAAATGCGCTCCGTCGAACCATTTAAAAAATCAATTGCGCTCAATTACAAGTACTGATAACGAGAGCTCGAAAGAAGGTGGGTGGGAGGGGAAACAGTGACATGCTTCACGTATCTCTAGTACTAATTAATATTTTCCTAATCTTCTATGTCTCGTTTCGAAGGACTTTAAATGTGCTCTATCGCACCACCAAAAATTTCAGTTGTGATTCAAGTACTGATAAGGAGAGCAATCGAGCACATTTAAAGTCTTTCAAAATCAGGCAAAGATCATTAACAAATATTTAATTAATACTCTAGATACGTACAGCGTATCGCCAGATCCCCTCCCCACCTCCTTTCGCGATCTTATTATAAGCACTTGTAATTTAAAGCAACTGATTTTTTATGGTGCGATGGAGTGCATTTGAAGTCCTTCAGAATGAGCCGTAGAATATAAAAAAATATTAATTATGACTCGAGATACATGAAGCGTACCACCATCCCCCAGAACTCCTTTCGCGCTCTCGTTATCACTACTCATAATTGAGCGCAATTGAAGTTTTTCCTGGTGCATTAAAGCGCATTAGAAATCAAATAGAATTTTTTCTTTGTGATTTAATGTTATTCAAATATGGGAATTTGTATTATCACGTCTTATCTCTTGCCTCAGGAACTTGAAACTCAATATCTTTCTTATTCTTTATTCGATTTGAATATTTGGATAGTGAAACAAAGTGTATTTGGAGTAGAATATGTTTCGCAAGTGAATTGTGATTGTTAATGGATAATGGGAGTTTTGACACCAGCGTCACATCAGTCCCTCTCCCCTCCATAAATTTGTATCTTCGTTAATTAATTGGCGAAAATTTTTTTATTTGTGCTTCGATAAATCACATTTGAAACTGAAAAATTAAGGTAAAAAGATTGCATAATCTTCTTCGACATCACGTATTTAAAAAATTATGTTTTCAGAAAAGGGGTGGTGGGGGGGGGCTAACATTGCACCAGCCTCCCCACTTTACCACTTAAAATAACTCCTACAGTTTTGTGGCACAAAGTTTTTACTTTGTGGTGCAATGAAGCACATTTAGCATGCAATCGAATGAGTTTAGGTAAATGTCCAAAATATGTAGTGGGGGGCTACTACAATGGACCTCCAGAACGGAAAAAATGTGCACCCTTACTTCAAAGTGGACATCGCAGAGAAGCGATCGGTACCTTAATGATATTGCATGCGTAAAGAGGAGTATTTAATTGGTAGAGATAAGAGATTAATTAGCTATTCTCTTGAATCTTTTTTTCTCACCAATGACAAGGCTCGACTCGACGCAAGCGCAGTAGTGCACACGACCATCGTTGGGAGCACTGCACCGAGGATGGGGGAATATTTCTGATATAATCTACTGTGTTACGCTCGAGTAAGCCAATTTGAGTAGAAAATAGAATCGGTTAGCGAAAACACAAATAAAACATTGTTCTGGCTTAAAAATTGAAAATTGCTTGAAAAAAATTAATTTTACCTTTCGTTTTTTTTTTCATGAGCGTGTTCTGCCGCGTTATGGACAATTGGTCATTCAGCAGCGCGTTACTTAGCGCTTCGTGTGTATGAGCATTGTTTATTACTGTTTGGAGTGCATATGAAAAATCAGTAAATGGCAGCAATTTTTATTGAACCAAACATTCCAAGGGACAAAACTGTGCCTTGCTCATTTTGATATTGAGCGGAATTCCAGAGAACAGACAATCGATAGCAAGTACTTCATGCATAAAAATGAAATGTGAAAAATTAAATGTCACAACAACTTTTCATTGTTTCATATTTAAAACGTATGAGAAAAATATCTTATATTATCAACCATTATCAGATAATTGAAGAGATTGCTTTTTTCTCCTGGGGGAAATTCTTTGTTAAAAACTTGCAGAATGTAATCATGAAAAATGTATTAATCAAAATCTGCTCGCCGCGCAGATACACTCTCATCACGCGCTTCGCACGCGGCTATTTATTTTTTGCACTCGGAATGCTTCAATGAAACTCTTTTGAACCTCAGTTTAATTATATTTCTTAAAGATCTGTATATGTTCAGGTTCACATTCGCATCGCGACAATCTCGCTCGATTTTCGTTAGAAATTTAGAAGTATATTTATTTTCTTAGCTACCTTACAATAAAAAGCTACAAACCTTTCTTCAGACTTTCTTTCCATCTTTCGTTGTTATGCTACAAATAGGATTTTTTCATAGCATTTTTTATGGCTAAAATAAAAACTTCCACAAATATTCTTTCGGACTTCTTACACACCTTGCGCCTCTTGGTGTAATATTGAAATATTCGACTTTTGTATATCAATTTCGATAAATAAATTGAAAACGACGAGTTCTATCGAAAAATGATTCAACTAGATTTGGTAGCACTTTTGAAAAACGGCAATTTCTCCCTGAAACATTCGCCCGTATGTCGCATCGTTTAACTCAAAATTTAAGTTTTTGATTTTTTGCATATTATCTTAAATAAACAAAACCATAATGACAAGTCCTATCAAAAAATGGTTTAGATAAATTTTTTAGAATTTTTTTAAAGCTATAATTTCTCCTTAACACTTGTTCATAGCATTTTAAATAAATAAAACCAAACTGACAAGTTTCATCAAAAAATGGTTTATATAAATGTTGGAGAACTTTCAAAAGCTGCAATTCTTCCATGGAACTTTTTCCGGTATTTCACGTCGTTCGGCTCAAAATTTGAATTTTCTATTTTTACATTCTCATCCATGAGAGTGTAATGTAATCCTCCAAATTTTTTGATCCCTGGTTTTTAACGGATCTTCACGTTTCGGCACTCACAGAGTCCGAAAATTATAAAATTTTCTCGGTGTCCGTCTGTATGTGTGTATGTATGTATGGTTACCTGAATTTTGTGGTCACACTAACTTTTGACGGGTTTGTCGAATCGAATCAGCCTTTGGTAGACTTTTTAATGGTCCTAAAGTGAAGGTTAAGTTCGTTAATCAGATATTTTTAACCAGAATAAAAAATTTGAGAACATTTTCGAAATTTGAAAAAAAAATAAAAATTTCGAGTTTCAAAAAATTTAAAAAAAAGTCCATTTTTTCAAAAAGTGCAATTTCCTTTCAGATAGGAGGGTTTACAAAATTATCTTCATGAAATTTTTCATTTCGATGAAAATTCAAAAAGTTATATACTTTTCAACATTCTGAAAATTTCCAAAAAGTAGAAAAAAAATTTTGTGATGGATTAAAAAATGTCAATCAAAATTATTACGAGATATGAAATATATTTTAAAACTATCCACATAAAATTTGTTAATTCGATCAAAATTCAAAAAGTAACAGCATTTTCAAATTTGGAAAAAAATTTTTCATTTCATTTTGTTTGCATGATTTCATTTTTCAAAAGCAATCGTCTCTATAAACTAGCTTTTGAGCGCGAAGCGCCAGTTTTGCAATGAGAATGTAATCGTCAAGGTCGTAGGTGCTTTGAGAACCCTCTTCAAAGTCAAATTGAAAAAAACATGTTTAATTTCACTTTATGATTGTAGTCTGTGAGAAGTTTCAATCACAGTTTTTGATTAGCGCTCTCAAACTGGGCGCGTTTTCAGGGAAGCTGAGAATAAAAATTAGTGCAAAGTAAGGAGAAAATAATAAAGTCATCATGAAAAATAAAAATTGTACATTATTTTGCAGTAACTGAATAAGCAGTACCAGACAGAGGTACGTAAACGAATATAATATACATTAGATATAATATTGTTGAACCTAATGTATAAAAGTTCACATTTTAAACAAAATTGAGTATGAAGCATGAGATACACGAGATACGCGTCTGTGCACAAATGTATGGAAAATACATTATGGAGCGCGAAACGCGAGATGAATATATTCTCAAGCGCGAAGCCGAGAAGGAACAGTCGCGCGACCTGGGCGCGCTCAAACTTACGAGCGAAGCAAGCCGCGCGTGTTGCGCGCAATGAGAATGTGCCCGTGCAGCGGGCATATTTTTTATAGTATTTTCTACAAATAAAACCGAAATGACAAGTCCTATCAAATAGTGGTTATCAGGAACTTTTCAGGACTTTTCAAAATCTATACTTTCTCATTTAGACTTTTTTTCGTATTTTGCGTCGTTTGGCTAAAAATTTTAATTTGTATTTTTTCCATAGTATTTTCGATAAATAAAACCAAAATATCAAGGTTTATCGAAAAATGATCAAGGAGTCATGCACATAATACGTCACACGTTTCTATTTTGTTTATGACGTTGTATCTCTTTTGTCTTCAAGGCAATTTCATTATCGTCTTTATTTAAACGAAAGGAAAACGTGTGACGTATTATGTGCATGACCCCCAAGGCAGAAATTATAGGTCCTTTAAAATGCTACAATTATGATATGAATTTTTTTTTCACAGATCGGACGATTCTAATACTTCCTCAATCACCAATGATGATAATGTGAAAAGATCTGGGGATTCTCTAAATACAAGTGAATAATCGAGAGAAATTGAGAAAAGTATCAGAAGATTTCTTATAAATATTCGATTCTCACATATCAAATTATGACTTACGGTCTCGACAATATAATATAAAGCATGTTTCTAATCACACCCGCTTATATCTAGTATTATCGATTTAGCGCATCTACCTCGAAATATTTGAGCTGACGGATAAAAATTTGAATTCTTCTACAAACATGACCCGTTGATCGCTTATGATATGGATGCCAATGTCAAAATTCGGTTCTACCATGTTTTTTGGTAGCCTTCCCTAAGGTTAGGTTTTCCTTGATAAATTCACGTGAGCATACCCACGACGTCAAAAGAGACAAAAATTGCCAGGGTAAATCCAATCAGATGAGAGTAAGTGGGGATCCTCCTGGTGTCCTGTCGCTCCTTTGCCACCTCAAACTTTGAACTTGACGTCACACGTCACTTTACAGGAACGACAATTTACTTTTAAGGACCATGGTTTCTTATCAGCTCATTACATAATATATTAACTTTTACAAATTCTAACCTCTATATGCCACATTCAAGGATAAGTGTTTGTACATTTGTAAATGGAATATAAGAAGCCAAAATGACATGACGCGCCGAACAGAGATAATTCAAGGTATCTAGACTTTGAAATATATTTATTCTATCGAAATTTAGAACATTGGTTTTTGGCTACTTTTTGTGGTGTCTAGCTCACCGCGAATTATGTCTCGTAATTATTTGTTTTCACGTCCTTTCATTTATTAAAAGTAAGAGAAAGTGGATAAGAAATAACTATTAAACATAAGTCACACCTGCAAATTAATTTAGGCACTTTATTCAGAGACGAAAATTTTCTCTAATGCAAAAAGTGAGAGTTCATTTAAAGGACATTTTCTTTCTAAATCTATGTAGGAACCTAGATATAGAAACCTGTTTTGTTCAAGTTAAAATAATGCAGGCCTTTGACCTGAAATGCCCCTTATTTTACAAATACAAAATTCTATCCAAGGGATTCATTCTCAAGGTTAAAAAAAATTATGCGTTGTAAATTTGAACTGAATCAGGTAATATTTACCTTTTTTGAAATTCCTTTTTTCCAATTCGGAATACATACAAATGAATTATTGTTGCCCGGTTTTTCACCATTTTTAATATACCTATATTATTAGATAAACCTCACTGTGAGAGATCTTATGATCCATTAAAGTAATTGTCAACCGATGAGAGAATAATAAGTGTTGTAAGCTGTTGATTACCTGGAAATGAGACGATAAAATCCCCATTGGATTTCAGCAACATGTCTGTGCCATCAGCACGACGCGTGAACCTTTCGTCAACCTCGTAGCTTGAGGCAGTTCTCACCAACAATCTATTGAAATGCACCACTACACCCTCGCGAAGTTCGTAACGCCTGCCGTCGGGCTCCAGCACAGAATATCCCTATATCTTGATATTTGGAGTCTTTTCACGGTACGATGCAATCTCTTCTTGAATTTTTGTCTACGAAGGAAATGAAAGACTTCAGATATGAATCGGAATAATCAGGTCATCATATTTTAGGCGAAAAAACGACGCTTTAGCTGAATCAAGGTATATGGAGAAAACTGATGGGGAAAAAATTATGCAAATTTTAAGTAAAGCTTGGACATAGAGGCATTTGGGAAAACTTTTAAATGAAGTTAAGTCAAATAAACTCTACTGAGAAAAATAAATAAAAAATTTCTTCGGTAACAGGAATCAAACTTTGGACCCTTAATGATTAAAGTTCGAACATTCAAGCCACTGCGCTACGAACCCTGGCTAACTATTTATTCCAATTCCCCTCAGACAGGCGCTCGTTTTACTTAAATTTGGTTATTATTTCAAAGCAGAGTTTCAAGTGTCTTATTCAATAAACATGAAAAATGGTTTCAAACTCTACAAAAACAATTTTAATATTTTCCTAAGTGCATCTATGCCCCAGCCTAGTGCAAATTTTGCGGAATATTTTCTCGATCAATTTCCTCCATGTGAACATGATTTATGGTTGGCTTTAGCGTGTGATCGAGGGCAGGATGAACAGCCACTTAATATGAAGATCATCCCAGGTGAAAATATTTGGTCTTGGTTTTGTCTTGGGTAAAGACAAATCAAGACAATTTCAAGTTATGCTGTATGTCTAGATCGTGAGACGGAACAAGACTATTTTTGATGTCTTAAAGCGAATATTTTTTAATTAAAGACAAAAATTTATGTCTTGAGAAAATGTTTATATTGTTTATCTTCATGGTATTTATTTTTCTTGTATCAATAACTTCGTTCAGCTGTAATAATTATGTTCTTCAGATGGCGAATCTAAACATGTTTTTCGTTTTTCCCTTTTTATAACAGTTCACTAGATAATTGTAGAATATTACAGTTTTAATCTTTTCGTGGAAAATGTTATATTCCTGTAGTTATTGAGATCGAAAGTTTCCGAATTTTTCATTAAAAAATCAGTGATTAAAAAATAACAAGTTTTGCCTGTTGTAAAATTTTAATACTTAGCAGATGTCAACTGTTTGGCCCCAACCT
This sequence comes from Andricus grossulariae, assembly GCA_011634705.1. NCBI lineage: Eukaryota > Metazoa > Arthropoda > Insecta > Hymenoptera > Cynipidae > Andricus > Andricus grossulariae. Next base: position 122,857,219 of record JAABKJ010007545.1, on the reverse strand, counting down.
ATCTGGAAGTGGCAGGCCCTGTCGGTGATAATAAAACCAATACATAAATTATCCTTCCGTATCTCAAGACAATTCTACTTGGTCTTGTCTTGGCACATTTACAGCCATATATTCAAGACAAGTCTGCATATTTCCAATGTCTAGCTGGTGAGACGGAACCAGACATCATGGAGTAAGTACTGATCTGTTCTGTGAGCTACGTGTCTTATAATCATAAAAAATTATCCATGATTGACCATGATTTTTCGTCAGGCCCATAAGACGGTATTAGCTTCTGCTGAGCTATCTGATTTTTTGATTACTATAATTACTGATTTTATGGTTTTGAGAACGGAAATAAACGTTACGACTTTAAATGAAATGCCTTAAGTTAACTTATTCTTTGTCTTCATTTTTGAGTGAGAAAGAAAGTCAAGATGGTTGTTATGATTGGACCTCCGTTTCGTGCTAAAGAGATGGTAAAGCATGGGAATAGGGGGATGCATGATACTATGGCTATAGCAAAGTAGAGACAATAAGTAAAGTTTACGGTGGACAATTGGACATACAGAAAAATCTAATCTGAAAGGTTGAATTCAATAAATATGCATAATACAATAAATAATCACGACTGATAACGTAGCACGAATTTTTCTAGCGTTCTAAACCATTGTTAAAAATAAATTCTTTTATTAAAACTTTTCTAAGATAGAAATTTTTCACCTCTGTAAAATCTTTTCTTCTTATTTTAAGAGTAATAGTTTGACACGAGATATGGCCATTTGTTAATATTAACATTCGTTATTCTTATAACCATCTGTTATAAATTAGTGCACTTGCTTCGTATTTTGACAAAAATTCCTTGGAAAATTTCTAGTAAGAAACTTCACATTTGACGTAGATTACGTCTGATCAAAATGGTTCTGGTTCTACTTGACAAACATGTTGAATCTGCGATCCATCCGATTGTATTCGGAACATGAATACAACTTGAAAAGTCTATGATTCTCATATGCATGTCAATTCGTCATGGGTTCAGATGGATTTCAGCTTTGATATTTTGATCGAATAGAATCCGGATATATCCTGCTACCCTAAATCTTTGATAGAGACTTTTTTTTGGAAAACCTATTTCAAAAGATTAATTTTTTTACTTTACTATATATATTCGTGAATCTTAGTCATGTATGCATTTATACTAAGTGCAATAGAACATAATTTAAAATATTTAACATATTTAATATTTATCTACTGAACGACGAATTTTCGGACTTAGTTTAAGGGGAAGACGTAAGATCAGGGCCGCGTTTAGGTGTGTATGTCGCAGCGATTTTGATTTACTGACTAGACTAGTTACATTTGTGATGGGCCCTAATTTGTGGGGACCCTGGGACCATGGCCCCGCTGGCCCTGTAGTAAATTCGGCCCTGCGTACGCTGAATGGTAAAGGAGATCGCCTTATTTTGGATGAAATATCTGCGAGAGCTGGGGAAATTTTGTTATTTGCGACTTGTTGACCGTAAATTTAAATAAAAAAATAACCAACTAGTCAAAACCCTCTTGCAACTCACGCAGACTCTCCACTTAGAGCGGAACGAATCTCCTTACAATTTAGCGTACTTCCTTCCCCTAAACTATATCCGGAAGAATGGCACCAAACTTCTGCGACACTTTAAAGTGTTTTTGGAAAGAACGCATCACTTCCTCGAACAATTTTATTCTAGATGATCCATGTACACAATTATTATTAACTAGGGGGTGGCGGTCCACTGCGCGATTCACGGTCAAACCTCCACTTTTTTGTCATCGGTTATAATTTTTTAATTTTACTATGGTATCACAATAAAAATTTCACCGAAATAAAAGTATAATATTATATATAACATAACCATTTTCATATAATATTTTGTTTCTTAAATATTAGACAGATTAATAGCACATAATTCCAGGTTTTCGTAGCATGTCACATTTCCGGAGAGTCACATTGCAGTATCTCTCATTAGAGGAAACTTTTATCCTGGATGGATAGAAAAGTGAATGGACGGAAGACGTGAATTTTGAAGAGATGACACAGAAAGGGAATGGAATTGCGAAGAAATGGGATGCTCCCGATAATCGATTATTAAAATTCATTTCATGAAAAAATTAAGGCCGTGTCTACGTGTGCCGACATTTTTGTACAAATAGCCGTATTTTTTCGATACGAATAGGGGTAGCTGGAAAAGAGGCTATTTGTACCGAAATTTTGATACAAATAGCCGGATTTTTGTCTAGACACACCCCTATTAGCATGAAATTTCGGTACACGTAGACACTTCCAAAACTTAATTATTATTTAATTTTAGATGATACGCTATAGATTTATAAAGGTGAATTTTTTATATTCATTTGAATAATAGTAAAATAGGTTATTGTATCTCACAGTGTTGCAACCTTAGCAAAAAATGTATTGAATAATATTGACTTATATGGCTAATAATAATTGTTTATACGCCATTCCATTTTGGATATAACGGCTATTTACTTTGGCCAAACAAAAAAGATTAGAAAGTGTTTATAAAAGGAGGACTGCTCGAAATGCCCTTGAAGTCTGCTCTGAAGGTCTGCTCAGGCGATTCTGGAGAGCTTCTCAGACGACCCTGAAGATCTACACAGAAGGTTCCGGAGGCATGCTTACTAGGCCCGGCAGGTCTGCTCGCAGAGCTCTGTCGGCTTCCACAAAAAACCCTGGATATCTTCACGAGAGGCTCTAAAAAACTTCGGAAAAGGTTCTCTATTTCTGTTGAGGAGTCTCTAAGGTTCAAGTGACCATTGAGGTCTGCTAAGAGGGCTCTGGAGGGACAACTCGGAAGGCTCTAGAGGCCTTCGTCGGAGGCCCTAGAATCCTTTTCAAGCGGCTCTTGGGGACTTCGCGAGTGGCTGTGGATGTCTACTCAGGAGGCACAGGTAGACTTCTCGGGAGACCCTGTTGGTCTGCTGGGGAGGTTCTGGAGGCCCTAATTGGAGACACTGGATGTCTTCTGAAGAGGCCCTGAAGACTTGCTCGATAGGTTCTGGAGGCCTAAATATGACGCAAATCGAAATTGATTGTAAGCTTCATCAAGTATACAATGAAGAAGGGCTTACATATTTATTGTGTAGTGTTAGATGCGTGTGATCTATAGCAGCAGTAATATATATGCATTGCATTTAGGCCTTAGGTCTTGCTCTCTAATCCTTTGATGTCTAAGTTTTAACATCCACCTTTTTCTGGCTGAACATTATTTGTGCATTTTTTATCAAAAAGTGCTATAAAAATTGCTGTTTAGTAACGCATTTTTCAATAAATATAAACATTTACAAAATTGTTTAGTAAAATTTGAAATTTGATTACACTTTAACTTTACACTTAACTTCTGCTTTTTTCGGTAATGTTCGTGTTTAGGCTACAATGCTTTCTCAGTAGTATATTCCTGTCAAATTAGCATTCGTACTGAAACTTAAGGGTAAAAGTAATTTTTCTTGTCTAAAACATTATGATAGACGTACTGTTGAAGCTCGAAAACATTCTAGCCAATTTAAATAGATTCACTGTTTTTATTAAAAAAATAACTGAAAATTGCAAACATTTGTTTATACTTTCGCCTGGATTGTACTTTTTGCGTAACAGATAGCGTAAATATGTATACGGGATAATTTCACACTATAAAATAATCTCTCAAATAAGCCCTTATTGATACTTCTAGGCGCTTTCGCTGAGTATGTGACGTTTGTAATTAAATTCCATTGTTATGGAAATAATTATATCCACTCCCTCGTTATAGATCCAGAAATTGGAAGGTCAGCTGAGTGTTAAAGTATTGTTTAGGTATTGGAAACTCAAAAATGACGGGGTGGATGGTGAGTGGGTTTCTTTTTTTTACAGTCATATTTTTAAATGATGCATTTTTTTAAATATTGTGTTCGGCGAATCTACGAATCGGGATTCTTCAAGAAAAAGGTTTCGTCAAATAGAATTTTTTTACAATTTTCAGCAATAAATTGTCACAAACAATAACCTTGTTGAAAGTTCGAATTTGGTTTCTACACAAGCAAATGATTAGTTGGAGCGCTGGAGAACTAACAAACCTGAAAAAGCCATAGAAAAGTATTCTTTCTTGAGCAAAGACTATAACGGGCAAGTGTTCTCCTCTAAATGAATGTCTTCTCTGGCATCTCCACCCTAAAGACAGAGTAGTCACCGGGTATAGCTTCCTTTATTTGGATTGTTTCTCTGGGTAATTCTTACCTCATTTGCAAGGCTCATTAGGGTGCCTCTTCACCACATCAATGTCATAGTCATCTCCGGGCATGCATCCTCCCGAACATGACAAAGTCCCTCAGCTCAGGGATTTTTGAGGTATCTCTTCTCCGTGGTGCAATATAGGTATCGGGCCGAGGTTTGAACGAGCATCTTTTTCCCAGATAATGGTATGGACAGGCAATGAAATAAATAAAATACATAATTGTATTGTCCACTATATATAAACTATATATAACTTTTTCACCAACGGAAAGATATTGAGACCATGGAACAGTGGCATCCACGGGCAAGCCTTCTCCGGGCATCACTTCCCCAGCAAAATATTATGACCATAACACAGCAGCATCAATGGAAAATTCTTCCCCGGGCATAACTTCCCCAGTGAAATATTAGGACCATGTCAGAGTCGCCTTAACGAGCAAGTCTTCCCCGATTATCACTTCCCCAGTGAAATATTGAGTCCATGATACACTGGCATCGACGGCTAATATTTTTTCGGGGAAGGTCATCCACGTGCAACACTTCCCCTGCTAAATATGAAGACCATCCCGAGTACAAATATTTGGTCTTGCTTTTGTCTTAAGTAAAGACTAATTCAAGACAAATTCAAGTTATGCTGTATGTCTACATCGTGAGACGGAACATGACAATTTTTGATGTCTTAAGGCGAATATTATCGACTCAAAGACAAAAATGTATGTTTTGAGAAAGATTTTTTTACTTGGAAAGAACCTGAGAGATTTATAACTCGAAGGTAAGCCAAGAGACTCCAAAGGCCTCCGAGGGTCATCACTTGTCATCTGTTGTAAAACTTCAATACTTAGCAGATGTCATCTGTTTGTTCCCATCCTATCTGGAAGTGGCAGGCCCTGTCAGTAGTAATAAAACCAATAGATAAATACGTAGTGTCAATTTAAATTGAAAAAATATGTAGATAAAAATGATACGTATTGAGCCTTTAAATCCAATGTAATAGTAAAATTAGAAATACAATATATATACATATATATATATATATATATAAATATTATATATATATATATATATATATATATATATTAATTCTACAAGATGATGGTATATTGAATCAAATTTACGGTATATACAAATTGTAGTGCACATGATATGAGAGTTTTTAAGGTTATGTTGAAAATCCGATGTTTCAACTGTGTATTTATCGAAAAGCGCGAGACTATTTTTTTTATTTACACTTGCAATATTACGTTAATATTAAATTATTTAAAAAATTTAAGTATTTCTAACATTCAGTTTCATTTGTTTAAAAAACCATATAACACTTTTGTTAATATTTATCTGTATCATTATTCATAGTATTTATTGATTTCAAATAGGTCCACGCTTTTCGGTACATGCGCTGTTGAAAACTTCCGCATTCGCCCCTGGCCATCTATCGGATATCAACTAACTAAAAAGGAACCCTCAAAAAGGGTTATGTTGGAGTCTCTTCTTCTTTGTTTTTTTTCTTGATTTTCTTTTTCTTGAGCCGCAACATTACAAAACCCCCAGTTAATTATGGTATATTATCATTATTAATTTAATTAATCTGATGAATATAATAACCTCAAAATATAAAACACATAAGCTTAAATAAATGAAACTGTATGACAAGGCCTTTTCCATTGATTTGTCATGGGCTTCTTTTCAATTTTTTTCACATTGTCTATGATGTGTTTAAAACAATAGAGTATGAGGTTTACAAAAATTTAGATTTTGCACAAACTGAAATTCGAAAAAAAAGTTTTGTTATTAGAATAATTTATTATTAAATAATGTTAATCACAGTAAAGGTATTGTAGAAGCTTCATATAAATGAATATATTTTGTTTTATACAAGATATGCGAAAATTCAGAAATTAGAGAGCTGTACTTAATGTTACAAAAATTAATGAAGGTATGGTAGGCAATTTTATCAAAGGTTTTCGGCCGTATTTAAATAAAGCTTCTATATTGCAAACAAGTTTGGGTAGATATTGTCAATATCTGAAGGTGAGCTGAAGATCAGTATTTATAAAATGAAAAAAGTGATAAGAGAATACATTTTGCTCATTTTCTTTTTCGATAAGATAGTATTATGAATACATAAGATACACATTTAAGTAGGCAGATAAAAGCCTCAGCTTACACAAACTCTCAATCTAACATGTGTCTGCCACTTTTTACTGCTAAATTGCCTCTTGCGAAAGCGTCAACAATGTAGTTGAAAGCGCGGTACGAGTATGCGGGCCTATATGTCCATACATCGTTAATTTATGAATATGGGCGTACTTGAAAAATGAATGGGTGGGATGAACTGCTTTAGGAATTAGAAAGAAATTGCTCATTTTATCCAAAGACCACTTCTATTCACATTTTACACTTTAGAGGCAAACAATATCTGCAGACTGTAAACATTAAAAATGTGGATTAAACATCGAAATTACACGTGAAATAGAATGGAATAATTTTCTACGGCCAATAAATCCAAAAAAATCCACATTTGGACGAACTACCGTTGACAAAAATTTAGGCCTACTATCAGGTGCCGTTTTTCGGAATATTAGATTCTAATATAACGTGACGTGAGTTTATAATAGATTTTTACAATTTTACACAACTTACATTTGATATTTTGTAGTACTTTAACTAGACATTTTCCTTACATTAATTACGAAATAAAAAACATTGTTTCCCCAAAGTTTTGAAAAAACTCTGCACTCACATAATCTTAGACTTTGATCAGGCACATGCTTCCGAGTCCAGTATCTGATCAGTTCTATCTGAGGAAGAAAGTGATAATGCGATTTATGTGACAAGAATAATGAGCTACAAGATAATGTGCATTCGATTAAATTCTCTACTCGGGCATCAAATGACGTTTAACTCCTTTTACCATAAAAGAAAAACCTCAAGCTTTTTTAATAATAAAAAATTGGATAAAAACGCTGCAAATAGTTTACAACTATGACTATGTTGACTAATGCGTTGACAATTACAATCACATTCATAACTCCCAATGTATTTTTCAACTGCCTCCAGCGTTTTTATCCATTTTAAAAATAAAAAAAAGCTTGAGGGTTGTCCGGGGTACATATAGATCTTTACATTTATTTTTTTTATCAATTAAATATCCTGAATTAAAAATATCATTTTCACTACTTAAGTATTTAAATCAATATGTACTTAAAAAAAAAACTTCTCAAGTTAGTTATAGTTACTTTTATGCATATCTAATATCAGAGCGTAAACGTAAGTCGTAAAAGTAAACTATCAATCAGTTTGCAATTGGATACAAGTGCAACGAACAGGGAAATAAACGCGCGAGACTTGAAATAGAAAATTATCGCTTGGTAACAAAAGTCTCAGGTTTCTTGGTTTCGAACTCCGCTCCTGGAACAGCTGTCTCTAAGCGCAGTTTACGCCCCACGTCCGCACGCATACCATCAAAAGTCTGGATGAGTTGGTGTTTCACAACACTACCAAGCCTCTCATCCAATCCCAGGCAAGCTCACCTCTATATTCTCTACAGTCTACACTCTCTACAGTCTACAGTTCTACACTCTGGCACATAAACCTGGCCTAAATTCGCGCGAGATATACTGTACAGCTTCGGAGTTTGACGCTCGCAAAATCGTCGGCGTTAAATTTTTATAGTCAGTAATGCATGGATTTAACAATAAAGCCTTCCGCAGCCTGCAAATATGCTCCAAGTTCTCACCAGAAATAAACCAAGATTGGGTATCTCTTGTTGCTCATCTGGGATTCAAAGACTTGATTCCAAAATATCTGTCTCACTGATCCAAATCTTAGATGACCAAATGGTAATATGAAATTATAATTGCAAAGATATTTTGAATTTTGAAGACACGTTTTTTAAACAATAAGGGCAGGATGTTCTGCTAACAAGATTGTTCTTCAAGGACCCAAGTCCCTAAGAATTGAAGCTCTGGAAACTGGAAGAGAAGAGAGAAACGCATGCGGAATCACAAATTCCGTGCTTCGTTAGCATTTGACAAATGGGCGTAGACCTTTTTTGAAATACTCTTGTTGATGTGGGGATATAAAAACATATATGTATGCAGTGTGAGTGATATGTATATGCCTCCAAGTGATAGGTATATGTCTGCATGCCCCTAGCGACTATAGCTGGAGCTCTGGTGAAAAGTATAGCATATCGTGGAACTATGTTGAGGTTCAGGTATAGGTATAGATGTAGGTATAGGTATAGATATAGATATACTGAACAAGGTTAGGAAAGTGGGATCAGAGGACAAGACGTGTGCAGCATCTGTGGAGTGTCGTTCAGCGTCGATCGCGAGTAGTGTTGGTAGTGGTGGGGCGGGTAACCAGCCAATGGTTTAGGTCCGTCGGGGTTGCCAAGGAAACCGGTTAATGATTCGAACCACCACTGAGGAATTGGCTTGACTCAAGATTTCCGCGCATGCGTCCCTCGATTTCACAGACGGGATTTATTAATAGCTCTACCGAGGATGGACATGTGTGCGTGTGCGTGCGCGTCCAACCCGATGTCTGTGTGCTACGGTTGCATGTGTCGAGGCTACACGCTCGGTACACCATGTAACGTTGGCGTGGGATGGGTTACCGCCGTTGATTCTATATTCTATGGACGCATATAGCCATTAAGTTAGCTCACGCATGCACACCGATGCAATTCCTCGGAACCACCGCCTCGATTGGTTTCCCCCCTCCCCACGATACTCCCCCTCCAAAGTTGTTTGCCGCTCCCCCCTTCACTGTCGTCGGCACAGCCGCACATATTTCCATCACATTTTACTGATTCGATGATTGGCCCTTGGCTTCAAGAGTCCCTTATCTCCCGAGGATTTCCGCTCAAGTAACTGGGCAGGCTTGGTTCGAAAACAGCGAGGGGAAGGCACTAAAAAGTCCCCCTCGGAATGTCGCTGAACCCTCCTCCGCGAAATTTGATCCGTGAATTCCAAGCTGACCTATGGTTTCTTTCCCAATTGTTAATAAACGATTGGTGGCATTGATCTTTTGTCTGAAGTCTGAAGCAATATGAATATAGAGTTTGAAGAATTTTGTTGGGCTTTATTAAAGTTTCTTTCAGGTCGAGTTGTGTGCGGACAGCATGCATGCAATTATTAGCTACCGCAAGGCAATTAGTGCTAATTCTCACGTGCAAATAGGTACTTGTTGAGCAATTTTGTGTAATGAGGAGTATGAAGCACGAGATATTAGGTTTAAGCTTTCTGTGATAACTGTTCTTATATGTTTATGAATTCAGAGGAAGTAGAAAGAACATCTTTTAATTAACTTTTCCGGTATGAGAAAGCGGATACCTGTTATTTTACTATACATTTGCATATTGAATCTAAAAGCTCGGTCTATGAAATATTAATTAAGAGGCTGCATATTAGATTTCATATACATGTGTATTGATCAACTTTCAGAAAATTCAGGTAATTTCACTTTCAACAAATTAAAAATAATTATGGCAGTAATTTTCAATTCTAAAAGATGAAGCATAATATTTTTTCTAGTTAAACAGAAATTATACTGGGTTTTGGGTAGAAAAGTTCAATTAAGCGAATTATTAAGACACCTAACCTAAAAGCAGCGGTACCCACGTTAAAATTTTGACATTTACAGTGAATTTTGAAGAAAATTTCACCCGTACGTTGCACTTCGATTATAAATAAGAGTTTAATCAATGAATTTTAGATTATTACTTTAGTTTTAAATATTTTACCAGATTTGGGTGCATCAAAGAACTTTCAACTTCCACGCACTGTGTTTTACTATACATGTATATTAATTCTACAAGATGATGGTATATTAAATTTACTACACGTATATGGATATTGCTTCCATTACATTTATAGTAAAATCACTATAGAAATTTCTAACAGTGTGCCTTTGTTATTTCTTCCTTTTAGCTTTTATTGCTCTCGTCGGAAAGAATAAAAGCGTTAAACAGTATAGAAAAATCGTGTTACCATCTTTCAACGACCACCATCGTAAAATAAAGTACTATAGTCTTATTCTATATAATTTGCGAATCGTGACTGTCCCAAGTGCCGATTGTTGTTGTAATAAACGAAGCAAAAAAGAGGATTACCGGCTTAGTTTGTTGAGGGATTTTTTTAATTAATTATAATATTAGAAAGTGTTTCTGTGGTGTATTGTCTCGGGTGTTAAAAATCAATGGTCATGTTCCTTTTAGTACATGCATCCTTGAACTTGCAGCGACATTCTAAAAAATTTTCAATTATTTAGAGATGAATGTCTCCATTCACATATTTCAATTAACTTAAGAGCCTTATTTTTGGTTACTGTCCTACTTCCTGATTAAAAAATATTCACACCGGTTTAAATTAGATTCTAATATTATATTATCTGCAAACGATTTTATCATGTTATGAATTTAACATCATGCTCTTATATTCTTTAAAAAATCTGTATCAGCCAGTTTTCTAATTAATTACGAAACTGAACTTCATTCCTCATATAGGGACTTATTTTAAGCCGGAAAGCTACCGATATTCTCGTGTAGTTCCCATTCATCATGATTTTTTCTTGTCTTCCTTTAATGATCTCTTTCCTATTGATGTTTCTCACTCGGACTCTATATAGGTCTAAAGCCAACCGCAAATAGTGCTCACAATCAGTGTAGACTGAGAGGTGTGTAAAAGAAACGGTGCTGTGGTGTGTTTCTAGTTCGTATAATAATTATAATTGTACCATCTTCTGAGAATCCATTTGAATGAGTTAGTTGATGATAATTATATGCTTGCAACATTTTCATATAATACCGTCTTTGATCTTTTTTTCATAAATAAATTTCCTTCAAAGGGACTGATATTACTATCCACTTGAAACCAGGGCAAATACACACTCAAAGTCACTTTAAATCAACCAGAATTCTGGTTGATTTAACCAGACATTTTTTTGAGTGCATGTTTAATTGACTCGGTTGCTTTCAATATGTAATGGATTTAGTCACCAAGCAAAAATTAAGTTGAAAATGACTATAGTCAAATATTTTAGCAAGTTTTCCGCTCAGATTTGCCTACTGATCACACCAGGGATAGAGTCATATTTAATTTTATTCTCGGAGAAGAACTATAAATACATTCAAAGACTGGTAGCTATTTTGCAATTTCGTCCAATCCAAGATCAATTCCAATGGATATTGAATAAATCTCTATAGCCTTGGTTGAAGCAATATGATCGCTCTTTTAAAACTAATAATCAGAAAGTCAAGAAAATAATTCGGACGGTAAATTGCACGTTATGAAATACGATGCTTGGAAAACGTAATGGCAAATTGAAATCGGTACCCTTGGAGGGCAGTACGCACTGCGCAGCTGTAGGTATGCAGCATGCTAGTCTGGTAAATAATACATGTAAGTTCTGCGGAGAATAAACGAACCCGTTCAGAATTCTGATTCAAGTATACTATAAGGCGAAGACGCGCTTTTCCTATTTGTAATCCTGTTGACACGGTTTAAGATTGAAGGTGGATCCACACCACAGACCAGAAGCTTGAAGTATAACAACTTAAATGTTGAAGTAGGGAGATTTAACGACCATCTTAAGTAAAAGAGAAGAGCAGGAAACTCATTCTGTCTGACAGTTATGTCCCGAAAGAACAGTAACGCGGTTTTATGGCCTGAAGAACAGGAAAGTAGATGTGGAGATAAATCGATCGGTGGAGCTTCTCTGTTAAATCTGGTAATTTGCTTAAAACCTTCTACTGTGACGCCGTTATCTATTTTCTAGTTTTTTTGAGCGCCATATTATCTTTAAACCTTAATTTTACTTCCAATATTTCAAAAATAAATGAAAACCACAGGAAACCAAATAATGACCGGGAAACAAGAGTGAATTTATTATTTTGATTACTGATTTTTTAAATCTTAGTTTCAGTAGAGGAATCCATCCAATAATATAGTTAGAAATTTCCATAACCCAAGTGAGAAAGTTATACATATAATTTATATATAGTGGACAAGTCAATGATATTTCTCACTTCATTTATAAATTTTTCGCATAAAACAATGAAAAATATCAGTGTTTTGTCCACTATATAGTATAAACTATATACAGGATGGACCATTTTAATCTATTATGGGAAATAACTCAGAATTTTGGTTGGATATAGAAAAATGCTTCAGACAAAAGTTGAAGGAGCAGAGGGGGTCAACGACTGGTACCAACGACCTTGACCTTGAATTCGATTTTCAAGGTTATTTGAAGGTCCCCAGATTTGAAAAGAGCGGGAAATTTTACGTTCGAAATGATATTTTTATGAAGGTCATGGCAAGGTCCAAAGAAAGTTGAATTTGCGATAATGTTTAAATAATGGATGTTACTCGGAATGAAAATCGAGTTCAGGGTCAAGATCATTGGTACCAGTAGGTGATCCCTGTGCCTCTGATAAATTTTTTCCTTCATTCGAGCTTGCCATGACCTTCATAAAAATATAATTTTGAACGTAAAATTCCCCGCTCTTTTCAAATCTGGGGTCAAAAGTAGGGGTTCCCATTAAAAAAAATCCCTTTGACCTTCCAATTACATCGAAAATCGAATTCAAAGTCAAGTTCATTGGTACGAGTAGTTGATCCCTTCTTCCCCCTTCAACTTTTGTCAGAAACATTTTTCTATATCCAACCAAAATTCTGAGTTATTTCCCATAATAGATTAAAATGGTCCATCCTGTACATAACTTTTTTACATGGGAATCGTTCCAAATTAAAATACTAAAAATTTTCCAGTTTTAAATTGAAAACACCAGTAGTTGAGCAATTATAATTTCTTCAATATTATATAATTCGGAATTTAAAGCGCTTGAAACAGAAAAACTTTGAATAATTTTAGATTCAAACATTCAAAATAGATTGGTGTCAAGTTTAAATCGTTCTTAAATTGTGCCGTTAGAAACTAATAGTATATTGTGCGCCTAGGGAAGAAAAATAGTGAAATTACCTTTTGCCCATTATATGGACGCGATATTTTTACAGCATGTAAGAGTGGACCGCAAGTTAACTCAGAAATATTGAAGTTAGGTTGCGGTAGTTCAAGGTCATTCTGAACGAAACTCAAACTTGCATTTAAGTTTTACCCGCAAGAGCTGCTTTTATTCCCGTGCGGGAAAAAATGAAGTGAAATCGTCCAATCACAATCAGTGTATCTTCGAACCGCGAACTGCGCATGTGTTAGAAAAAACCGTTCAGCTATACTAAAATGATTATGAATTCCAAACAATCAAAATCTAATAATTTTAGATTAAAATGTTTAAAATTGGAGAATATGAAGTCAGCTACGTTTGAAATTGTTCCAATTTGAATTGAAATCGTTAAACAAAATATTTTTATTTCCAATCAAAATCTTTCGTATTAACTTTTTGAATTGAATAATTTCATACTGAATTTTTTGAATTGATAACTTTTAAAATTAAATAATTTTGAATTGAATCCTTAAAAATTATAAAATTTTGTTTAAAATTAGAATGGAGAATTTTAAATACAAAACGTTTAAATTGGTAAATTTGAGATTGGAGAGTTAACATTTTTTTGCTGGTGACTTCTATTTTGGAATGGTACATTAAAAATTTTTCTTTATTTAGAGAATTATTTGTGACAAGACGTAAAACCTTCCTCCATATCTCGAGCATGGGAGTAAAATTAATATATGATCGTTTCACCGGAGATCGGCGCCAATGGCTCTTTTCAAGATAACTTGCTCCAGGATGCGAGAGCTGTATAGCGTTCAAGAGAGAAAGGAAAAAGGGAAAGAATAGATAAAAAGGCAAAAGAAGGAAAGCATTAACAGAGTGAGAAACCGAGGAAGACATAAAGCCGAAGAATATGCGCCGATGAATAATTATTCGGAATAATAAATACAGCCTGCAGTCTGGGCGTCCAAGGGTTATGAAGGAAACGGGTGAAAAAAGAAAACTGTGGAATAAGTGGAGCGAGATTGATTGGCAGAGATAAATAGAGGGAAATGGAGGTGCGCGCTTTGGTGTGAAAGCCGCTGTATGTCGGATGAAAGTACACGTACCACTGGAAGCCCATTATCCGGAGCCTTGGCTCGCTTCGCCTTGATCTTGCTAACGTGCTCAGTTGCTTACGCGCTCAACTAATATACAGACTAAGGAGAGATGCAACAAAAGTACTTTCCTGCAAGTCATTAGGCTCGGGTCTTAATGACCCGGAGCCTTTACTAGCTGACTGTATCCGTGCCTCTGCCAAAGCCTCCTTGTCATCCTGGTCATCCTGGTCATCCTTTCCTTGTCGACGTCGTATGTCACGAGCACGCGTCCTATCACACGCCGATGAACCATTTGCTACTTTTACACTGTAATTTAAGCGTCCCTCGAATGGGCACAAGCAAGCCAAGAGAAATTGACTAAGTGAAAATCTAACGATTAAGCACTATCGGCATTTTAGGCTTGAAAGAAGATAGTCTGGTTTGAAAAATGGCTTATGTCGAAGAAGGTATAAATTATAGAGATGTTCTTCTTTATTTAGACAGTAGAGAAGGGGCAAAACATATGTGTAAGAAAGCTTATCTTGAATGATTACGTCTAAAAATATCTCTTGAAGGAAATTCTTAATTTTCAGAGTATTGTCATATAAATTCAAAATAATGTGAGGTTGGAGGTTAATCATTGGACCTGGAAAGAACCGGGAAATGACAGTGAATTTATTTCTTTACCGGAATTTCTTTTCATTCCTAAGTTTTTGAATTAAACTCCCCTATTTAATCCAAATTTGGCTGATTTTACCAAAAGTGTGAAATGATTTAAGCAAATACGAATAATTTTGTCGTTTTAACCGAAACATTGGCTTAAATCGACCAAATATTTGATAAAATTACCAATATCTATTGGTTCGTTTTGGAAGCAAATCAAAGATGGACAAAGCTGATGATTAAAGCTGAGATGTTGGAGATATGAGTTATAAGCAAGAACAATTTTTTTTTTTTTCGTGTTTCTTTTTTTATTCTACTTCTATTTTCTCAATACTGTTTCATTTCGCACTGCAGTCATCGTGACGTCAGAGACTCTCCTAGAATTAGTTAAACATTTGCCAAAATACGGTTAACATGACATAGATGTGTCTCCGCAATTTTGCTCAAAAAAGAGTCCCCATTCAATCACGGTTTATTGAGCGATATTTCACTCCAATCGTGATCATTAGGCAGAAAAGTAGGATTAGTTAGACGACGCTGGAGTAGAATCGTGTTTTCATTTACCAAGATGATTCACCTATCCCTGTAGGTGGTCTCATTCCGCATCGACTAGATTCCTCTCGTAGGCATTTACGAGCCAAGAAACTTTCCCAATGGGCTGTATAGTAATCGGCTAAGGGTTAGGCGGTACTAGCAAGATAACGATTGAATGGAAGTCAGTGAAGTAGATAATTTCACGTTCAGATATAATATCCACTCGTACGTTGAACATGATGTGTAATTGTATTGAACTAACATGAAGGATAAAAATTCAAACGAGAGAAAAACTAAATAAAAAGCATCCCATTCCCCGTTTCAAATTGCCAGTTTCCAAACTGGAACGTAGGCCTCACAGTGTCGCTCTAGCCTTCTTAGATCACGGTGAAACCACACGTAACATTTCAAGTTCATATCAAGCTTAACGCGACATGAGCGTTGTAAGTGGCGGGATATATTTTCAATTATATGGAGTTTGTTCCTCTATCTTTCATCCGTCTATCATGCGTGCTATTCATCCGACTAAAGTAGGTAGTATCTTTTCAAGAAGAACGAGTACAGCTTTAAAAATGAATTCTTTTCTATATGCCCTATATATTCAACGGCATTTTTTTATCCTACTTTTGTCAACCATTCCAACATCCCAACGAAAGTCTTCGACTATTTAAATACCTTCACGTAGCGAAAGTGAACTCGATCCAGTCAAATTGATGCCCTGTCCTCATGGCAAATTCATCTCAAAAAGCGGCAATAAATCGGAAGCACGTTTCACATTCTGATTTGAATGCCACGACCTCGAACCTCAAGTCGGTCACGACGTGTCAGGAAAGCTTCGTGCTTTCTCTATTTTCAAGTACAAGGACATCAGCCGAGGACATCAGCTCTTCTCATTTATCCTCCCAAAAGATTGATCATAATCGAAAAATGGAGATTAAAGATGTTTACAATTTAAGAGAAGCTGACGATATAGTTTTTTATTAAGCATGAAATGGGCTCAACAGCCCTTGTATCAATTACAATCGATGAACTCATTACATAACCATGCATAAGATGCAAGAAAAGTGAGGTGCAAGACGCACCGTATCAGACTAGAAAGGGACCTAGATTCGCACATTATATGATTGTCAGAAAAATTGTATATAGGTCGACCTGGAAAGTAGCGAGCGCCACGTGCTGCCGTAAACAGATGCATCATCACGTGCGATATAGCCTGCAGTCGACAACGAAACCAGAAACGTACCAACTCCACGAGAATTGCGATAATAATAAATACTTGAACCCACTCAAGAATACGAACGAGCTACCCATGCGTGTGCAACATAAAGACAAAGCTCATGAAACTTGCTAAAATGAATCGCAAGAAAGATATATAAGATGCATGTTAGATATTTCCTCGAGAAACAGGAACAGTATAGTGTTTAAGCTAAATGTTGATTTGTGTATAATACTAATTAGCAACAAATGCGTGGAGAGTATATATCTTGCCATCTGTTATTCTTAATCGAGAGAGTAAGTGGTATTTTTAGCATCGAACGAATTACTGGGGGAGACGTCACGCCTCGCGGCGGTAATCAATTATTACTGAAATACTAATAAATGAAAAGATTAAACCAGTTTTAATTAAATGTGTTGTTTTTCGTATTTATTTAATTGTTTATTTAATACATTTTTGCTTCCCTTACTATTAAAGCAGAACCGATAACTTTTAAAGGTTTGGCCAATCTGATAAGTTTAGAAGATCCCTGCCCGCACTCATATGTTCATCAAGTACTCCTATGCCAATAGAGATTTGTACTATAGTGGTAAAATAACATTTTTATTTATACTTCAATATTCGACTTTTTTCTAATGATTTATTAACTTTTTTCTTACAGGTAAGTTTACCAAAATTCCAGAGATTTTTCAAAAAGCATCTGCCAGTAAATGTGTAAGTAAAGATTCAAAGTAGATTTTTTAATCTTAGTTTCATACTAAATCCCAAGGTGTCAAATTCTCATCCAAAAGTGGACCAAATCTTTGCACACTCGAGAAACAGCTAATAACTGCATAACTACTACTGCTTGGATTGTAACTTTGGCAAACTGAATATCTAAATTTGAACTTTATCAAAAATAAAATTTTCTGATTATTATAAACAATTTCATAAACAAAAGCTGAATTTTCTCATTTTCACACTGAAAAAAGCAGTTTTTTAAATTTTGATTAGATAATGGAATATTTGAAGAAGGAATGAGGGGTCGATCAAGTATTACGTGAGAATTTTGTACGGGGAGGGGTCCTCGTGACTGCTTACTATTTCTTACAGGAGTGGAAGGGTTACTTCAAAATTAACTGAATAATGTTTACGTCATACTTGAACGACCCATAATTTAAAAATGAACTATATATCGTCCATATAGTTGCATAAGGTAGTGAGCCACACAAATAAAATTTTACAGGAGAGGCAAGGAACAAATTTTAGGGTTGAGCATTCAGAAGGTTGTAACCCGCTCGCTTCACAAAAATACATAATTCAAGGAAAAAGAGTCTTCTAGATATAAATTTACATGAAAAAGCTTAATAGTTATTATTATTTTCGTTTTTAAAAACCCAAATTACTTTAAATATACGTCATGAATTAATTTGTATCACTTATTCTATTACACGTGTTACGTGGAAGAAACAAACAATTCTTAATGCTAACTTTACTAACCATTGATGTTTCCATTTATGCAGCATTTTCTATATTTCATTAACCATGATATTATTTTACGTCGTTTTAGTAATTTAGTAATACATAATTAATTGTGAATCTTTTTCATGCTCATTTTGCATAAAATTATTCATGATAAAATAGATTTATTTTCGATCTTAATTTAAAAAATAATAGTCTATTTTTTATAATTTCAACATGAAAAATAATAAATTTTATGTACACTGAAAAGAATTACTGGATCCTTAAGATGGATTTCATAAGATTTACGAAGAAGACAGTTTTCTAAACCGTTAGCTTACAGTTAGATACAACATTATATCCCAAATTTTGAAAAAGTTTACTCGGTATTTTTTTAGTTCCGTTCTCAAATAGCAGACGCGCAAGGCAAAACATAAATATAGAAACTTTTTCGTTATATTTATCTTTTTTAACTCAATACAAGTAATTTATTTGAATGTCACTTATTTAAAAAATAATTGCCATTTTTGTCCGTAATTTTGTAATGGAACATGTCAAGTATTTTGGTAAAAACTAAAAATTCTCTCAACATAGTGAAATCAAATTTTTTATTTAATCAAAATATAGTATTACATTTTGATTGAAAAATTCAAGAACCTTCTACACCTACAAATGTGAATAAAAGAGGCTGAGAATTTTCTTTATAAGTACGTGTTTTGAAACTCATTAACATAATAATATTATGCTTTTGCAAACAATAACCTATATAAGTTTTGCGGCATGTCTTTGTGCCAGCGTAGCCGTATATATAAAAATATATAGCCAGAGGAGTAGATTCTTGTTCTTTGGACAGCGCTAACAGAGAGCTTCATTTTGACTGCCATGATCGATATCAAAAAATTGTCTTGCTTTGCTAGCTCGCTGTTAAAATCCTGATGTGGTAGGAGACACGAGAAACTCTGACTGTTTCATGATGACTTAAGCCCTGTATTGCTCAATAATTAAAATCGTCAAGTTCCTCGAGACGAAAAAATTACGTTTTAAGGTATTTAAATCAACGGAATATTATCATCACATCATTTTTTTCGGAACTTCACTAGATGGCATTAGTGAATAATTCCATGAATTACCTGGCCAACCACTGGTTCCACTAATTTACATTTGAACTTTTTGTTTGCTTTCAGATTTAAATCACCATAAATGAATAGCATCGGCGAGTCGTGTAATGAACTGAAGAAGGAGTACGACACCTGTTTTCACGCCTGGTTTTCCGAAAAATTCTTGAAAGGTGAAACGAATGAGTCGATGTGTGCTCCTTTGTTCAGAGTCTACCAGCAGTGCGTCAAGGTAAATTAAAAGACCCCAAAAAGCTTGAAATTTAGACAGCTAATCTCGTGGTTGTGGTAATGGAGGCGTGCAAAGAATTAAGAGAAAAGTACGAGGATTGTTTCAATATTTGGTTCTCCGAAAAATTTCTTAAAGGGGATAACAATGACTCGATGTGCGCTTCTCTTCTCAAAGTTTATACCGATTGCGTAGAGGTAAGATTCAATATGATCGGACCCGAAATTCTTTAATGGATTACCATCATTGCAGGGTTGATAAAACCGATATTTTTATTTTATTTAATTTTTTCCTATTATCCTTTATTGTTTTTAATTTTTTGTTTTCAAAAATTGGTGACAGAATGTTAAATTGACCTTTAGGAGTTAGGTACTAATAAGAGAAGAGAACAGCCTCGATGTGAAACTCTTTTATTTTTTCACTACTTTTGAATGTTTTGTGTGCATCCCAACATTTTTTCTTGTAGAAATCCTAGTACATTTTTTTCCTCGTACAATTAACCAATGAGAACAAAAATCTATTTTGTAAAATTGAGAAACTAAAAATGTTCATCTTAAACTTTAGGATGTGTTACGATTTTATTACACAAAACAGAATAAAATCCAAGACTTTTCGTTTCTAGCTTAAAATTGTAGGTATACGTTCAATTTTTAACAGTACAGTATTTTAAATGCCCAATTTAAAATTCTGAAATTTAGATACTCGTAAGACATTTCAATTTTTATTTTCTAAATTGTAACGATACCAATATAAAATTTTAAATTGGTTAAAATGTTTCCACTTCATATGTTTTATATATTTCCAAATGGAAAGATATGGAACTTAAAATTGTACAATATTAAAAATTCAAATCAGAGATTTTTTATTTTAAACGTTTCCAATTCAGAATTATTTAATTTTAATATATTTCTGCTTTGAAAGTTGTTCATTTTTGAAGGTTTCCAGTCTTAGTTGTACAATAGGGTGGCTCGAAGCACTTTTTTTAGAGGGCAACAGAATTAGAATAGAGATTAGATTTAGATTAGAATTAGAATAGAATTATTAGAATAGAGGCAACAAGAATTTTTAAAAATTATTCAAACAAGTTTCATTTGTTTAAATAATTGAAAATTAATTAACCAAATGTTAATACATATTCCACTATACCAATAGTAATAATTTTTAGGGAAAAAATATTTAAACAAATTCCATTTGTTCAATTAATTGAAAATTAATTAACCAATGTTTATAAATATTCCACTAGACTCGTGGGGGTGTGATAGGGATTTCAAACCCATATGTCTGATTCATTGAATTCTTCGTTGGATAATTCTAAGCAAGCCTCTATACTTTCCTCTTACATTTTCCCAAACCCTAAAAAATCATTCCAAAAACTCAAAAAGGTGATCTTTCCCCATGCATTTTACATGTGAAACTTCAAGTCAAAACAGGCACCTGTTGAAATAAAAATAAACAAAATTAGGGAATTCCTTTTTTCGTATTTGGAATTAAATGGGGGGATCGTTGCCCTCTAGCATGACAAAAAAATTTGCCATGCATTTTTGGACTACCCTATTGTACAATGATACGTAAAATAGTTCATTTTTGTAATAATCCTGTTTGAAATTGTTTCCTTTAGATCGTTCCAAACTTGCAAATTTTGTTAAGATTCCAATTTCAGCAACTAATTTTTAAATGCTTCAATATTGAAAACTTCATTTTTGTAACACCCACCTCAAAAGTTGACGTTTTAATGGTTCTAAATGGTGCCTAAAGGACGTTATGTGAGCAGACTGTGTGCGAAACCATTTTAGCGCATGCGCAGTTTGAAGATGGCCTACTTTAGGCACTGGTGAAAAATCTGCGCATGCGCACTTTCGAGACGAAATACTATAGTCACTAGCATAGGTAACTTTAAACACTGGTGTTGGTATCCTCTTGAAATAAATTCAGATTTTTTATTTATTTATTTATATCATTAAGCCATTTCTCTTTTGGGGTGGGCGTGAATTGCTCTGTTGGAAAGTAGTCGTATGTGGATGAGTATATAGGTATAGGGTAGATAGTTTAAGGTATAGATATATAAGGTATAGATATTTTAGATTGATTTAGAATTCTCGTGTTACTTGTTTAAATAACACGTTCATTCCGCAACACTGCTCCGACCCAGGCTGCTGATCAATCTCTCTAGCGATCACCCCACGTCAACCAAATAGTCTAATTTTCAGTCAAAAAAAATTAATTTTCAACTGAAAAATAACGAATTTTTTAAATCAAAGTTGTTAAATTTTCAACCAAAGAGATGAATTTTCAACTAAAAAAGATAAATTTTTAAGCAACGATTGAATAGTTAAATTCTGAGTTAAAAAAAAATTAATTTTCAACTAAAGAGATGAATTTTTAACTAAAATTATGGAATATTGAACTGGATTAGTTCAATTTTACATCAAAACAAAACAAAATTCAACTAAAAAAACCAAATTTTGAACAAAATAGTTAAATTTTCAACTGGAATGGTTCAATTTTCAGTTTAAAAATTGATTTTCAACAATAAAAAAAAATTCTCAACAAAATTATCAAATCCTCAATCAACGAGATGAATTTTCAATTGAAATGTTGAACCTTCAACCAAAAAAATTCATTTTTAAGCAAAAGAGTTTAACTTTCAATAAAAAAAGATGAATTATCAACAAAAAATGTAATAGTTGATATTTAAAACAAAATAAATTAAAATTTGTAATCAAGCGAGAAAAAAACTGCAACCAAACGGTTGAATTTTCAAACAAAAGATGAATTTTCATCTAAGAAGATTAATTTTCAACCAAAAATACAAATTTTCTGCAAACTAGTTGAATTTTAAACCTAAAAAAAAACGATTTTTCAATAAAAAATTTTATTGTTAATATTTGAACCAAAAAACATTTTTATTTTAAATTAAGAGTTGAATTTAACAAAAAAGACCAATTTTCAACAAAATATTTGAATTCTAAACATCTGAATTTCCAATCAAACAGTTACATTTTCAAACAAACAAAAAATATTTTCTACCAAAAAAAAAACAATTTTCAATAGAAAATTTAATAGTTAATATTTTAACTAAAAAAGTTTTCAATTTTAAATTCAGAACACTTTAATTCAACAAAGAAGATGAATTTTCAATAAATCTGTTGAATCTTCAACTAAAACATATTAGTTTTCAACTAAACAGTTGAATTTTTAACCAATTTGTTAAATTTTCCGTTAAAAAAAAATAATTTTAAGCAAAAAATGAAATAAATTTTCCACAAACTAGTTGAATTTTCAACCTAAAAACGAATTTTCAACCAAAAATATTAATTTTCAATAAAAAGTGTAATAGAGTTAAATTTATCCAAAAATACCAATATCTGACAAAATACTTGGATTCTCAACATCTTAATAAAATTTGCAACCAAACCAGAAGATTATTTTTTTAATACATATTAGTTGTCAAAGAAGCAGTTGAATTTTCAAACAATTTGTTCAATTTTTCAGCTTGAAAAAAATAATTTTAACAACAAAAAATTAATTATCCACAAACTAGTTGAATTTTTAACAAAATACTTGAATTCTTAACATCTTAATGTCCAATCAAACAATTGCATTTTCAAACAAAACAAAAATTGATTTTCTACCAAAAGAACGAATTTTGAAAAAAAATAAACATAAATTTTCAAGGGAGAAGATTAATTTTCTACCAGATTACTTTTCAATACAAACTGTAATAGTTGATATTCCAATCAAAAAAGATTAAAAATTTTAATTTAGAACATTTCAATTCAACCAAAAATACGAATTTTCCACAAACTAGTTGAATTTTAAACCTAAAAAAAAAACGAATTTTCAATAGAAAATTTAATAGTTAATATTTTAAGTAAAAAAGTTTTAAATTTTTCATTTAGAACACTTAAATTCAACAAAAAAAGACGACTTTCCAACAAAACTGTTGAATTTCTATTAAAACATATTAGTTTTCAACTAAACAGTTGATTTTTCAACTTATTTGTTAAATTTTCCGTAAAAAAAAAATAATTTTAAGCAAAAAATGAAATAAATTTTCCACAAACTAGTTGAATTTTCAACCTAAAAACGAATTTTCAACCAAAAAGATTAATTTTCAATGAAAAATGTAATAGTTGATAGTTCAACGAAAAAAGTTTAAAGTTTTTTATTTACAACACTTAAATTCAACAAAAAGAAGACGAATTTTCAAGAACTGTTGAATCTTGAACTAAAAAATTAGTTTTCAACTAAACAGTTGAATTTTTAACCAATTTGTTGAATTTTCCGTAAAAAAAGTGATTAAGCAAAAAAATAACATAAATTTTCCACAAACTAGTTGAATTTTCAACCAAAAATGTAATAGTTAATATTTTAAACAACAAATATTTTTAGTTTAAATTAAGAAGAGTTTAATTTAACCAAAAAATACCAATTTTTAACAAAATACTTGAATTCTCAACATTATAATTTTTAATCAAACAGTTGCATTTTCAAACCAAAAAATTGATTTTCTACCAAAAGAACGAATTTTGAAGAAAAAAAAACATAAATTTTCAAGCGAGAAGCTTAATTTTCAACCAAAAAGATTATTTTTTAATGAAAACTGTAATAGTTGATATTTCAATCAAAAAAAGATTAAAATTTTTAATTTAGAACACTTTAATTCAACAAAAAATAAGAATTTTCCACAAACTAGTTGAATTTTAAACCTAAAAATCGAATTTTCAATAAAAAATTTAATAGTTAATATTTTACCCAAAAAACATTTTTATTTAAAATTAAAAAGACTTGAATTTAACCAAAAAATACCAATTTTCGATCAAATATTTGAATTCTCAATCAGCTGCATTTACAAACAAAAAATTGATTTTCTACCAAAAGAACGAATTAAAAAAATATATATATGTAGATTTTCAACCGAGGAGATTAAATCTAAAAAATAATAATAATTAAAAAAATGAATTAAAATTACATAATTAAGTAAAAAATAATTTTTTCCTTGAAATTTAAAAACTACACATGCGCGCATCGTGCAATTGTTTATGCTAGTTTATATAAAAAAGATATAAATTAAAAAATTAGTACTTCCGGCACAAATGTCAAAATCAAGGACAATTTATTGTTGTCTTTTTAATTAAAAATTATAGAATATCTGTGCTCATCTAAACACTAATATATTTAATATTTTACAGTAAACCACTAATGTTTAAAAAAAAAAAGTAAATAAATACCTTTTCCCGACTTTCAATACACAATCTTTAATAAATTATAAATAACATATTGTTTACATTTATTAAATTCCACGCTACCATATTGAATTTTTATTTGGGTCATGTTGATTTTACTATTTTGGAGTGGCAACCGAAAGTTCGAGGTTAGAAATCGTCCAACTCAAACTGAGCATTTATCAAAAAATTTTTTCTTCAAAAATCGCCACATTTTTCAGACCAAATTAATTTTTAAAAATCTTATTTTTACTCTACACACGTATATGAAATTCAGGGTTTTAGGTTAGATTTCCCTTTAGGAATAAATCCCTTTACTCAAAATGTTCTAAAATTGCGGAACTCTCATTACTAGAATTATAAAAATTAATTACACTTTTTAAAATTTTTTTTTAAATAATCGTGAGACCCATTGGGCCCGATAAAACACGGGAGGGGGTTTCAGTGCCCGTCATGCTTCCTTCCACGATCACAATTTACCTAAAACTTCTATAAATACCTAGGCATTCAATTTAGAAAATATATTTCCACATTTAAAACCAATTTTAAACACGACCTAGATTACTACCGTTCTTCAAACGTTTCTCTCTACAATAAATAAATAAAAAAACTGGCATAATTAATACACGCGCAACTCTCGTTTCTAACGTAATTAAACTTTCGAAATCAAAGTAAACACGAACAAATAGATTACGAAAAGAAAAACGGCATCAAGTTTTCATCGATTTCTATCGGGTTCTATCCTCAATTCAGATAAAGCTATTTATCAACACAAACTTCAGGTCTTGTGCACAACTACTGATTTTCCAGTCATTAAATAAATAAGAACGACGGAAACAGACACTAAACTTGATAATATTATTGCATTTGCGTCTCGAATTTGCATATAACACTCATGTCGTTTGTAACCTAACCTCAATATATCCCTAACCTCCGTGACGTGGTCACCACAACTTCTCTCTAGTTACATAATGCAGTTACAAACCGATATCACATGACACTTCAACTTCGCAGCCGATGTTTTATCTTCATTCCGTTAGGCAGGAAACTTCACAAAATAAAAAATAAAACTTGGATTTAAAACGAAAACGAGGAAATCTATCCTCCGACCAACGCTAAGGACGCTAGCATGCCAAAGCACTGCAAAGCACTCGCAACTCGCAAGATGGCGTCCACTGCAAGGTTGAATATTTTTCGAGTTAAAACTCGCTAGAGTGCTGGCCTGCCATTTTCCAACAATTTTCCCCAAAAACTACGAAATTTTTCCCCCTTTTATTTTTTTTTTATTTTTCACGCATTGCAAATTCGATCGACTACACCCAAACTTGCTGAATTTCGCTTTGCAATTTTGTGCAACAAATTATTTAACCTTGACAATTGCGACATAACCTCCAAAATGGCATTTACGATTAAAAAGAATCGAAAACGATTCGACAAGATTCGAATCTGTATTTATAGAAAAACACTCCTTGAATCGTTTCTCGCTCCGTAATAAAATAGCCAGGAGCGTAACAAAATGGGGCGCTTTAGTAGCGATCAAATTATTTTCAGAAATCAAGAGTTAAAAACTGCAATTGCAGAAGAAAAATATTCCCGAGAAAATCTCATTTTTTGGTGAATTTGTCCTCTTTGATCCATCAGATACCAAAATAATGTCTGACTCATCATATCCCCCCCCCCCCGTCCCAACAAGATACACATTGCCGACCATGTGACTGACTCCGTCCTGGATGTGCGATGCAGCAAATAGCTTGACCTTGAAAATTCCAAGTACGAATTTAAGGTTTAGGCCATCAGATCAGGCTCGGTCGGTAAAGTAGCACTTTTGAAAAGCATTGGCTACAAGTATTTTTCTCGATCCCTTTTCTTCAAGTGTTTTTTTTCACTCCTGTTCCATCTCTTCTATGGCCAAAGTTCATTTCAAAGTATCAATTTTAGAGTCATTACAGAACCACCAACAGAGAGTTTAAGGGCACATTCTATTATCTCACTTTTGAAAAATCGATTTTTTTGCATTTTTCGATAGGTTATGTATGCAGAAATATCATATCGAAATTTCACACAGAAATTCGGAGTCTTTCTATACTTTTGAGAGCTTGAAGCAAAAGCGCGTAGAGAGCTAAGAGCTTGAGTAGAGCATCCGAACGCTGCTTATGTTTCAACGGTGGCAATGGTTTTCGATGCATATCCGGAATTTTTTATGTTTATTTTTAAATGTGTGTATGTGAAGAAAATATTGCACTTCTAAGAATTTATTCGGAGCAGGGATCGCTGATTAAGTGCAAATAAGTTTCTATTACAATTTTTAGGTTCCGAAAATTTTATGTTTTACGTTTATTCAAATATCTACAAAGTGACGAAGCGCCTTAAATTTTTAATTTTATCATAGTTGAATTCACAAGAAAAACACGATTTTTGGAAACTTTTTGTTTAAACTGCCGCCATTTTATTTTGCGAAATAATAAAATCCGCTTCGTCACTCCAGACCTATGGTCATACTAATAAAGAACATTTCTGATTTATTTGTTTCAGATGACGCTGACTGGAGATATCATGCGCGCAGTGGACATGCCTTTTTTTAGAAACTTTGCTTATTGTTAAATAATACCTAAACTAAATAATAATTTAATGTAAACAATTGTTTTTGTAAATTTCAAGACAGCATAAATAAACGCTGAAAATTTTATTTAATAAAGTAGTTGTTGACAAAAAAATTCTCATAAAACCGCAAGTATTTTTCTCGACCCCTTTTCCCAAAGTGTTTTTTTCGATCTCTTGTCCAACAAAATTCTAGTTTCATTCTCAAGAATAAGTAATTTTAAAACAGAATTACCATGCCCATTCCATCCCTTCTACGGCCAAAGTTCATTTCAAACTATCAATTTTAGAGTCATTTGTGACCCACTTTTACTTCTTAAAAAAATTATAAATGAGGGGTAAAAATTACATTTTAAATAGTATATCAGTAAAAAAAATCCATGGAAATAATGCCCTACATTACCAACAGAGATTTTTAATGACTTTTATGTCAGCCATTTTGAGGCTTTTTGATAGATAAAAGAAAAAATCTTATTTGCGCACCGAACGGAAGCTAGTGCCCCAGAAGCCTTGAGGAGGGGGGAAGGTCCCCCCTAAACTTGAGAAGCTAAAAAACATTCAACCTGCCCCCCCTCCCCACTACCCTTGTATCCGCTCCTGGCAGAAGCGGGGATCATTTTGTTGAGCGAACACGTCACCAGGAATGGGTGGGGTACCTGCGCGGCTCTCCCTGCGCAGTTTCTGATATCAAGTAGAAAAATAATTTTGGTAAAATAAGAATTCAAAATAAGAAAAAAAAAAAAGAAACATGAACTGTAATTTTTTTCAGCATTTGCACATTAGCAAAAAAGGATTTCCAGCAAAAATTGACGAAAGAGTTAGTTTGCATCGATGTAAAATTAATATATTCTAGTTTCACGTATGAGGGGAAGATTCTAAAAGGGGACATAAACGGCGACGGCGCCGAGCCAAACGAAAGGTTGACGTTGACCCCTTGAACAGTGCGGTAAGCCGTTTTCAGGGGCCACCGCACCATTTCGGGGAGAATGTCTGCCGTCCAGATAAGAAAAAAAACTACATTTTAGAATATATACAAAGTATTTGGGTAATTGTAATTAATTGATTTTTATTCAATACAAAATTTGTCAAACGGGGTAATTTCAGACATGCGGGGTAAATTCGGACATTCCTAAATTGATACATTAAATTACTTAAGGTTGGTTTAAACTGAATCTAAAACCACCATAAGTAATTTAAACTATCAATTTAGGAATGTCCGAATTTACCCCGCATGTCCGAAATTACCCCATTTGGCGGTACTTATTATCATCCTCTAAAAAATGGTCGGTTCCTTTTTTTCAATTTCTGTTCCTATTTACATTAATTTGAGATAAGAACACCCCAAATCAAGCCCATAAACTTGAGAGGAACAAAAGTTTAATTTATGCACATTTTTCAAGATAAATAAATAATACTGTAAACCCCGTAAAGTCTGTCCCTCGTTTTTTGTTATTTTAATCATCATTTCCATACGCCTCTTTTTTTAGTAAAATAAACAAACTTTTCAAAAGTTTGCGCTCTTTTTCGTCAAACTCCTAACCTCAAATCCACTTTCCATATTTAATGTACGAATTTTATTATTATTTCTTACTTGCAGAACTGCCCTTTTGGGATTCTAAATTTTCAAATGTGATACGATAAATTTCCATTATGAAATTTTAAATTCCTTATAACCCGTGTACAAATTTCCCTATTTTTCCCCATTTAAAATGTGGCTCTGACAAGGCCCACACCAGTTTTTCTATTTTCAAAAAAAAAATCAATTGAATTATGATAGAGCACAAACGGGACATTAAAATATAAATATCTGCCATTAATTATAAACACAAACTTGTTCCGAATTGCAAATAATAAAATGACTCCCACATATGAAAAATGTAAAAAATTTGTGGAGTTTTGTGGAGGCTTGCCTCAAGTTGGGAATTCACGAGAAATACTTTATTTGTTACGTGTATCGATGATACCAATATTTTCAATAAATAGTTCTTTATAAATATTTTGTACGCTGAGACATAATGGATAAAAAAGAAAACAGTAAAAAAGTAGTTTTTGTTTATTATTATAATTGCTAAAAGTAGGGCATACCTTAGAAAAACTGGACAGGCCCTGATAAGTTTTCTCTAAGTAGGACAATGATCTGTAAAAGCGTTACATGTCATGTAGGGCCCTTATCAGATTGCCCGACCAGGGCCACACCACAAATATGGAAAACTGGTCAGTGCCTTACCAGGTCCACCTTTAGTTTATCAAAAAAAAAAATGTTGACCCTGAATTAGAAAAAAAGAGTATATCTCATAAAATAGAACCGGCCGTAAGGGCCCTTTTTCTGCGGATGCCTACTTATTTTATCTTGAAAACTGGAAATAGATTATAATTTCACATCAATGTATGAAAGATTACCAAACTCGGCCAAGATTTAATGATTTTATTATCAATTTTTTCTGTAATATATGAATAAGCCTTCCTTCAAATATAAAATATATATCAGGGGGTCTAGAAAGGAACCCACTTGGGAACCCATATAGGAATCCACGCGAATTCCTATATAAAATCGTATGGGCAAATTGGAACTCGAAATGAGATAGGAACGTATACAGGAATCCATATACGGGAACATGTGTATATCTACATAGGAACCTATGTGAGGTCCTATATCAATTCCTGTATATGGAAACCTATGAATTGCTCCTACATGAAATCCCACATAGGATTTTAATTATTTTTTAACGGAATCTGTTTAAAATCTTATACTAGGACATCTTGAAGGGCCAGAAAAACTACTGCGCAGATGTATAGCTGTTATAGGAAACTACTGCGAAGTTATTTCCCCATATAGGTTCTCATATGGGTTCCCACACATGTTCCTATCCCGTTTCGTGTCCCAATTTGCCCATACGATTTTATATAGGAATCCATCTGGATTCCCCTATATGGGTTCTTATATGGGACCTTATATGTGAAGATTTACAGTAGAGTGTAGTTACTACTTTTCCTGTTTGGACGGCAGAATGTGAATGTTACCTTTATTCCATAAATGTACTTTTTTGAAGAAAAAAAAATATTATTATGTTAACCCTCATATTTCACACAAAATTAAAAAATTGTAAATCAGCCTGCGAGTGAAACAAATTATTTACCAGAATATCAGATTCTGTTACGCATTTCCATTTTGAACAAATATAAGGCATGTCCGTGTGATAGATGGTAAATAAATAACACGTTAACTTTGAAATCGTAGTACATTGATCGTTACCGGAAATGGTCAATTAAGATTGTGGATTTACCAAGTCATCAGGCCGATTCAAATTTTGCAATCGGTTCTTTGTAGCTAGGACGGTCGTATTGGGATTGAAAATTAGCACTGGAAAAATGTTTGAAACCGCCCCATCAGATATTTTTTTAATTCAGTGTCCCGGGACAAAAATACCTATTCAAAGACTAGAAAATCCACTTAGAAAATTAATTTTTATTATATCTTTAACTTTTCATAAGACCAGCCCATATGGCAAAATCAAATTGTTAATTTCGAAAATTTAACACGCAATTATTTGTATATTTTAGTATTATATGGCTTGGTTCGATACTGCAAAATGGAAAACATGATATTTAAAAATGTACAATTATTAATTTAAACTCTTACGACAATTCTGCCATTCTACGCAAAAAGGGAGTAACTGCAAAAAATCGAAAAATGAATTTTTTATATCACTGAAATCGTTGAAGAGAAATCCATAGATCTGTCGAAATCATTAGTAAAAATTATTAATATTGTATAAATTAATTATTGCATCATCATTCAAATTTTTTAAACAAAAAAAAAAACATTTTCGAAAATTTGTGGATTCTTCCCTTTTGCCGTTCCACCCTTCATCTGCACCATTTTTGTTCAAAAAATATATGGGACAAACAAGGAGAAATTTATGCGTGTCTTTGTTTCTTTTAGTCGTTTTTCGAACCAAAATGGCGGCTTGCATATTCACATATAGAAGGACCATTTAAAGCATTAGATGAAAATATGTATATTTATAGTATTCAAAAGCAAGAAAGGCAAAAGGAGGGATGAATTATCTGAAAAATCGTATTTGTCTTAAAAACATGAGCTTAATCATACAAGTAGTCCAAACAAAAAGTAGTGAAAAAAATATATTTTTAAACCAGTTTTTCTGTAAAGAATATCGCAAACTGATTATTTCGTGATATACGTATGTCCGGAAATGCATAAATTGCATGTTTGAAGAAAAAGCGTAATAGGTGCGCTTACGGCTCTCGTCAACCTTAGATGAGTTTTTCTCAATATATGATATCAATTTTATAATAAGCATAATAAACTTTATTTTTATAAATATTTATAATTACAATATTGAAAATTTTCTGACCACTGTCACCTATACGTGGGCTTAAAAAATTATGGTATTGATCACATCATGGGAAGAAACACGCTGTTAAAAAAAAGTTTAAAATAAAATTTTTGTACAAATCTCGAGAGACCGCTTCCGCCAGCAGCAGGCTTCAAGATAAAGGTTTGCGCAGGTCAAACCCGCTTAGATGTAACCCTACTCAAACCCCTCCTCTGAATACGCCGCTTTCTACGTAGACAATTTACGTCAGAAATGTATTATGATTATCATCCATGTTTATTATTTTTCATGTTTGTATAATCCATTTAATATTAAGAGTGCATATTCATAACTACACTAAAAAAAATTGTTTAGATGCCCCAGCTAAACATTTAGCTGGATTTCAACTTCTAAGACAATACAGCTGTCACCTAAATTTCTAGCTGGGTTACATAAACATCTAGCTGGAAGACGAAATCCAACTAAACACGTCTAGATGGCACAGTTACACCATTTTTTTCAGTGTAATATAAAGAACTTCTACCGCAAATTAATCAAATTCAAAAGCAGTTTAAACGACAGCAAATGTCCAATTGAAACGAATAGAACGTAATAGAACTTTAAAAACCTATCAGTCTGCGTTGATAAATTTAGAATTTAGACCTACGCGTCAGGAAAGAGAAGCGGAACGTAGAAAATAAGAGTGGGAAGGAACATGGAGGAAAAGTCGATGACGTGTCTCCTAGCTGCAATGACTCGTCGAAACCCTACTAGCCACTAATAAATGAACAATACTGCCTTCTTCATTTTATATATACCATTTTTTTTTCAATATATCAGAAATTTTTTGTTCCATTAAGGGAAGGAACATAGTTTCTATGGAAGAGCAGGGGCGGATCATGAGGGTTCAGATCAGAGTTCAAATGGCGACTTTAGTGGAGGGGAAAGTATAACCTTAATACCCCCCCCCCCCAAACCTTCCCTCGATTCGACCCCGTGAAACCGTATTGCAAAATCAATTCCTACATGCAATCATTGATCGTTACTTGTTCCCTGTTGAAAACCCCAACTTAATCAACTACATGGGAACCCACATGGGATTATACATTGTTCTTAAATGAATTATCCTTTAAGAAAACATGAACTATTTCGACATAAAATCCTATATAAGATTTGTTGTTGTGAAAAATGTTTTGAAAGCATTTTAAGTATAGTGATCAATCTTTAAAGTCGCGACAAACTACTGCGCAGCATAAACTGTAAAATAAAGCTATTGCGCAGCCATAAATATGATATAAAACTACTGCGCATCCACAATTATAATAGAAAGCTACTGCGCATCTAGATGGATATTCCAGAGACGAATGGATGTAGGATCCGATACAGTTTTCTATCTGTTAATTTTCATTACGTGTTTTAGAAACACTTTAGCAATCAGTTACGGAACAATTACAAATACCATACGACATAATTCTAAAAAAAAAATGAATAAATAAAAAGTAAACCTTTATTAAACTAAGAAAGGCTACAGTAATATCTATTCTGGATCATTAGCTGAAAATCGTTATTAAATCAATATGGCCGCATGAGGTCAGCACTATCGCCCCATGCACAATCAGTATAGATAAACATGTATCAACTTGTTTCAAGAAACCTACAACTTGAAATTATAATCTGATATAAAGTTGCCTACCAGTGATTCATATTCTTCATAACACTTCTTTCTTCTGATAAAATGTTGGATAAGAATTGATTTGGGCCCCCTCAAACCACTTGAATTTTGCGTCCCTGCGCCATAAGCGAGCAGAAGCCGATGAAAGCAAGTGAGACGGTGTGTCCCTGACGTCACACACAGGGATCGCTCGAACTACATTGCGAAAATAACTGTAACTATGGAAACGGCGCGTCGTTAAAAGTGCTTAAAAAATTGGTTGTCA
Source organism: Andricus grossulariae (assembly GCA_011634705.1). NCBI lineage: Eukaryota > Metazoa > Arthropoda > Insecta > Hymenoptera > Cynipidae > Andricus > Andricus grossulariae. The sequence continues at coordinate 122,823,650 of JAABKJ010007545.1, read as the reverse complement.
CGTTTTCGATTATCGTCAATCTTGTCTTATCAAAATTACTCAATATTATTCGCACAAAGTAAAAAAATAAATGCCGCGTTCAACTCGGAGATGCCGAGTTTATCGACAAGTTTGCCTGCTCAGCGTGGAGCACTAAACCCACACTGAACCCAGGCCCCGGGACGTAGTAGCAACGAAACTTTCCGAACATTCACGAACTTGTTTCAACATGGCGGATTTCGTCACAGATCCGTCGACCGTCTTGCGGATCCAAATCGATCGTCACGAGTTTTCTCTAATTTTGTTTTGAAATCCAATCTCTTTTACGCATTATTTTACAACATGACCTTGAAATATTGTCATTGAAAAATATTCGCTAATTTAAAAAAAAAATTAATTCAATATCTTTCACGCGTTATTCCACACGACATGACCTTGAAATATTCACGTTCAAAAATATTTTTAATAAGTTGTTTATTTCACTGAACACCTTCTACACGTATCCCACAAGACATGACCTTGAAATACTAACGTTGAAAAACTTATTTCCTCATCTTCATTTAATTCAACATCTTTTACGCGCTATTCCACATGTCATAACCTTGAAATGTTGACGTTGAAACATACATGCGAATCCAAGGACAACTCAACAATGTTGTTGAAGAGACAGGAGGAGGGTCACCTTTCTCTTACTATCTATGGTTGTGTGTGAGTGGAGATGTGCGTCTCAATTTCCTAATAAGAAGGGGAGGGGGGAGGATCAATATTTTTAAAAGTGGAATTGTCATATAATCGTTGTAGTATAATGGGAGGGGAAGGAGGGTCCCTAAACTCATCGATTCAACCCGACAGAAACCGATTACCAAGAATTTTGCAAGTAATGTCCAAACGGATATAAATAAGCTTCCGAAGTACGAAATATTAATCAAACACAACTTAAATCAAAATTAAATCACATGTATTTGATAATTCATAAACATATATGACCACTGAAGTTCCGAACTGTGTGACTCTTTTCTCTAGTTCTTTCTTTCCAACTTCTTCTGCAGCTCAGTGCACTGCACTGTCAACTGCGGAATTGGCGGCTATGGATCGATTCTCGAGCGGTCATATTTTTTCATATTCTTGTAACTGAATTTTCAACTACAAGAATGGAATTTTCAAAGACATGTCTGAATTTTCATATGAATGTGATTGAAATTCAATAGCTTATTGAGGAAATTTTTTCTTTTAATATAATATTTCATTAAAGTTTAAAAAAAAACCACAGTGAGGTGTGGAAAATAAATCATTTTAGAACAATAGAGAACACTTTATCAGAATTTTAATACTGCAACCATAAATCGATAAGATTGCTCATTTTTTGTTTGGCCACTCATCTTTCGTGTTATAAATTTTTATTTTTACAATTTAGTCACCTTTTAGTATCATGATATAGTGTTATAATGTCTGCTATGGTGCTACGCATCAACATATTTACATCATATTAGGATGTTGCCATGTGGGCATGTGGCTGTTGTGACTCGTGAAGCTACGGCCTCGGTATGTGGCAACACCGCCTTATGAATACTACCACAGTGCAAAAGAGGCAAGCATCCGATGTTCGATCATCGCGGATCGTGTAAAATCGTTTAAGCTTTATGCAATATGCCTTTTTGGAAAATTTAATAAAACCGTAAATTTAGATCCCCTTTTACCCAAAACATGTCATCAAAACTTAATTTATTTCAATTACGCATATTTTTATACTCAGAGCTAGAGACAATTTGAAGGTAATTCACAAAGTGTCCCAAAGATTACGATCAAAAACTTCAAGGCCAGACAAAAATTAAAAACTTCTTTTTCAAAGTTTGTCAAAATTCAAAATCATTCAAGTTATCAAACTATATGGATATTTTCAATTAATGTATAGATATTTCATAAAACGCAAGTGAAAACTCCCCCATTTGATTTTGTGCGTAAATCGATAGTCGGCGTCAGCTGCCTTACTTTCTCTCAAGTTGCGCAGTTACAGTCGTCTTTCTCTTCTAGCAGATAGAATGCGGATAGAACAGATCAGAAGAGGATAGGACAGTCATTTGTTGATACTTTAGTTGTTATTAACCATAGCAGTTTCTCAGCGTATTTTATAAGTATGTATTGGAGGGGGGAGGGGAGGTTAGAGCATTATTCGTATGAAACATGCCAAAGAAATCGATATTATTTTTTAAGTCACAAAGCCTGATCAAACTAGTTCATGTAAACTATTATAAAACTTTGTAGCTCAATGAGTCTTTTCTGATAAGATAAACGACAGAAGGGCACCACTGTTTCCTCATAAAGTTTTCTGGAACACTTTATTAAAGCTTTATTTCTTTAAAATCCGAATAAAATAGCATAAGAATGGGAATACAACATATTAAACTACGCCAAATGGCCGAAGGATGGCAGATTCGCAACTCTACATAAGGCCCCTGCCGTTCATTATAGATTATACTATACTTTGTAGTTATTGACGTACCTACTCGTGGCGCAAACTCTAACAGTCCAGCACAACTGAAGCCGTCGCATGGTATCTCGAGTTGTTTCGAGGGCAGAGAATAATTATCGCGAATAATATATTTTTTTAGATATTTATTATAGTTATTTCGAATAATCTTGTATTAAGGACATGTAACACTTATCCGATTCCTACCTTATCCATATTTTTCGCCAAACACTCCTGTCCACACGAAATGATGTTTGTCTAGTCATAAGTGTTTATTATAATTTAAAAAAAATTGGGTTAGATAGGTATCGAATAAATGTATGGCCCTAATAGAAATAAAGGGCAAATTAGTTACAGTCTGGTGCGGACCCAAGGGCGGGAGGGAGGCTTTGCCCCCTAGGTCCAGATTCGAATAATGATTTTTCCGCCGTTTAAGTGGAAGGAGAATATGCCTCCCACCAAAAAAAAAAAACCTCTTGATCGCCCCTGGTTATATTGGTGTTTATTTTGGAATGATGCCCATTTTTAAATCATTCTGAAAAGTCTGACGTGCAGTAATATAGTCTAAACCCGTTCTGGCAGTTAAAATTAGAAGGAAAAAATGTTTTTCATGAAGCAGTTAAGAGCATTGACATTTGAGTTCCTGTGTACCTTCATTTTCATTTGTATACCTGAAAGGCACACACGTACTCATTTCTTGCATATCATTTACAATTCAAGTGTAAGAAATATTTTTGCTATACAAACAGGACAAGTGTAATGCTGTCAGATGGTAAACAGAAACAAAAAATTGTTCAACTTGTTTTTCTCAAATATTAGTTGGAAGTAGAAATTCAAATAACCTGTCCTTGCGAAGAATCGAAAATTTTGTTTAAAAAAAAATTAAATACGAGAAGCATACAAATATGACTTTTCGAAAATATGTCAATAAAGAAGAGTCTTATAACTTTACTTAATCATATTGTTATTTAGCGAGTAAGCTTTATAGGTTTTTTATCATTTTATTGTATCCTTCACAGTTTCACCGGAAAATGGAATGTTTGATTTTTAGTAACATTTTTCACGTGTAAAACAAACCTTATTAAAAAATGATGTTATGCATTTTTTAGATATTTTTAAAATGAACAATTTTCCTTTGTAGTTTAACGCATCTTGTACAGTTTAGCCCAAAAATGGAATGTTTTATTTTTAACAGAATTTTCCACGATTGAAATAAAAAACATACGTCTTACCAAAAAAATTGTTTGAAGCAAATTTTTACATCTTTTTAAGATAAACAATATTATGCTTATCATTTTTAGGTCTTAAAAAAGTGTGTCAAAGCGCAATCGAATCAGATAATTCTTTCGAAATTTATTGTGCTCATCCACAATGACAACGACCATTTTTGCTCAATCAGTGAGTCCAAAAACGTCAAGATTTGATGAAATCCCCGAAAGACATAAAACAAAAAAAAACATAAAACTAATACTTCTCATTAAGATGAGAATCTAAAAATATTTTCTTCCACTACCAGGACTCGAACCCTGGACCCTTTGAATTAAAATTCAACGCTCCAACCACTGCCCTACGAAACTTGATAACTGTTTTCTTCTTTTTGGAGTATGTGACTTCAAACCAGTCATGGTCACGCCCTCCTTTAACGCTCCATTTCCCCTCCCAGCTTCCCTCTGCAACCACTCGTTTTACTCAACTTCGGGTATTCCTTCAGAGGTTAATAGAAGACCTTAAAATGTGTTATAATAAACACGCTAAACAGTTTTACACTCTACCAGAATAATGTTAAATTTTCCCTAAATGCCTCTATGTTCCAGCTTTTCACAAAATTTTCGGAATCTTTCCCAATAAATTTTCTCCGTGTGGGCATTTACCATATGGGGCCATCCATATATTACGTAATCAATTTTTCACCCATTTTTGCTCCCATCCCCGGTGTAATCAACCATAATCATTTGATTGACCCCCCCCCCTTGATTACGTAATCATCTTTAAGACTTATTAGGATACCTCATATTCTCCAGATTTAGCCCCCTGCGACTATTTCCTGTTTCCAAACCTGAAGAAATGGCCGGGCGGTAAGAGATTTAGGTCGAATGAAGAGGTCATCACCGAAACAAACGCCTATTTTGAGGGCCTTGAGAAAACCTAATATTTGGAAGGAATAAAGAAATTGGAAAAACGCAGGACTGAATGTATCGAGCTAGAAGGAGATTATGTTGAGAAGTAAAACGCTCATTTGCCGAAAAAAAAATCTTTTAGTCGCAAAGTCACTGACTCATCAAACAGCCCTCGTATTTTTCACGATTGAAACTAAAAATACGCATCATAGCGTAAGGTGGTTCTAAGAAAATTTGTACATATAACTTAGGCGACAAATTTTTTGTAGCTTGTGTCCTTTTTCCCAAAATTTTAATTTTTTCATCTTGAATATATTTTTATAACAAGAGTTTATAGCATACGAGTATTTGAAGATATTTTTTGGTAGAACGACACTTTTTGTCATTTTTTCGTCTCTTGTGTCGGTTTTCCAAAATTAAAATTTTCTTATTTCTAATACTATTCTTTTCAAATAAAAGAAAGTATACTCGTCCTATCTAAAAATTACTAATAACAAATTTTTAGATCCTATTTTGGTGTATAACTTTTGTCGATTAATTTTTTTTCGAACCTTGTGTCGCTTTTCAAAAAATGTAATTTCACATTCTTATCCGAATGAGAAGGTATTGATTTTATGCGAAAAATGACTTTCGTGGATTCTATCAAATGTCCACGTTTTAAGGCCCCCTGAGTCAAAAAATAGTTTTTACGTCGGTGTCTGTCCATCTGTCGTCGTTATCGTCGTCCTCCTCGTTGTCTGTATATCAGATACCTTTTGAAAGACTGAACGGATTGGATTTTGCTTTGGTACACAATTTTGGGGACCAAAAAGAAAGATCGAGTTCGTTAACCAGCTATTTTGGAAAGAAATTCAAAAATTTAAACCATTTTCAAAATTGTTACCCTTACGACTTTTTCCGATGAGAAGAAAATTGTCAGAGTTATAGCATTTTCAAAATTCCCACCAAAAAACAAAAATTAATAGTTTAAGCCAAGAAAAGCACGGTATGAAAAAAAATTTATGAGTAGAAAAACGTTACTTTTTGATAGCCCTACAAGATCATTAAGATGACTTTTTGAGTTTTTTCGAAAAATAAAAAATTCAAATCGTGTTCGCACAAAAAATAATTAATTATTACATTCTCATCAGAATAAGTAGGTATTGCTTTTATGTGAAAAATGACTTTCGTGGATTCCATCTAATAACGACGTTTTGAGGCCCCCTGAGTCAGAAAAAATAGTTTTTACGTAGGTGTCTGTCCACCTGTCGTCGCCGTCGTCATCGTCGTCGTCGTTGTCATCGTCTGTATATCTGATGGCTTTTGAAAGACTAATCGAATTGGATTGTGCTTTGGCACACAGTTTCAGGGACCAAAAAGAAATATCGATTTCGTTAACCAGCCTTTTTGAGATAGAAATTCAAAATGATAGAGCATTTTGAAAAATGTTTAGACCATTTTTTTCAATACTCAGAAATTCCTTGGACGGATGTCCGTTGCACTAAAAAATTAAAACAATTTATCTACAAATTTTTTTAGAACCACCTTACGCTATGATGCGTATTTTTAGTTTAAATCATGAAAAATAACATTCAAAATAAATTAAAATTATGGAAAAACGAAACAAGTTGCAATCAAATGTTCAGTAACCATTTTTTTAAAATAGGATACGATTTTTTCAATTTATAAGAACAAGACAATGAAAATACGTATGTTTCAATGCCAATGCATGTTATGAATTGTAGTAGGATGAATTTGTTGAAATGATAAATTTTTCAGGGTAGCTGAGAATAAAATTTAAAGAAAAATAAGAAATAAATATTGTAACCTGCGAGTTACAGGTGTAGCCTAAAAAGAGGCAAACGTTTTATCTCCTGCGTGATCCTTCCGAAAACGTTGCATTACACAGGAGAGAGAGCAGAGCGCCTACTCTACACAAACTCCCACGCAAACGTGGTTACGTAAGCGTGGGAGGATGAATGGGGACGAAGCTATAAAAGGAGCATCTCGGACGAAAAATCTCATTTTAGATTTGATTATTAAAAAGTTCAAATCGTAGGATCAAACACAAGAGGGAAGACTGGATGATCTATCCTCTCTTCTTGCCTCCTAATTTGTATTCATACGAGGAGAGTGACTGAACACTTAGTTCAATACTAATTGTTCAGAACCTCTTCCTTAAAGGGCAAGATTCGCTTCAGAGGTGCGAAGAGAAATCTATTTCTCAAAACAGCTGATAAGGGCAATTTTGTCTGAAAGTGCGATTTGAAAGTTATATAGTGAAACTTAGAATTTTTCTGAGCATCTTAGAGCGCATTGAGTGATTTTAAAGTGACATAGATCCATTTTAGCTTTTTGAATTTTAAAGTGCAATTCAGGGGCAGAGATCCACTCAGGCTTCTTAAAAGCATCTTTTCTTTGTGATTGCTTCTCTTGAGGGAAATATTTTCTCTGAGATTGCTTTTCATTTACGTTTTCGAGAATTTTTACTGGTCTACTGGAACAAGTTGTTAACAAAACTAAATCAAGTAATTCTCATATTTCATTTACGTTTTCGAGAACTTGTACTGGTCTACTGGGACAAGTTGTCAATAAAACTAAATTAAATAGTTCACACATTTCATTTACCCTTTCGAGAACTTGTACTGATCTACCGGGGCAAGTTGTCAATAAAACTAAATGAAATAATTTACAAGCGATCATTTGTGCCTCAAGCCACTTACACTACTTACAGGGAGGTAGAGGAGTCAACTCCGTTACCTGGCTGCGAAAGTGATTGTTCACAAAGGAGAATGAGAACGACAAACTATTTCTCTCTTTTCCAGAAGAGATTAAGAGACTGAAAATTTAGAGAGTCCGTCCAACGGAAATAATACTTTGAGAATTGAAGGTCGAGTCAGCTCTGAGACGCTCTCCCTCGTTCCCCTTGCCCTACGCAAGAGCGCATACCTGGGTTTCGAGGCTTCCGTGGCCCAGCTCACAGACTGTAGGCGTGCTTGGACAGCAACTTGCCCGATTAAGCCTTATTACCTGATTGACAGGTCATAAGACTTCCATTATACTTACAGAATAGGGTAATCCTAGAATAATGTTGTCTTTTGTGCTTTAATCAATCAATAAATATTCTGATAATTATATTTAGATTTGTGATGTGCCACTGGGTAAATATCCATTAGAATTTCTTTGCTTCATAAATCGTCTTCTCAGAGAAAAAGAGTAGAAGCAAGAAACAAAATGAGAATTCATACTAATTTTGAATAAATGAATTGAATGATCTAAGGAGTACTAGACTTTTGTAAAGAAAAGAATTCCTTTCAGTATTTCTGTTAGGTAAAGCGATAAAGCTAGTAAACCAAAAAGGCGATAAGTCGCATATAACAAGATACTCTTTTATTTAAGCGTTAAGATTTTTACAATAGGTTGACTGAAAAACTAAAGATATTAAAAATTTACATAGTAAAAGATAGAGAATCAGCTAGAAAGCAAGGATTGCCCGAAATGCAGCCTGCATTGTAGGTTAAAAAGCGTAAGTTTTTAGTACATAATCTCATCCAAATTAGAAAAGATACGCTTATTATATTTTCTAATGATTTCCATCACTAAAAAAATAGCTCAGGGTTTGGAAACTGTACGTAAAAATAGTTTAGACAGGATTAAGGAATAAAAACGAGTTTTAATGTAACGAGAATCTTAGTCTTTCTCCATGTGAGACCCACTGCTTTTATTTCCAGTCTTAATTATTCGTTTAATTAATGAATTAAGGCATCTAGTTAACATAACCACATAGGAATGTCTGGCGTTACAATATTAAAGTAATTATGAAAAATAAAATGTGTACATTACTTTGCAATATCTGACTAAGCAGCCCCAGACCGAGGTACAGAAATATACATAACATACATTTGATATAATAAAGTTAAAAATAATGTAGAAAAGTTCGAATTTCAGATAAAAACGAGTGCGAAGCACGAGACACGTGATGAGAATGTGTTCGTCAAAGCCGATTCACAATCACCAAATTACAGTAGTTAATATACGTGATCGAGCGCGAAGCGCGGCAACTAATAGTCGCGCGCCCTTGGCGTGCTCAAACTTTTCAAAAATTATTGATGACAAATTTTGATGAGTTTTCAATCTTTTTCGGAAGAGCAACTTTTGTCTATTCATATTTTTCATAGCATGCGTCATTTGTCCAAACATTTAATTTTTAAATTTTCAATGTTTTTTTTACGAATTAAACAGAAACTACGCGTCCTATCAAAAAATGATTCATTACAAATTGTAGCTCCTTTTTGGGTTAACAAAATTTTTGTTCATGCATTTTTTTCCGTGCTTGCATAGTTTGACCGCAAAATAGAATTTTTTATTTTTTATTATTTTTTGTGCGAACAAAATTTGAATTTTCAATTTTTTGAAAAAACTCAAAAACTCTTTGTGATAATCCTGTAGGGATTTCGAACATGCTATAACTCCGAAAATTCTGTTTTCTTCGAAAAAGGTCGAGAGGATAAATTGTTTTAATGTTCAGTTACTGCGGGTAGTCGTCCATGGAATTTCTGAATTTTGAAAAGAATGGATACAAAATTTTTGAAAATGCTTCAACTTTCTGAATTTCTATTCAAAATAGCTGCTTAACGAACTACATCTTTCTATTTGGTCCTTGAAATTGCGTGCCAAAGCACAAGCATATCCGATTAGTCTTTCAGAAGTTATCCGGTATAAAGACGACGATGTCGACAACGACGACAGACAGACAGTCACCGACGTAAAGACTTTTTTGTCTGACTCAGGGGGCCTCAAAACGTCGACATTTGATGGAATCCACAAAAGTAATTTTTCACATAAAATCAATACCTTCTCACTATGATGAGAATGTAAAAAGAAACGTTAGTTAATTCACTGGTCAATAAAATATGACCTTTGTATTCAAGAAGTGAGATGTGTTATTTCCGAAGCATCATTTCGTGCTGGATGTGATTCTGGCCTTCATTTTTTGTCGGCTCTTTAGGTTTTTCGAGATCTTTTTTTTTTAGATCTATATAAGCATAACTTAACATAAATCGCTCTACACAAAGAAACAATTGGTTTTAAAATTTTGTATAATAATATTTATTTTTACAAGAGTTTGATGGCAATCTGCGATACAGTAGAGAAAATAGTTTTATTTGCCACAGCTATACGAAGAAATACTTTCTCCATATCAATTATAAATGCAGTCGGAAACGCTAATATTTCCAATAGAAAATTGAAGTTAAGAAGAACTGGTATGACTGATAAATTACCACAAATATCCGATAAATTACTGCATTTTCCAGTTAAATTTATTTACCTAATCCGTGACAAGAATAACAAGATTCAAATTGAGAAATTAAATAAAAGAATGAATGTCTTTGGAAAAGATGGAGAACGGAAAATGCAGAGTTTGCAAATGGGAAGAAAGAGTTGGGAGCACGTATGAAAACGTTGTATAAGAAGAATTGAGGAGCTCTAGAGGATGCTGACAACAGAATGTGGTGAAAATTTTATGGTGTGAAAGGTTGATAGAAATGTGGATAAAAGAATTATAAAATGGAAATGTAAGTCAGATATAAGCGTAGGAAATTGCAAGTTAAGAGTAATGTAATAGAATAAGCAGCTTAAGAAGATACGTTAAGATGTTTTAAAATATTTTCGTGTAAGGTTGAAATGAAATGATTGAAATGGATCCGTTATCCATTATCTAACTGATTTGAAATTGTCATTAACCATTGTAAATGGGGCATTTACACACAGGAATTTTTTATTCGTGTATTTGCCCAGGAAAAAAGATTCGATTAAATGATAAGTATTTGAATCGGACAATTTAAGAATCTCTATTTACGCGAATTGCAGTCTAACGGCTTGTAATATTTTTAATCGGTCTCATAAATGTAATAATTTCAATTGTTCACTATATATCCACCACCTATTTAGGCAAATTTCGGTGAATTATTTGTCTTTTTTTTTAGTCATAACCATTGGAGCGACATTTTCCGGCTGAATTTCTTATATTTCAGACAACTCAGACAGGAAATGGCGTTCTAATTAGCAAAAATTGAAAATCGGTTCAATCGATTCTTGTTTCCTAGGTGGCACCCCAAGGAATGTTTTGAGGTTATTGGGAGGTAATAGAGATAATGGACTTATTTATCTATAGGCACTTAGATTTCCTCTAGGGAGAGTTGTGTCACCACTTGCTCCGCTTCTAATTGATGCCGCGAAAGCGGAATCGGATGTTTTGAAATTGGCGCGACTTTCAAGTCAAGTTTAATGTTCAGAGACTGATTGAATAGTAAGTAATAGTTTCCCACATCTAACAGTCAGAATGTACCTGCAATCGTGAAAAAATAAGGTACATTTCGGACTTTTATTACATTATTCATTAAAAATTAAAATCTTACCATTGTTTTTTCATTAAAAAAGTGTATTTTCAGAAAAATCACTGCATGAAAATATATGAAACATAACCTTTTCTCAAAGTTTTGCTTCTTCTTTACTTTTGGCTTTTTGATTAATGGTTTGCTGAGTGAGATGCCTAGAATACTTTAAATGTTTCGCGCTTCGCTACGTATTTCTAATTCCCGTTTCGCGTCGGCTAATGGAGGGGGCAACGTGACACAACTCTCTATAGAGGAACTCTATAGGCACTATATTAAAAGGTTATATGAACTTATGTTATACTTGCTACACAACGGTGGTAAATATGAATCCCTATTCAATTTAAGTGTACATTGGTCAAGCAAATCAATTTCACGGAACTGAAATAAGGTCATTATTATAGAAAAGTTTCATAGTTTATGTAAACAAATCTTTTATCAAATTTTCGTGAAAAACTTATTCACCAAAAGAAATTTTAAATGAAAGAGATGAAAATAGTCCTGTAGCTTTTTTTGGAACAGTTTTTATTAAACTATTATTATTTTAAAATTTCTGCAAAAACTATGTGGCTAATAACATAATGGTCTGAAGACAATTTGTAGATCTTTTTGATATATTCGTTTTCTTGTCAAGAGTAGATAGGTATGGCGCATTTTGGCTCACTTTCTTCCGCACGATTGGAAAACTTGCGGTTAGAATATAGAATGCTGTGAGATTGGTTTCGCTCCTTGTGCTGACTTACGAATCAGAGTGTCGAAGTTTCCGAATCTCAATATCGATATTGAAAATCAATACTTGAATCTGGGGAATTGAACTTTTTCACCCAAAAATATGGAATAGGACATGACATTTGACGTCACAATATCACGCTATTAATATCTGCTATCCCCGGAATTGCAGTTTTTCGCCCCAAAATACTATAATTTATATAATAATTGTTTATCGCAATGGTGTAATATTACATTGAACAGTGTAAAGATCTGTTACCGTCTCAGTGACACATCGCTCCCTTTGTTGCGCGCCGACACCATGCGTCAGAGATGAAATTAGATCTATGTCCTGATACGATTGGCAAGCTTTGTTTTTATAAGCAAATGGATTGTTTAGAAATTATACAACTATGCGTCACCCGTCCATCATAATTTCTTTGATATATTTAATATTAAATTCCTTGGAAGTTCTCCTTTGATATCTGCCGACAGGAAGTTGACGTCATATTTTTGCCAAGAATTGGACGAAAAACGTAAGCCTAACGTTGGTGAGCATGTAGGTTTATTAACAAATTCATTGTTTATACATTCCATAAGTACGCGTCATTCTTCTGACGTAATCACTTTGAGATTTTTAAATATAACATTCCCTCTGATTTTTGCCGACATCATGCGTCAGGGGTATCATATTTCATATAATGTTAAACAATTCCTGGTGAACAAAATTCCATTCTGATGACGTCATCCTAGCTCCGGAATCCTAACGACGCATCAACACTTACTTCTAAATCGAAATTAAAAGATTTGTACCATATTACAACAATTCTTGGAAATAGATGGAGGGGGAAACAATATATGAGTGGGGATTTGAAATAATAATAATATCAGAGCTATACAAGGCTAATTATTTGCTTCAGTCCACAGTTATATGCTGAACGATGAGGAAACCCCTTCACGAATTAAGCATTCGATTAAATTCATTTCTGAAAGACATCCAAGAACTTCAACAATTAATACAAGTGCGATCAGATATTCATAATCTGATAAGGAAGTTGTACAGTTTATCTATTGAAATTTTCAAACAGTGAAAACTAGATTACGATAGATTAAATCAAGTAGGTATCGAAGCTGAACATTTCCTTCCAACAAAGAGGCTTGCTAATCTGGAGTTGAACAAAAAATATGAAATTAATGGCATCAAGAGAGCGTCGAGTAGGTACACGGTGAGAAAATTCCGGGGTTTAGCGCAAGAGAGTTCAAGGTATTAGCGCATAGATTATTTTTCAGGTGCATATTGCAGGCGTATCTTGCTTTATTTCCTAAGACTTCGTGAGTTTCAAGCAAGACGTGCCCTATTGCCCTAAACGCACGAACGCTTATGCGAAGATCCCACGAGTTAGTGAGTTAATAGCAGACCCCTCTGTGCGCTAATACCGTGAACTTAACCAAGCGAAATTTCCAAGAGCCTCCACATACTTTTTTGGTAAGTCTCCTTGCGATTTGCCTTTAGGCCACGCCTTCTGTCTGTTGACACGTTCGCCCTACTAAATTTTCGCAGGCTGGCCCATGTAGTTCAGTGTATACAGGTAGAACCACACGCTCAGATGCGTAAGGAGGACTTGGACAACAATGATTGAAAATCGAATTTTGTTGACGAAATTTAAACTTTTTTTGTGTAGTTTGTAGGCATGACGAACTCAGCGTAAAAAGCTAAATATATTTTAACCATCAAAAACTATATAAGCATGTTTTTCAAGATTCTAAAATGTGAGTAGCCCTAACCTCTTTTGTAGAAGAAATGCGTTTCTCCTCGTATTTTGATTTATAAGTATTCAAAGACAAGGATACATTACTTTTCAATTCCATTTACTTATTTATATTTGTGCATGTAATTTTGCTAATATATTGTTTTACGTAATTTTTAAAAAGAGGTTTACAGGTTATAAGGTAGATCGGACTAATATCCACGGCCGAAAATAAATTTTTCTCTTACCAAAGAATTATTGTTTGAAATATTTATTGTAATAATAATAGTTATTATTGATATTGACAAAAAGTTGTAATTCTTCTTCAGTTTTTTTTTAGTAAAATTTAGAATTAATTTCCAGAAAAAAAATACTTAACAAAATTTAGAAGACGTACCCCGGAAAAAAAGAAACGATTTAACGATTGCTTTAGTATATTGGATTTTTTGGATTTTTTTAAGAAAGCTGATTCAACAGTCGTCTTTCTGAATCGTAATTATGTGTTTCAATCGGTCTCCAAAATTTAGATGGTTTTATCATAAAACTTCGATTGAACATAAATTTTTTCATTCTTTTTAGACATTTTTCAATCAGACTGAAATTTTTGGTGTTATGTTGCCATATTTAAAAACAATTTTTTAAACCGTTGACCAATTAAACGAAGCTGTGTACAGGAAAATCGGAATTCAGCACAGGTTCCGATTTGAAGGATATAAAAGACAAATCAGTAGAGTCTGTGTTTAAAAAGTAAATAAATCTTTACATAAGCTACTTTGCAAAATTTTTAATTTTATTATTTAACCCTTAGATGGCACACATAGTTGAACGTAACATAGCTGGCCAAATTGACCCCAGGCATGAAAATGCTTGCTGCAAAGGGCCAAATCGTTTATATTGACACACGAAAATTCTTAAATATTTTCGGATACTCCCTTGAAAGTGTGCTATGGGTTATTTCGTCTGCATTTAATATTTACTATGAAAAAAAAATGTTGAAGACGAGCAAAAGAAATTTTTTAAACAAAATTCGAAAAATTTGAAACTTGAGAATTCGAAATTTGAAAAAAAAAATAAGAAACATTTTCATGTCATAAATGGTCTCAAATTGAGGTGAAATCGGTTTGGGGTCAATCTGACCCCAGGGTGCCAGCTGAGGGTTAAGAATGCGTATTCACGAAAGCCTCAGGCCCATTAAAATTTTCTAATCGATTTCTTATTCTTGGGTAGTTATTATTTGCATTTAATTTAATTATTTGAATTCTTCTGTAGTGTGATTATATCACAGCTAATGAAAGACATCGAAGAATCGAAAATGAATAGTAAAAGGGTGGATGTAGTCCATATTGATGGTGGTAGAAACACAGATTTGTCCAGTGGGCGTTCAGATTATCATCTTGCAAATGGTTTGCATTTCCTTAATTTGAATTCGTAAATATTGTCACATACATATGTCCAACAGTATACGTATAGTGACCCCCCCCCCTCACCCGAAATATATCCAATTACCAATGAATAAGTAATCTGATTAGTTATTTTTTCTGTCTCAATACTTTTTAAAGAAGGTGCATATCGTGCGTACTATCACACCATTACCTTCTACCTCTGAGAATTTAACACACGAAAGAAATGAACTGTTTTCTGGTCCAAGTCTTGCCTCGAACTCAAGTGTCGAGTTACTTTCTGACGATATTGAAAATCAATTATCGAAGTGCCAAGTTGTAGATACAAAACTGCTACCGTTATTTAATTACAGTATAAATTCACACACTGCAACAGAAAGTGATAATCAAGGTATGACAATGTATATTACGTTAATGAATATTATACTGTTATTTTATTTTATTTTTTTTTCATGAAATATTTCTTTTCAAATGACGTCCATAATAATTTTCGATTGGAAAATTATGTAGACCAAGTTTTGATGGAAACAGGTGAGAGCGAATTTTTGGTTCAGTTGTACGATTTTGAACATGATAAGGATAATTATAAGACGTTGACCGACTCAGAAAAGAGAACATTTTTCTCAATTCAAAAAGTTGCAAGAATTATAGTGCAACACGAAATTCGACGAACAAAATCGTATACGTATGTATCACTTATTGGCGCAAAATCAATTAAAATAATAATTTTTGTATGCGTTATTAAATTTTTGATGTTTGTCGTTATTTAGAAATTAACACATAAATAATTTCGTGAACATCTTATTTAAAAACAGTACAATAGTGTTGGAAATTTTGTATCCACAGTATAATCCCTGAAAGATTTTTGGATCTAGCTAAAAGCGCAGCAAAGCTCTTTACTTCTTATTTACAAGAGAGTTTTTATACGAGTCCAACTTCGAAATCTAATGCTCACGGAGTTCTACAAGGGTGTTATGAAAATATCCGATAGAACGCTTTACGTATTGGATTAATTAAGCCGACGAAAAGTAATAAAAAAAAGAGAAGGTAAATGTTTTAATATTGAATCTGCGTAGGTGTATATACAGGTATATTTAAAATAGGCACTTTTAATTTTAGGATAAGAGACAGCTTTAAAATGAATTCAACTATAATTTTGAAATTTTAAATTGCAGAAAAACACTTTTCCACTGAATTCGAACAGCTAAGAGAATGTATCAGCATTATAGATGAGGATCATAGAATAAAATGAGGTCGTACAGCAATTTATGAAAGAATTGATTTTTTTTTAAGTTGCAATGCAAAAACTGCACTAACTACATTTCCCAACCTCGCAAATCCAGCTGGATATACTTTGGTCAGATTTATGTATAATACATACATTATTCAATGTTATTATTTATGTGTGTCTATTATTGAATATAAATTTTGATTTTTGCCGATTCAAGAAGATTTTTGCTCATTTTTCAATAAGCCAACTGACTTGTTTAGTAGAACCTGGCCTGAATCGTGCGAACCAATGAGTCTAATTTAATAGATGGTGCATAGTTCATTCTTGTAGCTAATAATTATTAATGTTAGAAACATGTGATAGTTTTTTTTCACGAAGAACCTCTATGCACCGCTAAAAATCGAATAATTTCAATATACTCAAACAATTATTAATGTTTGTGAATGCGTTACTCAATAATTTTGTTCATTTTTTCAGATAAAATTGAGATTTTAGCCTTAATTTTATCACCCTATCTATTTAAAAAAATTTTCAAGCAAACAATTCGTTCCAAAGTTAAGAAAAATTGGTACCCAGAAAAAGGGGAAGTATTGGATACTTTTATACTGCACATAAAGGTACATATTATATCTTGTACATTCACTAACTTGTGATGTTATAATAAGTATGGATGTATCAATCTCTTAAACGATCTATCAATTGATAGAAAGTATATTCTAAATATCAACGAATTTTCAAGAAACGGAGCGCTTCAGCGAAGCACTTGAAGGAGCCCAGATAAGGTTGAAACAGTTGCACATCGACCATATGTTACCTCTGCAACCATACGTAGTTATCTGTGGTACATCTCTTACTACAATTACATCTGCGTATGTCATTGTTGACAAGTACATGTATCAACTTCTTTCCCCTGCACAAGCTGTGGATATATGCTTTCCATTTGTAAAATTTCTGCACGAGGAATTATCGCACGTTTTCAAGCACATGTGGCAATTTTTGGAACGAGAGGTATACGGATTTGAAGTGTCAGGCTTGTATAAGGGTGTATCAGAACTAATAGAAAAGTTGCGAACATTTTAACTTAAAGAGTGCAAAGTTTTATGTTATACTTATTTACTTAAGGAAAATCACAGCATTAAAAAATTCTTGTTATTGCATAATATATGCGTTATATTGTATGCCAACGACATTAATTTTTGTTTGGTATTTAGTAATTCATTGTAATTTTTTCAATTAACCAAAAAGTTTCTTCATTCGTTAAAACATGGATTTTGCTAAAAATTTTAGTAGTTCTGGTAATATAGCTAAAGAAATGTTGGATAAAGAAATGTTAAAATTCACCTTGTCTTTATATAACAACGCGCTTTTTTCTCGAAAAAGTGTGGATTTTGTCTTACAAAAATTTAAATACTTCATTTCACAACTCATCATTTCATTCATTCAAAGTCAGATGCAAATTCAGCTAAAGCCTGTGGCACATGATACGTTATATTCTGAAGTTCAGTTTATTTTATAAAATAATAAGCAACTATTTCGGAAGTTTTCCAGTGAGCACTTAAGATTCAAAGTTTAGGAGCAGGAAAGTTTCTACATACCCCCTCAATTGTTTGAAATTGGAGAAAAGGCATTATTCGTTGATACTGATGAAGAAAGTATCGCAGTTGAGGGAAAAAAGGTATACGCAGCTCATGTTTCACTTAAGAGTGCATTAGAAGCGTTTTCCGAAATTCCTGAAATGTTCAAGCAAATTAACGATTATGCTGACAGCCTCTCTGAAGATAAAACGATTTTATCGAATTTGATACAAGGAGACTTATGGGCTAAAAAATACAAAACTTCAGAAAAATGTATTTTCCCACTGTTTGTTTATTTTGACGAATTTTAAGCAGGTAACGCGCTAGGAAGTCACGGAGGGGAGGAAAAGTTAGGACAGGTCTGTGTGTCACTCCTCTGTTTGCCTCCTTATCTGATCGCTAAAGTAAAAGATATTTTTATTTCTACCATTTTTCATTCCAAATACTTAAAAGAGTTTGAAAATGACAATTTTTTTAGAAAAGTGATAGAGGATTTAAAGATTTTGTCTGAAGAAGGTATAACTGTAAATGTTGATGGACGATATCAAGTAGTATATTTTGAATGCGTTTTAGTCTTAGGAGGTAATCTTGGTTTAAATTCAATTTGTGGATTTTCCGAGAGCTTTATGGCTAAACGCTTTTGTAGATTATGTTCTGCTACGATTGATCAGTGTAGAGAGTTGGCAGTGGAAGATGAAACTCTCGTAAGAACGATTGAATCTTATAAGCTGGATGTAATTAAAAATGACTTTTCCGAAACAGGAATGAAAGAGAACCGTATTTTTAATAAGTTGAGTAAGTTTCATATCGCTGAAAATATGTGCGTTGATGTGATGCATGATTTGGATAAGGGGATTGAAGCTTACACAGTTGGGAAAGTGTTGTAATCATTGAATAAAACGAATGTTATATCTCTGGAAATTTTAAACAATAGAATAGACAGCTTCCCCTATAATGATACGGAGAAGCACAACAAACCCAGACCTTTCTATTTCACAGTGGGTAAAAAAGGAACTAGGAAAATCAAATTCAGACAATTGGCCTCGGAATCGCTTTGCTTAACGAGATATCTGACTTTAATGATTGGAGATCTAGTACCAGCGGAAAACCAGCATTGGAAGCTATACTTATGCCTTCAAAAAATAGTAGGTGTTTTAACTTCTCCACAATTAAACAGAGGACAAATCGAGAATTTGCGAATGCTTATACAAAAGCACAACAGACTTTATATAAAACTGCTTGGAAAATTGAAACCTAAGATGCACATATTGCTACATTATCCACGTATTTTGCTATTGAATGGCCCAGTCGTTCATTTTTCAACCTTGAAGTATGAAAGAGAAAACAGAAAATTGAAAAGAGTAGCACTTGGAACAACGTCGAGTACAAATTTGACAATGACAATTGCAATTAGGCATCAATTACAATTTTGTTACAACTTGGAGTGTTGTCCAGTGTTGGAAAGCGATGTGCTCATTGCGGACCAATTGAAAATGACAAGGCGTATACAGATTTGAAAAAATTAATTCCAGTAATTAAAGAAGGAACACCTGTATCAACTTTGAAATTCATAAAGATACTTGGTAAACAATTTTCTGCGAAAAGTGTATTTGTAACTATGATCTTTAGAGAGGGCATTCAATTTGGCAGCATAAAAAACTTTTTTTATTGTAATAATAATGTTTACTTCGAAGCAAAACAATTCGATACGATTTGTTCCAATCATTTTTATTACGCATACAATGTATCTTCGGATTCAAACAAACCGGATTGGCTAATTAATGTTGACATGTTGCCGAGAGTATCACCGTGTTTATTAATAAAAAAAATCAGACTGAACTTGTAGCGACTCGGTACGATATTTAGAGTAAAAGTATTTATTTCTTATAAAATGCTTTAACCTACAATTAAACTGCACTGTAATATACATTGTAAATATTGTATACTATGCATGAGTGAGTAGTAAAAATGCAAAAGACTTTAAATATTGACTTTTATTATATACCATATTTTCCTGCTCTGGAATTATTTAATAGGCAAAAGTTTGGTCTAAAAATACTTCTGAATATACTTCTAAAAAAAGTAAGATCAGATCATTAACAATTGGATGAACAAATTTTTAATAAAAAAATTTGATTATCTTGACATTTTTCATGATCTGATCTTAATTTTTTTTTGAAAGTATATTTTGAAGTTGAGAAAGTTTTCATGCGCAGAAAAGTAAATATTAATAATTTCGAGAGCTTGTAAATTCTTTTTTTAATTTTAAAGCTTCATGAAAAATACATCTCCTGCTATATAAACTCAAATAAAAAATCTACCAAAATTCGCAAAAATTAGGCATATCATGCAGATCAAGAAAAACAAATAACATTTGGGATTTTTCCAAATCTCTGCAATTAACAATTTTTTAAACTTATTTCTGCTCTTTTAAACTCAGAATATTATTAAATTAATTTAAAATTTCACACAAATTATGAGGGACCCGAAAGAAATCTTTTTAGTGCTAACGCGTTTTCACTTTCTAAAATTTGCGTATTTGAATTGACCCTAATGCATACGAATTATATGTACAAAAATGGGATTCGTAATAAAGGATTCTTATATCGAGAGCATATTGCGACTCCTGCGTGAGTGTGCATGCGTCCCCCAGCGTTTTAGTTGCATGTATTTTACTGTATAACATGTCAACAGGCAGGAGGCGTGGCCTTAAGGCAAATCGCAAGGAGACTCACCGAAAAAGTCCGTGGAGGCTTTTGGAAATTTCGCTCGGCTATGTTCACGGTATTAGAGCACAGAAACGCTTGCTATTTACCCAAGTAACTCTTGGCATCTTTGCATGTGAGCTGTGCTTATATTCCGTGGGGTTGCATCATGCGATTAATAGAAGCATCAATGAATATATTCCAAGAGCAATGCTTGCTAATAAATAGGGTGAACATAATTGATTTCCGAAAAGTAGGACAAAAAGCTTTGAAAAATGAGGACAAAGTAGGACAAAAATTTATTCAAAAAAGAGGACAAGATAGGAAAGAAAAGTTTCAAAGCCGCATTCAGGACGTAACATTAGTAAAGGAGGGTCACCGAATCAGATACAAGCATCTTCTTCGACAGATTTGGTCATCCAATCTTTCGGCGCTGAACAAGCTATCTGCGACTAACATGCTTGCCGTCCCGGTTCTACTCTACTCGTTTGGGGTGGTTCAATGGACGAAGAACGAACTTATTCAATAAAACACATGAAGTTATTATGAAGTACGGTAAAATAAAAAGACAAAAAACGAAAAGGATACTTAGCCTAATATTTATAACTTTGACCAAGTTTCTTAAGTTTTGACTTCATCCACCTAAATAAAAATTAATTCCCTATAACAAACATTTTTAAGCAAAAATAAAATTTAATCCACTTCGTTCATGAAAACTACACTTGATAGGTTAGGTTTGTCAGCTTTAAAGAAAACTTTTATTCAATTTATTTATCTCAATGGACGATTGAAATAAAAGTTCATTTCACTAATTAGTTTGATTTAATATAGGAAATAATATAAAGTAAGACATATTCAGAAAATACCAGCTCATTCACTGATATAAACATTTTGAAAATATATTCTACTATCGTTCCAAAATTAATGAAAATCTCAAAACCCCCTAAAAATTTTTCTCATGATGGGTACCTTTACCTTATCAGTGATAATTTGAGAAAGCAAAATATAAATGAATTTCATAAAATTAACCTTTCAAAACAACAGTTAAGTGATTTTTTTTTAATTCGAACGATAAGCTAACTGCGATTTAATTTGTAAATATGTTTCAAAGTAACTTGTTTTTCTTTTGTTTTGCACATAACTTCATGAAGAATAAATGAAAAACAAATGACTTCTGAAAATGCAAGTACACGAAAAAAAATAATATAAGGTGTCTATCGATACCAGCAGTTTACTTCACTCATTGACAAAACATAAATAAAATAAAGCATGATAAAACATCAATAATAATTTAAACAAAAAATTTTTTAAGACAGTCCAATTTTTTTCATGTTGGTTCTTTTGTAACAATGGTTCATTTGCTGAGGAGATTCTAACGGAAATCTTATTAATTTTGTCATTCATAAACAATGTAATTTTAAGTAACACGATTCACGAAGGCAAAATGTATTTGTTTGTTAATGGTTGATATACTTTTTAATGCTAATGTTAACTGCTAAGTCTCGAAAATAGTATATTTTTCTTCCAGATAGAAATTATGCTAATACCAATGTTAAAGTGATTGTCTTCAACAACATCTGTAATGTTTTACGTTTAGTATATCATAATTCCACATTCTTCACTCATAAAGTTGCGCATATTTCTTAAACAATTTTTAACACTATAAGACACGACAGTATAAAAACTTCACACGAAATCTCAAAACTTGTAATCGGTAATTGTCTTGATAATCTTGTAAAATCAATATGAATCCTCAAATTTTCCCAAAAAATATAGCAGATACACTGTTTTACGAGTTTCTCTATAAAAAAGTGTGTTACTGTGAACAAAAAAATTGTACACGAAAGACAAAAACAGCACTTTTAACGTTTTTCAAGATTTTACATCAATTTTACAATGCAAATGTAAGGAAAAATTGCAAGCACGGTGTTGTAACGTGAATATTCCAATTATTGAAACAAAAGAAGTTTCTTTCAATTAATGAAGCTTTTTTTTGACTGAGAGCCGATGAGTATTTTTCTTTGATACAAAGAAATTTCCTTTGAATCAAAGAATCTTGTTTCTAAGTGATAAAACTTTCGAAACATATTATAATTTTTTCTCTAGATCTTATCTATTTTTGGGTAAATCATACACGATTTTACGCAAACATATTATACAGAAAAATGCTTGCTGTTGCAATTCTGTAGCAAACTCTTTTCTAATAATTGTACAATGTACATCATATATTATTGACATATTTTATGCAGTTGATTCGAAAATTTTACATGGTACATAAAGTAATAATAATCTGAAAGATAACTAAGCTGGACAACCAACATTTTTTCGAGAATGAGTTTATTACATAAAAAATCTTTAAAAATCAAATGCATGTTGTGATAAAAAGATTTGTTTAAGTTCTTATTTCTTAATACTGTAATAAAAAAAATATAATTTAAATTTCAGCTTAAATTTCAGCATTTTATTGTACCGTAGTCATCATTTTTTTCCTCCCTTCACGATATTTTTTAAAATTAATATCGCTTATTGGAAAAAAAATCTACTGTTTATAGTCCTTTCACCCAATAATCGTCTATCTCAGTGCGATACATTCACACTAAATTTTGCTTTTCTTGAAATCACATAATTTGTGTGTATCAAACATTTGTTATATTTTCTTATTTAGACTCCCCATATCTCGGAAGCAAGTTTTTATTTTTGTGCAAAATTAAAAATTCGATTTTCAATCGCTACCGAAACCTGATTTTCAAAACCTGTGAAATTGTAACCTCAAAATTCTTTCACAATTTACTCGGAATTGGTTAACTTTTTTAGATAAAAACATTTTTTATTCCCATTCAGAAACTCAATATTTTATTTAAACTGAATATTAAATTTTATTGCAATCCGCAGCCTAGCCTGTTCCAGTTTGTGGTCAGAGTAACTTTGAGATTGTCATCTGACACATCTATTTCCTCGAAAATGGACAAATGTTTCTAATCAAATATTTTGGACTTAAATCAGCAGCACGTCATCTCGGAAGTGGACATCTATTTTATCTTTAAATGGCGATTTTGATTTTACAGACAGTTTTCTGCTCTCCTGAAAAATTCCTCCCTTCAAATTTTATATGCGTATAAATTTAAAAATGATGTTATGTTTGTTAATCAGCGTGGAAAACTTCCATAGATGTAAATGGCTTTTGACCAGTATGCTTTTCATATGATCTAGCTTTCGCTTGACGAATTTCATAATAATCCAAAAATTTGACAGTTTTGTTATTAAATTCGTTAATATACATACATTTAAAAAAAGGAAGGGTTTAGTAAAAAATACAATGAGTATATTGATGTTCGTACTTATTTTTCGTATTTTTGAGTTTTACCTCTCCATAATTAGTGAAAATGATTTAATTACATTCCTTTTAAACCACCACTTCATTTTCCTGTGTGTTATGTATAAATATATGAAAATGTTACATTTAATATGCAGTGTACTATTTTTACGTAAGTATAGAATTCGATGTAATAGATCCATATTGCAGGTAATGAGGCAAATAATTATGTTCATAGATAAAGGTTTATTTTATGTTTTATATAATACAATCAAAAATATTATATGTTACATTTAGACTGCTTAAAAAGAAATGGTGTATTGTATCAAACACTATAAATATGACATTTTACTGTTTCCACTGCGTAAGCCATATGTAGGTACGAAAATTTTGGTAATTTATAAATTTAACATAAATTTCCGTAGTTTAAAATAAAAATTAATTTTCCGAATATCAATTTTTTACATTCGTTTTCAAGGAGAATTTTTTGGTTCCATGATGCCTTCATATCGAATCGGTCTTCATAACTTTAACCAAAAATCCTATGAGACAGTCAACTGTTTTTTTCCGTGGTAAAGTTGCAAGCATAGAGATCGTTCATTTTCTTCAACGTATTTCAAGTCATAATTCCTGCAGAACCGGGCTTATCGCACACATCGTGCTCATTCTATTATCATATATGGGTAATTCTGTACAGAGAATAGGCATTTTCGTGTTCAAGAGATAAATTATCAAAACTATTGATTGTATTGTAAAAAAATTAGCACGAATCATCCTTTTCGTGTCTTGTAACATGATATATAGTTAAAAATTTGATTTTATTATCGCAAATTACAATAGAATAACATTAAATGCCAAAAAAATGCCTTTGTAGCACGTCCACACATGCCTGAGGCATGGTTTGTCCAATACGAAATGTATAATGAACTGTTTTGAAATGTATGCTTAATGGTCTTGAAACTTATCTCGAAAGGTACAATGTCCATCACTAATATTTTAATTCAAGTGTAATATACAACAATATGTACTGAAATATGTGTGTCAAGAAAATCTTTTTGTGCGGTTACACAATACAAGCGTAAGGTAAAATTGCAAACATGGTATTTTGTAATGACGAAATTGCAATACATGTATTGTAATTATTATAATTTATGGACTCAACGCCGAGCATTACAATACATTTACTGTAGCGCAAACTCTATGAGATCCTCCTATCCTATCATAAAAAAGAGGTTACGATTATTTCTCAAAAGCAGAAGGCGCGTTCCTATTCGTTAGATTTGAATTCGCCGTTACATCTATTCGCTGGATTTGAATTCGAGAATCGATATAAGCGGAGTTAGCGCAAAAGTTATTCATATGTAGACTTTTAGGTTAAGAATAGAGCTTGAACAGATTTTCAAGGAAAAATTATATTTTTGGATCCCCAAATCCTCAAATTGACAATGTAAATGAAAAAGGAGCAGCAGAAAATATTAAACGATTGTAAAAAATGAGGGTGTCCTGCAAAGGCAATGCTTCCGCATTTGAATAGAGTGGTCCCACTTAGAAATAAACATTTTTTTATAATACAGTTTCACCCTCTAAATTTACATATTTTAATAAAATAATGAACTCCTATTTATTTAATTTAACTTTTTTTCTTAACTTCCGTAGAACTTTGAAGTTGTGTGATATGCAAAACTGAAAATTGAAAAAGAAAAACAATATTTTGGTATACTAATTCTTTTTTTCCATGAAAAAATACGATGAGATCAAAGATTTTAAATATTAAAATTAAAATAGATATTACGAGTACCAAGGTTTGAAAAAAATCACCTCTATTTGATACCCTTAAAAACATATTGGGAAAATTCACTTTTCTTCACAATAATTCGAGTTCAATTTTTATTAAATGACTACAAAAAGAAATATATTTCTCTCAATTTATTCTGTAGCTGAAACTTAAGTTTCCAAAATAAAAAATTTTTTAAAATGGTTTCGGCGTATACTAAAATATTTTCATAGAGAAAAAAATGTATAGAAGTAATTTTTTCTATCCAAGTTTAAATAAAGACAAATAATTGTTATTCAAGAACTAATCGATATATAATTTCATATAATTTCACATGCGACTCGTATCAAGCAGAAATCACATATGATTTTAGATTTAAAGGGTGCTGTATTTGCGATGGTGTGCACTTTAAAAATAATGGCTCCAACATAGAGGCTGCAGTGTGGACACTGGATGAAAAAATGTTCAAAATAATATTCCAGCTTATATCACTAAAAAGACTTTGTTTATCATCAATTGACGAGACATTTCAGTATGATTTTTCCGTAGAATACGAACCTGAAGGCGAAAATGTTCTATCTTTTCGCGTTTTTCATAAAAAATTGAACATCAAATCTTAAATATCTCTGAAAATATTGATGCTACGCAAAAAAGAAGATCAGTTTTAGAATCAGCGCTTCCAATTGTCTAAAGAAATACCTTAAAATCGAATAAACACGAATTTTATAAAATTTTCAACTTAGTGCATTTTTAACCCATTAAAAAAAAGATTTTTTTTAACGGAAGATAAATACATTTTTAAGAGGACTGTGGGAGCCGATTTTTGAAAAAAGTTGATAAATTTTTTTTTGTGATGTAATTAATAAATGCAGATTTGCAAAATACTAACTGATAGTTTATAATCAATGAATAATTTGTTAATAAAAACTGTAGTGTTATAAACAGCACTCTGAGATCTTGGAATGATTCTGAATATTTATAAAGTGAGTTTTGTCTGTAATTCAATTTAAACTCAAATACAAGCATTATAAAAATAAAATGAAAGTATATTGCTCATTGTTATAAACAAATAATACCGCTGCGAAGTACCATTGATGTATTCACTATAGGTGTATTTATATGGGCTCATTTTATGAGTAATTTGCTTCCTCATGGCGGGAGGTTTTTCTCTAACAAAGGAAAACAAAATGGTTTATACTTTCAATATTATTCAAGCTTACATGTATGTTTATATCTAATCAAAAATCTTATTTTCAGGAAATTAGAAAGCCCATCAAAATGTCAATCGATGTTTTCTGTTACAATCAACAACTTATTAACATACGGTGGTGTTATATTCGAAATTAAAACAAAAGTTTTCTTTATATAAACAATGTAACTTGTTTTTTAAACTTTCTAAATCGCTACTGATTGATCAAGAATGGTCATCGAAAGTTCGTCAATATATTAATTCACGCATCTCGAAGATGCGAATAATTACCCCAAAGACAGTACTGTTATATTCCCAATATACGAAAATCTTATCATAAAAATAGTAAATAATTTTGTTAAAAATTTCAAAAACTAATTTGATAGGTGATGTTAGGTCATGAAATGTTCTTCAATTGGGCAATCGATGCGTCTCGAAGACGCAAACAAATATTATATACATTACTGTTGTATTCCCAATAATGAAAAAGTTTTCCTCATATATGAACAAGATAAACACTATATTTTTTTAAATATATAAATCGGGATTACCAGCTCAGATAATGTCATGGAAGGTACGTCAATAGATCATTCGATGTGTCTCGAAGACGCGAACAAACATTTCAGATACAGTACTGTAGTATTCTTAATATGAGAGAAAGTTTTTCTCATATAAAAATAATACACAAATTTTTGTGAAACTTCGTAAATCGCTAATGGTGGATCGTAAAGGGTTCAACAATAGGTCAATCGATGCCTCACGCAGGCGTGAAAAAATACACTACATATAGTATTGTAGTATTTTGAATATCAAGAAAGTTTTTCTCATATAAGAAGGATAAACCATTTTTTTGAATCTTCATAAATTGGTACGGGTGGGTCATAAAAGATTCAACAATAGATCGATCGATGCCTCTCGAAGAAGTAATGAGTGAAGTAAAGTGAAGAAGAAAGTGAAAAGTAAGTGATTTTTTAAATCCTATTCTAAAATATATTGAACCCTATTCTTGAATATTATCATTTTCAACTAAACAAAAACTCATAAGATTTAAGAAAGTAGCAAATGACTTGTACCTAAAGTGGCCAACTTTTTGGCAACTACCCTCACGCACAGATTTTGAAAATCATAAAATAGTGTTGAACATAAAGTAGAAAAGTTCACATTTTGGACAAAATCGAGTGCGAAGCACGAGATAAGTGAATAAGAATATGTTTGTTAAAGCCGAAAAGCTTCAACAAAAGAGAATTCGCAATCATCAAATTACAGTTGTTCACGCTTTAACTTTTAATTTCAAAGAGTCTATCCAGAAATGTGTGGAAAATCCAAAGACCGAGCGCGTAGCGCGAGATTAATACATTAGCGAGCGCGAAGCGTGAGATAAATATATTCTTGAGCGCGAAGCGTGAGAAACAACAGTTGCGCGCCCTAGGCGCGCTCAAACATGCGAGCGAAGCGAGCCGCGCGCACAGCGCGCAATGAGAATGTGCCCGCGCAGCAGGCATATTTTTTAGTTGAAAATTCATGTATTTTCTTCAAAATTCGACGTTTTGATTAACAATAATTCATCTCTGTAAGTTGAAAATTTAACTATTTGGTTAAAAGATCACATATTTTGTTAAAAATTGAACTCTTTGGTTGAAAATTTAACTATTTTGTTGAAAATTCATTTTTTTTGGCTGAAATATTAACTATTTAATTTTGCGCTAAGAATTCATGTATTTGTTGAAAATTCGACTGTTTTTGTTTAATGTTTGATTTTTTTTCAAAATTCGAATATTTGGTTGAAAATTCATTTTTGTGAGTAGGAAATTTAACTATTTTGTTGAGCATTGATCTATTTGGACAGGAAATTCGACATTGTGGATTGATGTTATTCAATTTTTTGTTAAAAATTAAGCGAATTAAATTAATTTTTTAAACTGAAAATTTTACGTTTCCATTTCTGCTTGAAAATTGATCTTTTTTATTAAGGAATTCAACTAATTGGTCGAATATTTATCTTTTTCATTTGGAAGTTCAAGTATTTAATCAAAAATTCATGTATTTCGTTGAAAATTTGTCTTTTTTAGTAGAAAATGAATGATTTTGGTTGAAAATTCAATTACTTGATTGGAAATTAAACTCCTTTGTTAAAAATTAATTTTTTTAACATTCATCATTTTAATTAAAAAATCATCTCTTCGATTGTAAATTTACTTACTTTGTTGAAAATATGATTTTTTTAATACATTTTTTTAAACTAAAAATTCAAGTATTTTGTTGAAAATTCGTTTTATTTTGGTTACAAATTAATTTTCTTTTACTGATATTTCAAGAAATCCAGTTGAATATTCCTAAATTTCAGTTACAACTTCATCTCTGTGATTGAAGATTCAACTATTCCAGTTGAAAGTTCACCATTTTAGTTTAAAATGCATCACTGTGGTTGAAAATTTAACTGTTTTGATGAAAATTCGTTTCTGTCTTGTTATAAAATTAATTTTTTAAACTGGATATTTAAATATTCCATTTTTGGTTAAAAATTTTCCTAGTTGGTTGAAAATGCATCTTTTTTATTTGAAAATTCAAGCATTTGGTTTTAAAATTCGTCTTTTTTGGTAGAAAATTAATGATCTTGGTTGAAAATTCATTACTTGATTTCAACTTAAACTACTTTCTTAAAAATACATATTTTTTTGAAGATTTGATTTTTTTTATATTAAATTTGTCAACCACAAATGTATGTACTTTGTTGAAAATTAGTTTTTTTGTTTGGTTACAAATTAATTTTTTTTTAACTGATAATTTAAGCAATCCAGTTGAATATTCCACAATTTAAGTTTAAAAGTTATTCATCTCTTTCACGTTTGAAAATTCAACTTTTTCAGTTG
This sequence comes from Andricus grossulariae, assembly GCA_011634705.1. Lineage (NCBI taxonomy): Eukaryota > Metazoa > Arthropoda > Insecta > Hymenoptera > Cynipidae > Andricus > Andricus grossulariae. The sequence goes on along the minus strand of JAABKJ010007545.1, from coordinate 122,794,201 downwards.
AAGATTCACCATTTTAGTTTAAAATTCATCACTTTGGTTCAAAATTTAACTAGTTTGATGAAAATTCATTTTTTTGTTGTAAAATTAATTTTTTGAACTGAAGATTTAATTATTCCATTTTTGGTTACATTTTTTTTTTATTTCAAAGTTTACCTAGTTGGTTGAAAATTTATCTTTTTTATTTAAAAATTCAAGTGTTACGTTGAAAATTCGTCTCTTTTGGTAGAAAATAATGATTCTGGTTGAAAATTCATTTCTTACGTTGAAAAATTAATTATTTTATTGAAAACAAAACGTAAATTACATTAAAATTCGATAACCTAGTCAATTTCAACCAGTTCTAATAAAAAAAGTTCATTACACGCGGAATTGAACTCACTTTGATTAAATCAACAGAAAAAAATTATTGGATTGGAATTTTCGGAATATTTGGATACTTTACCATACGATCAGAGTTTGAGGCTGTAAAAGAAATTTCGCATATGAAACTTTTTGTTAGTTCTACTAGAAAACGAGAGCTACAAATTCTACTATATTTCGTGAAAAGTATTTTTTCACTGTGAAAAAAGGTACCTGGAAAAATTAACTTTGTTGTCCTGGAAAATCTGGAAAAGTCCTTGAATTTTTTTTAAGAAACGTTAGACACTCTGGTTTACCATACAAGTAGTTTACAATGCCGGGATTGTAATTTTTCCATAAACTCACTTTAGCCCGTCTATAGAATGAATTGCGACTTGCTAGTATACTGGTAACACGCTCGACTTAGAGCTAGGCAGTTGGGGTTCGATTCTTCGTGTCTGCGAATATCGTTCTTTTTTTTAACTTTCTTCCGGAACTTTTCATTACATGTTTGACAGTATATTCCAATAAATGTATGGCAATATGAAAATACCAGCGTTTGAAAGCCACAATATCATATATTGCAACGTTACCTTACGTCTCGGAAATAAACTTCCAATACATTTAATGGAAAGTTCCAACAGAAAGTTTTTTACAGTGTTCGACTAACAGGATTTGGATTCAATGGATTCGATGGATCCGATGTTAGGGATATAGTTGAAACAAAAAACATCTCACTACTCATTTGCCAAATTTCAAGAAAAAATTTTAAACTTCCATTGCAAACTAAGAAAAATTCCAAGAAAACGTTGCATATTTCAATTAGTATCCATCGACGTAACTAGTAAAAACTTGCACATTTCGGAATAAAACTAAATGACTGAATGGTAAAAATATATATTAGAGCGCGATATAATAATTTTCCAACGGATTTTGAGATCCCTCCATTTTTTTAACTTTAGGAAGACTTTTTGTGTTGTTTTTCATTGACGTTACATCCTCAGGCAAACCCAATAGTAAATTATTGTCACCCCAAAAAATGTTTCCTAAAGGGTAATACAAAGTAAGTGTTTTAGATGAATAATTTTAGTTCATATACAGAGGCATCAAAATCAACAAATATAATATATAATTTTAAGGTGTTAATATTCAATTTAATAACAAACAAAAAATTACATTCTGAAATAAGTGTTCTGTTTTTTTATTAGATAATTATTGTGTTTCTTTTTGATTCTTATTGTTAAATATTTTATTACATTACCTTATTGTATTAAAAAAGAAGCCTTAGTTCAAGGAATATGAAAAATTCAGTATGTCAGAATACTCCAGAAGTTCCACAAATAATTTTGTAGCGTGAATATTTTTACAAGCTCTGTTTTTTAGTGCTAGTAAATTATCCGGGAACTTTTCAAATGTATTTTTTCTTTTGCAATAAATATTTGCTCAATCTTCGAAAAAACGTATTTTGATTTTTTAATTGCGTGCTCAGTGTTATCAACCATCTCCGTTAAAATATTATAATAATAATCAATTTTCAAAAAAAAAAAAATTAATTCTCAACAAAATAATTCAATTTTAAATCCAAAAAATTAATTTTCTACCCATAAAGATATAATTTCAATAAAATATATAAATTTTCAACTAAAAAAGATACATTTACAACCCAACAATAGAATAGTTCAATTTGCAGTTAGAATATTAAATTTGAAACAAAACAAAAAAACTTTTCGAACAAATTAATTAATTTTCAATTAAAAAATATACATTTTCAAGCAAAAATAGAGAAGTTACATCTTCAGCTAAAAAATTAATTTTTAACTAAAAAGAAACGATTTTTCAATTAAAGAAATTAATTTTTATTCAAAATTATGAATTTTTAATAAAAAATATGAATTTTTGACCAAATAGTCGAATTTTCAACCCAAAAGATGAATTTTCTATCAAGAAAGAAAACGAATTTTCAACTTAATAGTTCTTTTTCAACCAGAGAAATGAATTCTTAACAAAAAATAGAATAGTTGAATTTGTTACAAAACAGATAATTTTTTAAGGAAACAGATGACATTTTTATCAAAAAAGGGACGTTTCCACAAAAAATGGAATAGTTAAAGTGAATTTTTAACTAAAATGATGAATCTTCATCTGGGAAAAATTTAATTTTTAACCAGATATATGAATTTTCAATTAAAAAGATAAATATTCTACCAAAAATAAAGTAGTTAAATTTTCAGGTAGTAAAATAAATTTTCAATAAAAAAAGAAACGAATTTTCAACAAAATAGTTTAATTTTCAACCAAAGAAATACATTTTTCACCAAATAGATGAAGTTTCAGCTACTGAGAGTACTCTTGTACCAAAAAAGGACGGATATTTAATAGATAGTTGAATTTTCCCCCGAAACAGATTTTTTTTAAACCAAAAATAGAATAGTTAAATTTTCAGTAAAGAGACTCATTTTCAATGAAATTAAAGTCAATTTTCAGCGACATAGTATAATTTTCACCCAAGATTAAATTTCTATAAAAAAGATACATTTTTTGACAAAATGGAACAGTTACATTTTCAGTTAGAAAAATTAATTCTAAATAAGAAAAAACTCTGCAACCATAAAGATCAATTTTCAACCATTTTCAACTTAAGAAGATAAATTTTGAACCAAACATGTATGAGTTAAATTTTCAGTTAAAACAATAAATTTTCATCTAGAAAACATAATTTTCAACAAAATAATTAAGTTTTGAACAAAAAAGTGTTTTTCAAGTAAAATGATGAATCATCGAACAATTAAATGAATTTTTGATACTGATGAATTTCAACCAAAAATATGAATTTTTGACCAAATAGTGGAATATTTAACCCAAAAGATGAATTTGTTATTAACAAAAAAACGAATTTTCAACTAAATAGTTATTTCTCAACAAAAGAAATGAATTCCTAACACAAAATAGATTAGTGAACATTTCTACAGAACAGATAATTGTTTAACAAAAAAGATTACATTTCTATCAAAAAAGACAAATTTCCCACAAAAATACTGAAATTCCCTATTCCAAGGCAGAATTATATGTACTTACATTTTCTATTATTATTCGAAAATATAGTAACTCCATTTTTCTAAAATTTGCAAGAGGAAAGTTTAAAATTCTGGAAAATTTTTATTCGCAAAAAAAAAAATTTTCAATTGAAACAGATTCTGAATAAAATATAATTTTTACAATGCGGACAGGGAATTGTAAAAATTATATTTGATTCAGAATTTTTTTGAATTTAAAAATTCTTTTTTTTGCCAATAAAAATTTTCCAGAATTTAAAACTTTCCTTCTGCAAATTTTTCCAATCAGCTGAATTCGACCAAAAAAGATGAATTACTAACAAAAGTAGTTTGAATCTTCAACCAAAACACATTAATTTTCAACCAAATAGTTGCGATTTTGAACTATAATAATAAAATTAACTTCAACTTTAGTTTAACGAAAATTCCCTAACTCTGTCAGGTTTTCCCTGACATTTCCTGACTTTCTGAAATTACCTGGCCTGTAGAAACTCTGTAATTAAAAAAAAAGTATATGTTTATTTCACTCTAGAATGCTTTTGTAAAAATATATGTATTAATTATTATGTATATTTGTTGAAACAATAAATGTTTTAAATTCTCTCAAATGCTCTATAAATTCTCTATTCAAGTTTAAATGCTGAGCATATTCTCGACAGAATCTGCTCAACAACACATCGTAATATTCAGTTTCTGTTGATTTTTTTCAATTTTTGTAAAATAAAAGTGAAATTTAAGTTTTCAAAGTATCTTTTTGATAATAATTGAAATAATTTTGTTAACTATGTTTTGCAATATTTACATTGTGATTTAAACAATTCTTATAATTTTTAAATAGTGTTTTCCCAAGTGTGCAAAGGACAAAAACAAATATGTAAACTTAGTATTTCTTCGAAAGAAAGAGTTTTTCCTGACAAAATTTTTGACATCAATAAACAGGTTAGCTTTGATTTCAAAAACAAAAGAAATATAAAAAAAAATTAGATATAAATACTGCAACAATTTTTTAAATCTCGAAAATTTGACTATTAAGGAATGCCATTCACAGATACATTCTTTGAATTTTAAGATAAAAGAAATGATTGAGAAATTAAATGAACAGGTACCCTCTTTTATTACCAAGGAATGTTTTGAAAGGAAAACAAAGCTAAAATGTTATTTATAAAGAGAGAAGGTAATAAGGCTATTAATTTTTTTAATTGACCTCTCAAGATATAACAAAGTATGGGATAGAGTAATTAATTGGTTAAAGTAATTTTCTTTGACTAGATAATAGAAAGAATTATTTTTTATTAAACACTCAATTTCTCAATAAATATATTTGGTTGCACTAAACTTAATCAATTTTTAATTAATACTGATTGAAATATTTTCTTTACAAGTATATTTTTTCATACCTTTAGTTATTCCCTTTGAATAATTCCTGATGTGGTCTAAATTGGCCTCGAAGCATGTTGGTCCCCTCGTAGCCGAAAAGTGAGGTTTTTTGGAACTTTATTTTTTAATTGTGAATTTTTACTTATTCTGCAAAAACTATTCATGATAAAATGAATTTCTTTTCAATTGTAATTAAAAATTTTTAAATAGAGACACTAAACTCATGATTCTTTCCATTCTGCAGAGTTTGCTCATGAATAATTTTTAAGATTTGTTTTAATTGAGTTTACATATTTTACCTAAATTTTCTTGAAAGAAGCCTTCTTTTTATTGAAATTTTTGCAAAAAGAATGTTTTGAATTTTTGAAATTTATTTAATACAAAAAATATGTACATCCTACATGGCAACCTTATTTTTAGATAAGTACCAGGATAACATTTTAAATAATATGTACATCCCATTAGGAACCTTATTTTTCAATAAGTACCGGGATGACATTTCTTAGAAAAATATTCTAACATAAGTCATGTATAAATGTAAAAATTGGTTAAAACCTGAAAATATGTAAATTATGTATATTGAGGAAAATAGATCGTAGTGCCCAGATCTAATGTTTATGGTTGATTCTGAACCAATCTATTTAGATTATTATATTTTCCAAATGGGAAAAGAAAAAATCCAAATTTTTTTGATGTATTTCTAACATTGCTAATATTTAATGCATTCTTCTTTCAAACATTTTTAATAAAAAGATTTCTTTAGAGAAATTGAGGTAAAATTATTTAGAGCCAATTAAAAGAATTCTGAAAATATTCATAAGCAAACCCTGCAGATTGGAACGAATGATGAGTTTAGTGTATCTATTTTAAAAATTTTAAACTTAAGATCGAAAAGAAATCTATTTTATCATGAATGATTTGATGCAAATTGAGCATGAAAAAGATTCACAATTAAAAAAACAGAATTCCAAACTACCTCACTTTTAGGCTCATTAGAGACAAAAATAACCAAATGAAAAAAAGAGGGAGTGAAAGAGAAAAAGTCAGCCAAAACCAACCTCTTACTTTTTCCTTTCTCCGTCCTTTTTATACTACCAGGGAACCAAAATGTTTCGGGGCCAAATTAGACCCCCTCATCAGGGATCATTTATAGGAAAACTACAAGGTCTAATTAAAAATTCTTATGTAAGTTAAATAATCAAAACATAATACCTGCAATTAAAAAGAAACATATACATACACAAATGTACAGAAAAATACATACACATACATATACATACATACGTATGCTTTCCCTTTCAAAGATTACCATATCTAATTTTGCATTCATTAGTGAAAAAAGAAAAGTGAAAAAAGATATAAAAATTATTCTTTATAATAAAAATAAATAAGTATTTAAAATTCTATTCATTCAAATAATTACTTAAAATTAAAACTGAAATGGTAATCATTAATTTCACGTGTATGGATATTTGCATGTCTTATAATCCAATCTCTGTCACACGGTACATCACGACACTACTGTTGAAAGTCACAAACACAGTCTCGGAAAATTGAGGAAATTTTATTAAGATATACATAAAAAATGAAAAACTTTTTTTATAAAATGAAAAATTTACTATCAAAATTACGTAGTGAAGTATTCGAAGTCACAAGGCCAACTAACTTTCCTTCCTGAAACGAAAACTCTGAAAGCATAGCCAGATTTTTTAAATAGTTCCATCGCACTTTTTAGAGATAGAGAGACAGAAGCATTTAACTAAGACCCTTATTTTCCATAGCCCTCCACTTGCAAGGACAAGTGAGACAATTTTCAAGCAAACCCATCGTAAAACGCACATGTTACAAGAATTTTGACAGATCGAAAGGAAAACCCAAACTATAAGAAACAGTTCAAAAATCACTATCAATTTTTCAGGAATGAACACAAAAAACAAGATGTCAAAAATAATCTGAAAATAAAGAGACATAATTAAAAAAAAATTGAGAACAAATTCAGCATAACTTTATTACAAAGGTACTCATTGGTACATAATAACAATTATGCACATATTTTATATATGGCATCTTCCTCAGACTACCTTTGGTTATAGGCAACAGGGTATACAACTTATTTTTGATAAGCATCTGGGTGATTTTTTAAATTCAAAAATTATGTACATCCTATATGGCAACCTTATTTTTACATAAGTACCAGGATGAAATTTTAAATGAGCCGGAAAGTGAGATACTTTGGAATTATGTTTTTTTAATTGTGAATCTTTTTCATGCTCATTTTGCATACAATTATTCATGATAAAATAGACTTCTTTGCGATCTTAATTTAAAAAATTTTAAATAGAGACACTAAAATCATGATTCGTTCCAATCTGCAGGGTTTGCTTATGAATATTTTCAGAATTATTTTAATTGAGTGTTAATAATTTTACATCAATTTCTTGAAAGAAATCTATTTTTTATTAAAAATTTTCGAAGGAAGAATGCATTAAATATTAGCAATGCTAGAAATAAATTAAATTTCTGATTGTTCCTTTTCCTAATTGGAAAATGTAATAATCTAAACAGATTGGTTCATAATCAACCATAAAAATCAGATCTGGGAACTATGATCTATTTTCCTTAATATTCATAATTTACATATTTTCTGGCTTCAACAACAACATTTTTTTACTTTTATACATGATATATGTTAGAATATTTTTCTAAAAAATGCATAATTTTTTAGTTTAAAAAATCACCCAGATGCTTATCAAAAATGAGTTGTATACCCTCGTTGCCTATAACCAAAGGTAGTCTGATGAAGATGCCATATATAAAATTTGTGCATAATTGTTTCTATGTACCAATGAGTACCTTTGTAATAATGCTATGCTGAACTTGTCCTTAAATTTTTTTTCTAATTATGTCTTTTTATTTTCAGATTATTTTTGATATCTTGTTTTTTGTGTTCATTTCTGAAAAATTGATAGTGATTCCTCAATTACATCCATCAGTACTTATTTATTGAAAATAACCAGATTGGAGTTCCGGTTACATGAATTTGCCACGCTGTAATTTTCACAAAGAATCACGGATTTACAATGGACACAAAAACTAAGATTTTCATACACCCACGTATTTACAAATAATATGTTACCTGCTCAGATGCAGAGGGAAAGCTCTAAACAAACGTAGCAAAAAATTGATTTTACCACAAAAATGTAATATACTTTAAACGTCACAAGGGAAATTACTACTCGCTTACAGCTCTCCCTACTCCAATTGCCGAAAATTTAATTAACCAATCATACGATACATTATTACCGCCTATTACCACCTATGCTTCTGTGGGTTGTTTGGTGGTGCCTCTACATACTACCACTATCCCTGTTTTTCATTGGAAACTCTTGAAAAATTGTAATCATCAGAAAAAGGTAAGGATACATTAATCTACATAAGGGTTGATTTTTATGGATGCAATATCAAATTTATAACTAAAAACGGATAAATTCCATTTTCTCTGATACTCAGAAATATGGCCAAGTGTACACACTTGGTGAGTGCGCAAATACTGTCGCCGCTACGTTCAAAGGCACACAGGGCTTCAAGGTCAGATGCGATCGCATTTTGGTTTATTCGGGTCGAAAGGAAAAAGGGTCCAAAAACGCCTTTTCTGGGGGGTCACAACCACTATTTTCTCAAAAACTTGATGTAATAAACAACTCTCGAGCCCAGGCTCGTGTTCAGCGCAAAAAATCTATCGAAAAAACCTAGTCACTTCCCATATGCGCGACCCTTGTATACCAGTGTAATCTGGCACACCTGGTGCCAAAATGGCAAACTGGTGTAGATGGAAGATACTTTAGACGCAACAAAAGTGGACACAGATCCAACTTCTGTCCTCTTAAGGAATTTAACATGTGGTTGCCAATGAATAATAGAGTAAGTAAATATAGATAAAACGGGTGGTTTTCTTAAAATAATTTTAAGAGAGGGAGGGATTATTAAATCAAAATTAATACAACCTCAGTTAAGAACACCATTGGTGTTCAACTTCCATTTATGAGGTACCTTTTTGTAGGAACCAGAAAGAGATATTTACGACTGCTTTTGCATATCGCTTGTTGCATGTCTAGTGAGAGGAAAGGAACGTCCGGGATGTAAATTGCCCCTTTTTATCGAAACAGTTAGCAAGGATTGCAAAGAAATTATTCAAAAATTATGCCTAATACAGAGGCAACCGTTTACCATTCTCAAAGTATTGTGGGATCGTAATCTTGAAGAAGGGGGTATCCTTACCAATGAATAGATTCAATAAAAACAAAGGTTATAAATTTAAAATAACCACGTTTCTTGTCTGAAATAAAAAAATGAGATGAATATTACTATAGCCGGTATACCACGAGCGCGAATAAGAGTGAGTTTTTGAATAGAGAGGTGCTTTGTTATATAAAAGGACTTTTTACATGTTCATCCAAACTTAACTTCCAAAAAGCATATGCAGCATTAATCATTTGCAAAAATCGAAGATGAAAAGTGAAAATCCATACTGCATTAGTGAAAGTTATGGATACAAAAGTGAAAGGGGATAAGAAAGAGATCAACTTTGAGAAATCCTGAAGTTCCGAGAGTCGGCATCAAGATCCTCATTGTCGTTCCATTCGTAGAAAAGAATGTCAAAAGCTTTAACGTCATGTAACTTTCCGTTAAATTTGAGCTATTTATTTCATCTATGATTAACAAAGTATTAACAGTATAAATTTAATCAAGGACCTACGCATCACAAAATAATTATCTAAATCAGCAAGGCGCGGACCACTAGCTCGATCCACGAATAACGAAAACTCAAGTCTCATAAAAAATATAATGATAGCCTCCGAACGTCAGGATATTCTCAAACATCTTTCCCGTTTTGACTTCGAGTGTCTTATTGATAGAGTTTGTATCTTTCACATAATTATTTTTCTTGATAATTACTCTTTGCTAAACTTGGTTTTGTTTTGGCCTTAGGTCTAGAAATGTAGAGTTAAATAATACAACAACAATCATGTGGTCTGCATGCGTTTTTATGTTTTTTACGCGATCAATTGTATTTTTTAACTCAGCAAAATTTTAATTATAATAATGGATCACTAAAATATCTAAAAATAATAATATATGTATAATACCTTTTAAACTGCAATAGCCAGACTTTCATTTCAAAATTGAAATGTTCTGTTCTTATACATTGAAAAAAAAAACCTTTTTTATGATCATAACTTAAACTGATAGTTCCTCAGATCTAGAATTTTCTACATTCGAAACTTTTTAACATTATAAAACTTTTGTAACACAAGAGAAAAGTTTAACATGCGTCCTGACGAGTCCGTAATTCACGGCAAAATGCATACACAATTTCTCAATTAAACTCAGTTGTCTTATTTAATTCTTCATTTCTAGACCTAAGACCAAAACAAAACCAAGTTTATATATTTATTATTTAGTCTAAAAAAAAAAAAAAAAATTACTATTTGCTTTCTCATTTCTATCAGCGCGATAGAGAATCATACTTTGCGTAAGCTTTTGCTTTCTTTAATTGATTTTTAGATGTTATTTCCAGATTTCTCATCTCACACAGGAAAACTAGAAACACGTGGCAGTAGTTATTGTTTCGGCATTGACAAACCTTCTACGCGGCATTTCAGTCAACAACATATGGATCAGGTCTCTGTTGGCTTTAACCGAAAAATACATGTATCTGATGGAAGTTAGCGTGTCGACAAAAGTATCCAATGAAACCCATTGGTCTCGCGCATTGGTCTCATACAGTCAATTTTTCGCCACCGTGTCAGTCTGTTTTCTGTATGGTTATAGACCGGTAAGTGCGAAGTGAGTTTTGACCCTGTTCATTAAATTTTTAATGAATCCCACGAAAACCCAGCAATTTGGAATTACATTAAGGACCCTGTTTCCCTGTGAAAAGAAGTCAGCACGGCACATTGGTCTCTTGGAATAGATAATTCATTTGATAATTCTTAAAAACTACCCACCAATTGACTCCTTGACTAGGCTGTTACAATTCACTACAGAGGTCCTTAATAATTAGAAAAAGGTTTAACCAAGAAATCGGGGAAATTATCTAGACCCTTAAGGATCACTGACAACCTCCTACACACCCTTAGTGAGAAATACTACAGCTGCACTAATTCCTAGCTCAAATAAAACTAATGTGATCGTAAATGGTTTGCATATACTCTTTCTCTCTTTTCAGTAATCCTCAATTCCGCTTCGATGCATTTAGTTTAATTGTATCAATCAATTATTCTAAAGCTGATAAAAAAAAAACTAGTATCTGCTAATATTAAATTAGGTGAGACGTCACAGTCGTTACGACCGGTTCATATAAAATGGTCTCTTTTGAGCCGCGTAAATTAGTGTATAACAATTATTATCTACCATATGACGCCATGGTACAAATGGTTTTCGCTGAAAAATTTTCTCCCAACTTTATCTCATCGCAAGCTGATTCAATTACCCCAAAATTAATTTTGCCCTAAAAAAGAATGTTTTTCCAGCCAATATAAATATTTATACTTATATTTTGTCAGTCGTCTTTGGAAAAATAAAGTTGAGGGGAACACCATTTTTGGACAATATAATACCTACAAAATGACTTGGTATTTTATCAACTGCTGTGAAAAAATTATCATCAAATTTCATAATTATGTCAAGTAAAGAAATTCATCAGAAGCCTTTCCTCCTCAATTAACTATTCGCACTTATAATTAATCATTATTCACAATCTAAAAAGATATCTCTTTGTGAAATGCATTCACACGTCCTTAATAACAATTAGCTCACCATTGATCTTTTAGTTTAAATAGCATTACTGACCTCTTCTTCTGTGGAGTGAGTAGGAACCGCAATGGGTTGTTGGGCTTGAATGTTAGTAGCATTGGGAATAATTGGTTTCCCAAATTTAACAGTGTCCGTTGCCAACTGGGTGGATTCAGTCCTCCGGAGGTAGGCAGCTTCTTTTTTCGGCGGCACCACAGGTTTGTTTGGCGGAACAGGTGGTGGAACTCCACGAGACACAAGTGGTTTTTTCGCTGGCAATATTCCTGGCGTTGGTGAAACTGGTGCAGCACCAACACTAAATGCTGGAAGTTTTCCTGGTGTTTGCGTCGCTGGAACGACCTTTGTCGGGACAGCAGGATTCGTAGGAGCTGGGATAACCGGTCGTTTGTGTGCAGCCTGGGGAATTAAGATACACCACATCCTTTTTTAGAGATGAGAAATTTATCTCTTTCCCACACGTCTCAGAGATTTCTTTTTTTGTTTTGCCTTTAATCATTGTTTGTTCTACTTAGTGCCAGTGTACCAAACCAAAGCGGGAAAATAATGAAAAGAAAAGCCAGTGGGTGAGTGAAAAACGGAAAATCATTCAAGCCAATACCGAGTTAATCTTGCAGAAACTCTCAGCGTCGAGCTAAGTCCTCTCTACGCAGGACAAGCGACGTGAACTTTGCTTCAAAAGAATTCCAGATCATAAAACCAATCAACGGATCTGTAAAATCAACAGAAGGTAAAGTAAAAGTGCAAAAAATGGATTCTTCTGCAGTCTTAAAAAGAAAATTTACGCCGTTTTTTTTTAGGGAAGAGAACCGAAAACTAAGTAGTGCTAGTAAAAAGGTGCTTTCAGGAAGATAAGCAAGGAAACTTACAAATAAAGCTCAGAAGTAGATTACTTACGTTTTTAATATTAGGATTCAGTATACATACTAAATAATATTCTTATGTACACAACTTAAAACGTATAATAACGTGTGGTACCTAGAGATTTTTCAACTTATAAAATGCATCGTGTAAGTGTGTAACGAATGGTTTCGTATAACTGGTACTGACTGTATTATGCATTCGAGAAAACATTTGATGTAAAAGTGCATTCGAGTAGAGAAACTCGACTGTTTTAACGCAAGATATTACAGAAATTCGGAATAGGATTTAAACTTTTCAACAATGTTTTCAAAATACTTGAATTTAAGTTTTTCTTCACACAATTCTTAAAATATTGTAACAACAAATATGTATAATTGATATGATTATTATTAACTTTAAATGTATTATTTTAAAATTAAGAAATACAATCATAAATTGTGATATAAGATTTTGAATTGAATTTCCAATAAAATTTAAACTATTTTTAAGGATGATTAGATATCAAAGAAAATAGACACACAGGCAATTTTATCATTTAAATTAAATGAGTCTTATTTTTTTAATCCTTAAATATCACTGGAATAATTTCTTTCTGATCTAAATATTAATATCTTCTAGATAAAAAATCCTTTGAGTACAGAAATGATGAAATTTCCAGTTTTCTCTTCTCAAATAAAACTACTAATCTCATAAATCTAAACTGAATAATAAAAGCCATCTCATTGAATGGCAAAAGACTAGACGGTAGGATTAGCTTGAAAAACTGATTATCACGATTTTCGAAATCCAACTTCTCCCCAGAATGGAAAAACTTCAATATGGATAAATAATTGAATAAATATTAAACTTATTTGCTTGGCAATCTTGGACAGATTCGCCGATGGCGGAGTACTTTAAAATCCAAATATTCTCAACAGTTAATCTTGGAAGAACAAGTAAACGAACAGAACGAAAAACGTTTCTGGTAAAAAGTTCTAAAAGGAAAAGAAATTAGCAACCTGAGTAATTAAATTAAAATATTTTAGATATTAAAATTTTCATGTGCAATTGACCTTCATTCGAGACTCGCAGAATCTTGAATTTATTCATAAAAATCACGATTAGCACTCTTAGCATCAAAGATTCGAGTTGGTTGAAATAACTGAAATCGCTTAAGAAGCAATTCTTGCAAGAGTTTGAGAAGACAATAAGTTTTACCGATGCTACATGAAGCGAAAAAATTGACTGAATGCACCGCATTTGAAAAATAGATAGTTTTCGATAGTAATCGCTATATAAGAGTAGGGTGAGCTGGAAAGTGTGGAAAAGTTACCTGTGCCTCGGTGGGCGCTGGTATTTCCGTAGTCGACGTGGGGATACTGGGTGTGAAGGCAGTACCTCGTATCGCTTGTCCAGGAGTTACCGATCTAGCAATTCCTGTTGCTGAAACGTCAGAAATTACGTATTATTCAATGAAAAATAAAATAATACATAAAAAAAACATTCCAGGCCTCGGAATCATTCGAGAAATTCAAAATAGTGTCAACAGCGGCATAAATTTCGAAAAAAGTAGCAAAATAGTTTCATGCAAATTCTTTAAATAGTAAATCGAGGTGTTTACTATTTTTTAAATCTGCTTTACAATATAAATCTCCCATAAAATCATGTGAAATCTTTTTGAACCTTTTAAAATATACTAAAAGCTTTGAGATCCTCTCAAACTATTTTTTTAAATCCTATGAATCTCTTAAATATGATGAAATCCCTTGAAATCTCTGAAAACCCTGAAATCCTTAGAAATGCCTAGAAGTCCCTTGAAATCTCTGTAAATTCCTTGGAATCTTTTTAAATGTCCTGAACTCTTTGAAATCCCTTAAAATTTATAACATCCCTGAAAGCTTGTGAAATCCCTAGAAATCCCACAAAAATCGAGTGAAATCCCGTAAAACACCTTAAAATCTATAATACCTTTGAAGATTCCTTAAAAAAATGATGAAATATTGGAAATCCCATAAAATCTGATAAAGCCACTTGAAATTCCTTCTCAATTTTTAAATCAATAGAAATTTTGTTATAATCCTACAAAATTCTTCAAAATCCTTTGAAATCTTTTAAAATACCCATTAACTAAAATAAACATTCCTTATAATCTTATGGAATCTTTTAATTTCTTCTTAAATCCTATAGATCCCACAAATATTGTAAAATTCCTGGAAACTTTGTAAATACCGTAAACATTCCTTAAAATCTGTTAAATCTTCTAAAATCTTACGAAACCATTGGAGTTCCTTCGAAAATTTTAAATCTCTTTAAATTTTCGACAATCCTACGAAGTTCTTTGAAATTGAAACTTTAAAATCCTCGGAAATGAGATTACACTTCTTGAAATCTTTTAAAGTACTCTAAAAGCTTTAAAACTATAAAATCCTTTTAAATTTCTCAAATTAGTTAAAATCCTTTAAAACCCTTTGGAATCTGTTGAAATCTCGCGAAATTTTTTTAAAATCCATGTAAATGTTTTGAACATTTTTGAAATTCCTTGAAATATTTGGACATCTTCCAAATCTTTCTATAACTTGAAATTTCGATTTTTGAGATGGCGGATATGTTATTTTAGCCAATCTAGTGAAGAAATTTGAAAATAGTTTTAAGGGCAAAGTAAAAAAATAGTAGCATTAGCTTCATTCGAGAAACTAGTAGCATTAGTGACATTTTTTTTAAAATAATAGCAAAACAGATGCATCTTTAAAAAAAGTGTAAAAAAGTGTCAATAGTGGTGTGAGTCCGAGGCTTGACATTGTGAATAGTAAATAGACAAATTTAGGACAAAATTAAGGACTTACTGGGACCACTAACAGGTACGCTAGAAACCGTAGCCGTAGGCTGAACGACTTTACTGCTGACCATTGGAGTCCCAGTACCTAAAACCGCTCCCTTAACTGCAAAATATATCAAAATTCTATAACTTCTCTAGGTTTTTTAAGAATCCTTGGAACTAATCATAATTTAAACTAATTGCAAGGCTACAATTTTCAGATAGCGATGTGTCCACGTAAAATGAAAAATAGAATAACTTACTTTGAGGAGCAGTCGCAGGTCTAAGAGTTGGCATGGCTGCCAAATTGGCGGGCTTTGCAGGAGGTGGTGGAGGAGTGACACCGACAGTTCGCAAAGGCCCTCGGGCCTGCGTGTCTTTCCACGTTTCCATTTCCGCCTTCAGCTTCTCCAATTCCGTCTCTAGAGCCTTAGCCTTCTTTTCATCTTTCGCCAAAGCTTGTCTGTACTGCTGCCTCTCAATATCAAACTGTGCTAGCTGCTTCTCCAACTCTGCTTCCATCTGAAGCGACTTTTTACTTTCCTCTTCCAAGCCTTCAGCCATGGAATCAATGCGGACCTTCTCCTCGCTCAAAATTTGAGCCAAGTCCTCAGACCTCTTTCTCTCTTCTATATACTTCATTATTATCTTCTTTCTCTCGGCGAGCAATAAAAGAACTATTTGCTTCTGTCGACTTTTCTCTTCGTCTAGAGTGTCACTGAGCTTTTTCATATCTTGTTCCACTCGCTTCTTATCCGCTTTTTCTAACTCTAATTCCTTTTTTAAGCGTGTCCTCTCCTTCTCGAGGCCGTATGTAATATCGTCACCTTGAGCTGTGTCGTGCTCGTGCTTTCTTTTCTCCTCTTCCAGTTCTTTGATAACCTGAAATAATTACACGGATGAGAATATAGGATTGAGAAGAAACATGCGCAGCTTCCGAGACCATGATAATATATGGAAAAAAGTTGTTAATACGGTACCGACGAAAATTGTTAAACCACTACAAAAAATAGGGTCAAGATAGCATGTGCGAAAGGCCGACCTATTTCAGATTCTCAATTCCACTCTCCTCTTTAAAATTAGACCGAGAAAATAAAGAAATATTTATTGGTTCCCGAATTATCACAAAAAATTTGGAATCTTTTCTCTCTTGTTTCCCATACGTTAACAAAAGATTCACTGAAATTTACATTTTTGAACCAATTTTTTTTTAGATTCGTTCGACTGCCGCCCGATAAACCGATTTTCGTCTTGAAAACGCTTCCACATTTTTCATGATACCTCGAGAACCAGTAAATATTTTACTATCTCCTTAATTTGATTTTAAAGATGATTTTTTAAGCTTCAAATTTTTTCATTAACTTCCCCGATGCATACAAAAAGAGGAAGTTGAGAATCAAAAATTGGGCAAACGGGGAAAATAGTCCGGTCTTTCTCACATGCTATCTCGGCCCCCATTTATCGAAAACGCTTCAAGTAAGTCTCAATCGACGTTCTTATAAAATACAAAAAAAAAAAAAAATTGCGAAGATTATTTATTCTGTGAGAATTCCAAAATAGTTGAATTTTCAAGCCAAAAAGAACAAATTTTCAACAAAAGCTGTGTTTCCAAGCTAAAAGAAAAATTTGACTTTATAACTCGAAAAGATGAGTTTAAAAAAAGCTCATTTTCAATGAAAAAAGATTAATTTTCAACCAAATAGTTGAATTTTCAAACTGTAAAGATGAATGCTTAAACTGCAAAAATGAATGTTCAAACAAACAAAATTTAACAAAAGAGTTGAATTTACAACCAAGAAAGATTTTTCCGTCAAAAAAAAAAGATTCAACAAAACTGTTGGATTTTCAAGCCCAAAAGATGAATTTTCTACAAAACAGTTGAATTTTCAACCCCTGAATATAAATTTTCAAGAAGAAAGTTAATTTTCAAAAAAATAGTTTAGGTTTCTATAAAATCGTTGAATTTTCCAACCAAACAGACTTTTCTACAAAAACATTAAATTTTCAACCCATAAATATGAACTTTCAACAACAAAATTAATTTTTAACCAAACAGTTGAATTTTCAAAGAGATAATTTAATTTTCTACTAAACTGTCGAAATTTCAAGCCAAACAAAATGTTCTACAAAAAACTTGAATTTCCAATTCAACAGCTAAACTTTCGACAAAAATAGTTGAATTTTCAACCAAAAATATTAATTTTCTACCAAAAAAGATGAATTTTCAACCAAAAGTGAAATAGTTCAATTTCAGTTAAAAACATTAATTTTTGAAACGAAGAGATGAATCTTAAAAAAAAAGAATTATTAACGAAATAGTTCAACTTTCAACCAAGCAGTTGAAGTTTTAATCAATAAATATGAATTCTCAACGAAAAATGTAATAGTTGATAATTAAGCCAAGAGAGACTAATTTTCAATCAAACAGTTGTACTTTTAACAAAAAAAGATTAACTTTCTAACAAGAGATGAATTTTCAAATCAAAAAGACGTATTTTCTACAAAACACTTGATATTTCAACCCAAAAATATGAATTTCCACAAAACAAGTTAATTTCGAACCAAATAATTGAATTTTCTACGAAAGTAGTTGAATTTTCAACCCAAAAAAAAAACGAATTTTCGTCCACAGTTGAATTTTCGACCAAAAAAGATTAATTCTTAAAGAAAAAGGTAATAGTTGATATTTCAAACAAAAAAGATTTAAAATTAAAATCAGAAACAGTTGAATGCAACCAGAAAGGACTAAAAAACAGATGACATTCTAACAAGAGATGAATTTTCAAACAAAAAAGACGTACTTTCAACAAGAGTAGCGTTTTCAAGCAAGAAAGATTTTTCAGTCCTGATAGAAAAAAATTACAACCATATTGTTAAATTTGCAAGCGAAAATTTAGAATTTTCCACCCAAAAATAAGAATTTTTAAACCAAAAAGACGAGTTTTAAAAAAACAGTTGAATTTTAAACCAAACAGGATGACTTTTTGACGAAATAGTTGAATTTTAAAACAAAAAATTTAATTAAATAATAAAATTTTTAACCAAAAGCATGAATTTTCTACCAATTATATAATACTAGACCTTCCAATTAAAAATAATTAACTTTCAACGAAAAATAGTTGGATTTTCTTACTGTGTTCAGGGAAAGAGTGTGAAGTCTGCTCATTGTACCAACAACAAATTTTCAAGACATAACCTACACTAATTCCAGTACGAATGAAAAAGCAATACTTTCTAACTACCAGAAAGTCATAATTCTGCACGCAAACATTTACACAACTATAAAATCAATTACGTCGGCTGTGCGCGGTCAAAACACAGTAAGCACTAAACCCAAAAAGTGCACTTTCTGCGTTTTAACTTCTCATTACAGTTTCAAAATGCACTCAATTGTTTGTAAATCTTAAAATATTTCTATAAAAAACATAAATATACTAAATATTACTGTGTACAAGTATTATTTATGTTAAATGAAACCTGAAAACGTGCTTAACTCAATTTTGAAGAAAATGGTGCTTACTGTGTTTTAATCGCGCACAGCCGACGTTTCTGATTATATATCTTGGATTTTGGAATAGAAATCTTCAATTTATATTATGATTCTGCTAAGTTAGGTCCATAAGATCCCATTTTTATTTAAAAGCTTATATTTTCGACACTAGGTGTTGAAAAATTCTTAAATTATGCAAAATTACGTGGAATTAATACAAGCTTGTCATATTTCAAGGGCATTAAAAAACCTTGGATTTTATTCTTTGCATGTTCCTTCTTAATTGAGAGTGAAAATTAGAACTTAGAGAAGAAACTTACTGCTCGATGCCTTATTTCAGCTTCTTTAAGAACTTTGGCCATACGACACTGCATACGCCTTTGTTGTGTAATAAGAGCTTCCAAACTTGCAGCTTGCTGATCAACTTGATTTCCTTGTAGTCCGATTGTTCCTCCGACTATGGCTACGTCTCTCGCAAGTGCTGAGTGAGGATCGGAAGTGCCACTGCGATATCGAGAACTCAGCAAGTGCTTCATTTTCTCCGACTAGAAAAGAAAATAATTTAGTCCCCAATGAAAAAAAAAAAATATATATATGCTAATATTAGTATATTATATTGTAATTACTTTTAGAGCTGCTATAACAATGTCTCTTGCTTGAAGTTCGCCCTCCAAGTATCCTAGCAACTTCAGCAAGTCCGTCTTGCTCAATTCCATTTTTGGATTACGCTGAAATCAAATTAAATGGTTTGAAAATATGTTAAAAATAATATTTTTACAAGGTGTCCCACTAGACCACTAGGGCGTTTTAGAAAAATGATTTTCAAATCTTAACACGCACACTAGCCCAAGTTGTACCTTTTTAGTCAACAAATTAAAAAAATTAAAATTGATTATAATTAAAGTTTTACAGCAATTAGTCAAATATGCAACGCAAATGTTAATAAAATGTTTTCCAAAATTGTGTTTCTTAATTTTTTCATTCAGAATTGATTACAGTAGATTTATTTTTTTAAGCCATGCTCAATTTTTATAACTTTTGAAACCTGAAGGTATTTTATAATTATTTTGAGTATCGATCTTTAAACTAAAAAAGTTCTCATTCACATACTACAGAATCTTCTGATAAATTACTAGCACCTCAAATTATTTTATAAAATTGATTACTGCTTTTAAATCTCCATAATCTGTATATCAACTTTTAAAGTAAAGATCCATTGTCGCTTTCGTCTATCTTCCAAGAAGAAATTTTGTCTAATTACATCAAACTTAAAAAATGCCCATTTGAGTTCTTCAAAATACTAACAGTATTGTAAATAAAATGTTGATAAAATTATAGAAGCATGAATCCCCAAGAACTCTACATTGAAGATGTGAAAACACTAGGGGAAAAATTCTTTTGTGGAAGAAGAAGAGGGACAAAATGATCCTTATCCAGTTTTCCACCTCATAAATTTTAAAGCGCATTGTGAACAAAATCACGAAAATATAGTACGGACTATTTTGGGCCAACTAAACATGTGCAATATGTATACGTATTCTTTAATATGCCAAAATTTCGAAAAATGTTTGCGCTGCAATTTAAGAATTTAAAAATATATATGACAACGGCAACTGGATAAGGACAAACAAATTGTTTTTGTACCACATATGGTAGAAAATATAGTAAAAATTATAAAAGTATGGGGTCATTATTTACGAACTTTTTGGAAGTTGAAAACGTTTAAAACAAATTATGTTTGAGGATGGAAAAACCTAATGTGACAGTTTTCTAAATTTGAGAAAAACGCCTCCAAAGTTTTGAGAACACTAAAGGTATTTTGTGAGATGTAGCAAGGGTATATGATTCAGTTGGCCATATCACCTTCATCTATTATCAGAAGTCGATTTTTCAAAAATTTTCACATATCACCTTCATCCACTTGCCCCTTCAATTCAAATTTCAACCAATTTTAATTTTAAAAAATCCTATTACACACGGAATTGAACGTACTTTCAATATATCACCGACAAAAAAATGACTGGACTTTAAAAAATGTCATTAAATTGTTATTAAAGGTGAAACATTTGATAAAAATTAGCATTTTCGGAATATTTTCGATCGTAGCTTCGTGATTTTTAACCGTGGTGAAATGAAAATTATATGGTTAAAAAGATGTGTTTTACTATTGAAAAAAAAACGGAAATCAAATGAAAAATGGCGAATTTATGAATAATTATATACATGAACCTACCAAAGACGGTTTTTTGACCATGACATGGAGATTTTGAGGGTGTATGAGAAATTCCGCACGACACTTTTTTAGTTTTACTAGATTTACAATGTCTTCTATGTCACGTGAAAAAAATATTTAGTTTTGATTCTTCATAGAGGGATGTTTTGTAATGACGTAAAGTTACAAATATACTTTTTTAGCATGTTTCGATACAATTCGACCACAGGAGCTCGAAAACGCATTTTTTTTTAATGTCCGTCCGTGTGTGTGTAACTTTTTTCTGTTCGCCATATCTCCAAAAGTAAAAGAACTATGATAATTAAATTTAGACGAATTGTAGCCCCAATTGATATCCAGGTCTCGTAGGATAGTTTAGTGATAAAAAAAAAAAACATTTTACCTTCTTTATATGAGAACAACATTTTTCATATTTCAAATAGAACAAACGGAAATCTAGTGTATTTTTTGTGTCTTCGAGACACATCGATTGAACTATTGTTGAAGCTTTTTTGACCTACCAATACCGATTTATGAAGTTTCCAAAAAATGGTTTATTCTGTTTATATGAGAAAAACTTTTCTGATATTCAAAATACAACAATTCGACATGGAGTACATTTGTTGGTGTCGTCGAGACACATTGATCGACCTATTCTTGAACCTTTTATGTCCCACCAATACCGATTTATGAAATAAAAAAAAAACTTCTGTATTCTGTTTATATGAGAAAAACTTTGTTCATATCAGGAATACTTCAGTACTGTACCTGACATGTCTGTTCGCGTCCTCGAGACATGCCAAATGACCTATTGACTAACCTTCCATGACATCTTATGATCTAGCAATACCGAATTATAAATTTTAAAAATATATTGCTTTTCTTGTTGACATAAGGAAAATTGTTTAATATTGGGAATACAACACTAATGTGTATCATACATTTGTTAGAGTCTCCGAGACGCATCCTACAAATAACCTACCAATATAGTTTTAAAAACTTTTAAATAAATTATCTTCCTAGTTTATGAGATAATTTGTTTAACATTGGGAATATAACAGTACTGTATTTGATCTCATTGTTCGCGTCTTCGAGAAGCGTGTAACCTATTGATGAACTTTCGATGACCATTCTTGATCAATCAATACCGACTTAGAAAGTTAAAAAAAAATTACATTATTTATATGAAAAAAACTGTTTTTTGTTTGTTTTTGTTTAAATTGGAATATAACATTACCGTGAATTAAAAATTTGTTAATTGTAACAGAACGCATCGATTGACATTTTATGGGATCTCTGATTTTCTGAAAGGATAATTTTTGGTAAGACAGAAAAATAAGCTTGAAAAATATTGCAAGTCTCAATTTTTTTCTTTTATTAAAAAAAAATTTCCCTCTATGAGGCAACGAAGTAAGTGCTCATGAAATAAGCACAAATAATTAGTCCTTATTCAGTTGTCATTCTCATTTCTGTACATTTGCCAGTGCTCTTTTATAAATTCATACTGACTAATGAAGAAACATATATATACATTCAATTTTTAATTAGATTACTCTAGACATTTTATTCATCTTTTTTAATTTGCCTCATGACTTGTACAACAAGATTTGCGAGCCAAATTTTATCCTGTGAAACCATAAAGTAAAGCCTAATAAACAAATTGTAAAATATTATTTTTATTACATTTTTGAGTGTCTGAAACTAGCAATATCAAACTAAAAGGTACGTATTTCCTTATTTGAAAAGCAAAGGTAGAAATAGAAAAAAAAACACCGGAGTACCAATTGGATTATCACTTGCAAATTTAAAGTGCAAACACTGACAAGGCGAGTAAAGGCTAGAAATCTATAGAATACTCGATTTCTTATCTCTACTTTATCTTTTGTTTCTTTCCTTGTACCCTCAGCTCTACATAGATGCAAATTCACATTGAAATAGTAAACCAGAATGTTCACATACTAAAGAAGACCTCTCACACTTTCTAAATAGAATAGACAAATAGAAAATAATACATACATCTAAAAATAAATAAATTCACTCTAAAGATAATGGCTTTCTCACAATAAACTCCAAGTTCTCAACCTTTTAGATCTTGTTATAAAATACTTTCTGACTCACTACCTTAAAAAAAAAAAACAAGAAATACCAAATAAACTCCGAAATCCTAAAACAACAAACAAAACCACCAAAAGAAATTTCTGAATCACAAAAGAACCTCAGCAAAATCCCAAAAGCGAATAAACCGACAGAAGTTATTTTAAGCTCCCTGAAATAAAGTCCTTACCAATCGGAATGAATGCCTCTGAAAAATGTGAGAAACCTTGATAATAATGATAATTACCTTGAGCGTGTTTGAAGAACTTTTATCAAGAGGTTCGAAATTATTTCCTTGTTGATTGGGTTGCTGGGACTGGGGCGACATTGCGACCGGGGGGGTCTGCGATTTGGCCAAGGGGATCGTCGTCGAGGCGGAAACTCCCGGAGGGCCGATCGTCGGACCGGCGGAACTCGCGGTGACAGGAGCTTGACTCGTAGATGCCATCTTGGTTTCGGGGGTTAATCTCAACGGGCGAACGGGTGAACCGAATCGAAGACCAGAGACACGCTTCTTCTTCAAGAAGGCTCGTCGCCACTCAGTGGAATCCTTCACCTTTCGATTCCAAGCTTTTCAAGGCTTTCAACTTCAACCCGTTGTGCGTGGTCCCCGTGGAAGGCTCGGCACTCAACCCGCGCCTCAACATTGCGGATGCTATCTATCCTGACTTTCTTCGAGATTAACTTCTGCTTTCCGAGCAGATCAATCCGCTTCAAGCTTGGTCCGTATTATCTTATCCACTCCACTGTGACAAATTAAGCACAAAGCGCATCGGACGAACCAAAAAATCCCTTTACGTTTTCCTTTATCACCCTTCCTCACCCTTCCTCTGAAGACGGCGACTCTGTCGATACTGTCGTTTTCTTCCTTCGTCGGCTTTCTTTAGGGTTGTAAAGTTTCATGAAACTTTAGCCTAATGAAAAGTTTCATGAAACTTTGGAAACGTTTCAAAGTTTCGAATTTCAAGGCGGGAACATTTGTAATATTTCAAAAATGCTTTAGGTATTTTCACTTCAACCACCAGCTAACTTCACTTCGTTGATTGCTGAGGGGAAAACAACGGACCAAATGCATATTGCGGATAGAGGGTCCCTGTACCAAGGGTTTCTGCTGAATATGGTTACAATAATTAATAAGCAATCGCGGACAATTTTCCAGGGATGGTCCGGAAAGAATAACCCCTAAGCGGAGGCGTAACAACCGTGCCGAAAGCTGAATGGCATCCGGGTGAGGTGTCTCAAACGGTGTCTCTGGGATACCGGGCGAACTCTCAGAGTATGAAAGTTCTACAAGGACGGACAAATTCTCTTCCTAGCTGCTCGTGGGAACAGCAGTAACACCATCAAACCAAGAAAAAGTTGTAGATGCCGTTCAAAATGATCGAACGCGCGGAGCACCCGACACGACGACGAACCGGCGAAACGTCCACATTGAGTGGACGAATCAACTCAAGGATAACGTGCTAGACTGTTACGATGCCAGCATTATCCATGTGCGCGGAGGCTTTATGGCGTGTATGCACACTCTGTGGTGCCAGAAACACCCAGAGCTTCAGCACGTTTCGTATCAATCTTTGCGAAGTCAACACGTCTACCTCTTGAAAAATGGATATATACGCGAAGTGCTTCCCAAACCGCTGCTTGAGCAAGGGGCAGACGAAGATAAAGAAGCGATATTAAGACCAACCGCTGAGAGCAGACACCTTCTAAGAGATGATCATGATTTCAGGACAAGAAGGAACATTAACATGCAAGTTCCTCTTAATCCCCAAGACCTGGCTGAAATAGATGCCTTCCTTCGTGGAAAATCTCGCAAGAGTCCGACCTCTGGACCATCAATTGGTCAGTTGATGGTGCTGCGAGAGCTTTGGCTGATTCAAATCGAAGGCTAAAACCGACGATAATTCAAAAGACCAAAAGACGCTTGTATCAACTGAACAAGAAGATTGGATGGGCACGTCAGAATGTGTTCCTTATTTAGCGTGTGATAGACTACATAACATCTCGTAGATATATACAAGATCCTAAAAATACTGGAGTTGAAAGACGATATTTATAATATCATCCGCTCCAAGGAGTTTTGCGACAACATCATTACATCTGAAGAGAAACGTTCATCAATCACTGCCGAAGAGGTGAAAAAATCACTTAGATTCATGAAGAGCTTTTCCGCTGCAGGACCAGATGTTATCAAGGACTTCTGGTGGAAGAATTTATTTCAACACACCAACATTTGGCCCACATATTCACCTCCTATTTTAACTCGGAAACGCCTGATCCGCAGTGGATTGTATTAGGATGCACTATTCTCCTACCGAAAAAAGGCAACTTGACCAACCTAGAGAATTACAGGCCAATAACTTGTTTGAACACACTGTATAAGATCTTTACAGCTATCCTGAACAACAGTATTGTCCGAACAATTGAGCTTGTGTGGCGAAAGATGTACGAACAATTTGGCTTGAAAAAAGGTGTAGCAGGATGGCGAGAGAACCTTCGAATTGACGGGTGAGTCTGTAAAGACGCTGCAGCCCATCAGCGCGTCATGTTCGTGGCCTGGATCGACTAAAGGAAAGCTTTCGTTTCAACCTCTCATAATCTTATCATCTGTCTGTTGGAAAGCTTAAAGGTGCATCCACACCTATTGGGATGAATAAAGGGATTGATGCCCCTTTGGAAAACTAGATTTACTAGTTAGTTAGTTTTAAAACGGGCGGGGAGGCACACCCGTACCTATCCACTCTCAGCAGTCGACCCCATACTTCTTGACGAAGCTTAGTATATCGATTGCTGATCGTGTTGTAATTTCCTCTGATCCCATAAAATGAGTCTGAGGGTCTATTTTCTGAGCCTAGTTAATGCCGTGCACTGGCATATTACATGCAGGGATGTTTCGTCATCCCTGCCGCATCTCCTGCACTCTGTCGTGGGGTCATACCTCATTTTGTGCATATGAAAGTTGAAGTGCTTGTGCCCAGTTAGGGTCTGTACCACTGTTCTTACATCTTTCTTGGGTAAACCCAGGATTTCCTTGGCTCTGTCCATCCTATAGCTATAACGAAGGATGGATTTCGCCTGCCGGCAACCCTGGTTGGCCATACCGACACAGCAAGACGCTATTCCCAGTCCCAACTCTGGTCCTATGCATTTTCGTTGCCCTTGATCCCTGTGTGACCAGGGACCCATACGAGGGCCACATTGTTTCTTTCTGCAAGTTGATTGATTGCCTTTTTACATTCCCAAAAAGTTCTGATGTTATGCCCGATTTCCCTATTGCAGTTAGTGTCGCTTGGCTGTCTGAACAGATCTTAATCTGTCTGCCAGCATCGTTTTCTTCAATTGGTGTTTCAGCACAGCAAAGGACGGCCAAGACTTTGGCCTGAAAGACAGTAGCATGTCGACCAAGTGGGATCCCTATCCCTCTCTTTCTGTCATAAATTCCTGCTCCTGACTCTCCCTCTCCTCTGGAGCTATCTGCATACAGATTTCCCTTTGAAGGAGAGGGTTAACATTTGCTTTCCACAGATCCCCGCTTGTGATGCAGCTGCGGAAAGCTTTGGCAAAGTTGAAGCGTTTTGTTATTTTATCTTGTCTCATATGTAGAATGGCAGTGCGCTGAAATCACTCGGGAGCCTAGTGTGTTTAGTCCCCCGAGTCCATCTATTTGCTCTTGCCAGGCGGCCCGTCGCGTGTGCCGCTCTAGCGGTTATCGCAACATGTAGGCATTCTTTATAGAGAATGAATCTTATCGCCGCTGTGAGCGTAGTCCTCATCGCTCCAGTCAAACCCCTTAACGCTAGGCGTTGTTAATCTTCGCAGCCTGTCTTGCAATGTTTTGAGTTCCGCCAGTGTCCACCAAACAGCGGTCGCATGCAGGAGCCTCGGTTTTAGGACAGCCGAGTAGAGCCATGCAAGAATTTTAGGCCCTAGACCCCACGTCAATCCAAAGGCTCTCCTGCACATCCAAAAAGTCATGAAAAACTTCCTGAATTGAGTCTCCAGGTTCTCTGCCCAGTTCAGCTTGCTATTTTAGGATTACTCCCAGATATTTCGTGAAAATGACAACGTTGGTCTTTTCCGGATTTACCGAGATCCCTGCGGTATCGCACCAGAGCTCCACCATGCGCAGCGCCGATCTGATAAGACCCATCAGTCTTTCCAGATGAGCCCCCCTGACTAGGATTACAAAGTTCTCCGCATATCCCTCAGTATAATACCCCTTTTTATTGAACCTTTGAAGGAGGCCGTCCACCACAATGCACCACAGGAGGGGTGACAGTACATACTTATGTGGGCATCCCCGTGGAGTTATTCCCCTTACTAGGCCCTCATCCCATTTGGTTGCAAGTCTTCTTCGGCGTAGCATGCTTCGTATCCAGCATACAAGCTGGTCCGGCACGCCACGTCTCAAAGCCTCTCGACAGATGACTTCTGGAGGAGTATTGCTGAAAGCACCCTGTATATCCAAGAAGGAACCAACAGCTTACCCCTTTTGTTCCAACTTCTGCTCCAATTTATCCACAACAGCATGAAGCGCTGTTTTTACCAAGCAGCCTGCCTGAAAAGCATGCTGCCCTCTATGCAGCGGAGAGGACAAGAGCACCTCGTCCCTAATGTATCTCTCGACCAGCCTCTTCAACGTCTTCAGGATAAAAGACGTTAGGCTGATTGGTCGAAAATCTTTTGCAGCTGTGCAACCCACCCTCCCAGGTTTCGGTATGAAGGCCACACTATCATCTTGCTGGCCCTCTCTACCTCTTGCTGAAGCCCCTCCAATCTTCCTGCTTGTATTCACACTGGATTGTCTTATAGATGTCCCAGTCTAAAGGCAATTTTGTTCTATTTGCCCTCTTGGACAACACTCTTTTCTTTTTACGGAGTTTTTCCAGGTGTGTATTCCGCCATTCTGCTCCCTTTCTAGACTTAATTGTGCTTGTAGGGCAATTTGTCTCATATTTTATAGTCAGAGCCCTTCACAGAAAATCCACGGCGTGCTCTAACTCATCAAAGGTATCATAGCTTGTGGGGAATTGCGCAAGCCTTTCTTTGAGTTCCTCATTATGAGTCCCAAAGTGTATTTCTGGGATTTCTGATCTTAGAAATCACCGGTTTTCCTAGGGTTAATCAAACACGGTACATTTGTAGTCCGAGAGAGACTCCTCAATGGAGACTCTCCAGCCCACTACCCTGATCATCAGTACACCCGAGCGGTGAGATTTCTAGATCAGACTTTACGCACCAAGATCGCATCCATACCCTTGACGGCTATGCACGAACTTGGCGCTTTTTCTCGTGGCCCATAATATATGGAGCCACATCCTGACAAGCCGCGAATCCTTTTTCTGTATAACCAGGGTCCTTGGACAAGCGCTTGGCCACAACCGCCGAGGCGCCTTTGCTGTGGTGCAGATAATAATCCAGAGCCGAAAGTAGTCCAGGAGTTCGCACCGCTCGTGGCGAACTGCCCCCTGAGGAGCCTTCCACCATTGACGGTGGGTTAGAAGAGGGTCCCGGAACGGGCCCCTTATTGTTTTTGTTTGGTTTTTCGTATTTCATTTAATTGTCCCACAAGAAGATAGGGAAATCATAAACATTCTCTGCAGAGCCCCGCTTGCAGGGGGCGGGTCTACATAGTTTGGGATTCGACGTGGTGTCCAAAAGTCCCGGTTGAGGCACCTCCCTTGAGACCACGGCCCGTCCGCCTCTACTGAGGGGGGCAGGCCGGGATGTTAAAGGATTTCTTAACCCTGATACTATTGAGCCCTTGACACGGCGATCACGTCGTAGCTTGGGAGCATAAGAACTCGCGCCCACGTTAGTTCAGGAGGCGTTGCCATTACCCCCTGGCAGGATCTCTCCTTAGTTTAAGTTTCACTGACTAGAGTCCGGCAGTTCCCGAGAGTAGCTACACCTCGCGATGCAGCCTCTATGGTTCACCTATCTAGATTTATAGTCCGATGAACCCAAAATCCCTCCTGCGAACTACACGGTCACCTTCCACAGGGGCGTCTTTCGGGGCGATACCATGAGCCCTTTAATTTTTTTACATCACATTTCTGCCTCTATCTCTCGCACTACGAAATTCTTCTGGATACCTCTGTAGCGACACTAACAAGCGCTAGCATAAGGTCATTCATGTATTTTATATGGAGAAACTGAAGATCTATGCCTCTGGTAAGAGCAAACCTCAAACTGCTATAAATATCGTCAAGGAATACACAAGCGTGATTAGGATGAACTTTGGATTGGATAAATGTGCCAAAATTCATCTGAAGAAAGGAAATATTGTTGGCGCTCCTAAGGACCCTGAGCTTGTTGATATAAGTGTTATTAGATATCCTAAGACTGGAGAGAAGTATACATACCTGGGCGTGACTGAAAGCCATATACAGGACGTAACATCAGTTGAAGAGTCTCTCCAAAGCAGATATAAGCATCTTCTTCGGCAGATTTGGTCTTCAAATCTGTTGGCGTTGAAAAAGGTATCTGCGACTAAGATGCTTGCCATCCCGGCTCTGCTTTACTCCTTTGTGGTGGTTCACTGGACGAAGAACGACTTACGGCCCTTGATATCACCACACGTCATGTCATTCATATGCATATAAGCTTGCATATAAATTCGTCTGTTCGCGATTATACATCTCACGCCGTGAAGGCGGATGTGGACTTATGAATCTCCAATGTTTTCATAACTGAATTGTTTTAAGTACAGCTTACATAATTGCAAATGGAAAAGATCCTCTCCTAAAAATGTTCAGGAATCACGACATGATCGGCATAGGAGCGTTCCGTTACAAAGCCGCGGAGCAGGTAGCTGAGACCCTTGGCTTGAATTTTAACATCAGAAGTGAGGATAGTGCATTACTCCATCTAGATGCTTCCCTTCTGAAAGCCGGAGTGAAGAAAGAACGCTCCAAGGGACATAGAGCCAATTGTCCAAAACGAGAGGTGCCAAGTATACTGGAACTACGACTTTCGGATAGCAGTCTCCGTTGCGCACTCGAGGCCTGACATTGTTCTCCAAGACTTCGAGTAACGAACCCTATTCGTGATAGAATTTTTTCTTCCGGCTGACTACATCATCAATGCCAAGGAGAAGGAAAAGGAGGAGGTGTATCAAGACCTTAAACGGGAGTTGCAACGACTGTACGAAAAATATTCAGTTTAAGTAATTGTGCTTGTGATTGGCGATTTGGAGGTGCGAAACGATCACTGGTTCGTAACCTTAAAGCCATTCCCGCGTACGAAAAATATAACAAGGCACTTGCGAGATAGATGCAGAAAGATGTAATCCTTGGGTCCCCTCGTGTGTCCTCAAGACAGTTGCTCCCAGCGGAACCTTGCGGTGGTTGTTTAGCCTTTTTTAAATTATGTATGCGTTTTACACACTCAACAAGTCAAATCTGCTGACCATCAGGAAACATATTGTTGATAGAGAACGGGTACTATCTGACGCTGGGAGACCTTGTGGTGGAAGGATTTTTGTTTTCAATTGACCAGCATCGGGCCCGCATTTTCGCCTTATATCTAGAGTCTGAAGAGCCTATTCTGGAGTAGTCGGTGGAAGGACGGATAGTGCTCTTACCAAATATGGGCAACTTAGCTGACCCTAAGAGTTACATGGCAATTGGACCTGTGCGGCGAGAGACGTACGAACAAAGCGGCTCAAAGAAAGCCGCAGCAGGATGTCTGGAGAACCTGCCCATCGATAGATGTTTCTACAAAGACGCAGCATCCTACCAGCGCTTGCGATCAATAGCGTAGATTGACTACCGGAAAGCTTTCGATTCCACCTCCCATAGTCTTATCATATGTCTACATAAAGCTTAAAGGTTATTCACACATCGCAAGGTGCATAGAGAGATTGATTCCGCTTTGGAAAACCAGACTTACTATCTCATCTCCAAAACATCGTGTGGGAACTAACAGCGTCACCTTTCAAAGAGGTGCCTTCCAGGGCGAAAAATCAGCCTTTTCCTCTTTCGCCTTACCTTACTGCCACTATTTTCCGCACTTCACCATTCCGAAGCGTACTTCTGCAATACTTTAACTAAAAAAAATGCATCATTTAAAAAAAAATTTAAGCACAAATGGAAAAGTTACTTTTGGAGCCGAAATGGAATAGTACAATTTTGAATTGAAAAGATTAATTTTCGCCGAAAAAAATAATTATTAACGGAAAATGTAATATTTGATATTTCAACCAAAAAATATTTTAACGTTAAATCAAAAACAGTTCAATTTTAATATACATCCTTAGTGTATAAGGAGAAAGACTTGAAAACTTTGAATTTCCGAGAACTCCTGATCGTAAATTCTTACAAGACTGTTGTTTACAAATTCTAGTTATCAACTCTCACTTCAATGAGCCTTGCTGTACCATCCTGTTGTTCGCAGGTATCTAGCTAGCCGTGAGTTATCGCTAGCGCACATGCCAACTAACTCACGCCTGTCCATGGAATTTTCCTGAGGCCATGTCTGCCTACGACAGTTCTCACACCATTTTCCATATTTCTTTCTGGTTTCTCTAAAATTAAAAAATAAGCTATTACATTTTTTCAGATTACCTGATGAGATATTAATAAACTGATCAGGTATACTTCCGAAAAGGTCACCCAATAATATTGACTTGATACATGGCCTTGGGTTTCCTTTTAGACCCTGTTTGAGTGCACTGAAAGAATTTTTGGCGCAGATCAATATAAATTTAGTTATAATTAATTTTTACTTTTTTTGAATTAATTTTTTCCAAATCTCGATAAATATTGATTATGGAAAGAAATGTTGTTCACAAAAGTTGTGGATATCGTAGGAACAAATATTTTTTATGTTTACACTTGTTTTCTAAAATTCATATTTTTTGAGAAAAAGTACAAAAATTAATGTTCAGATTTTTTGTTACCACCAGTAGTATGCGTGGTTTTTTTCAGAGCGTTGGAAAAGGTGTCGGCATGAGTGGTGGCAGGGGGTTGAAATGCTCAAGATTAGGACGCGTAGTTTTCATTTGGCCGTTGGAAAAGGGGGTCAGCCTGAGTTGATGTGAACCGCAGCCTCTCCACCACTGACGCCGAACCCTTCTCCAAAGCAAACGAACATTTTTTGTTCTGCAACAAACTATTAGAATCTTTAATTGAGCGATAAATGAAGCGATTTGACGACGCAAAAGTTTTAAATTATTGCAACTTTTGTTACTACGATGTACCAAATATAGGTCTGTCACGATATCGGAAAGATCATATTTAACTCACCGTTTATGTTGCTTTTACACAAACTCACGGCCAGAAACACTGTAAATAATTAAAACTGAATGGCTTTTTAATAAATCAAAATGTATTTAGATATTTTTTGTATGCCTTCATAAGCTATAATGTCGAAAATTTGGAAAGGGGTAGGGGTTTGACCATCATTATTTCTGTAACTAGTCAAAGGGATGCCTTCCCGTCCCCACTATACGTTGGAAAGGGGTAGGGATTTGACCAACATTATTTTTGTGACTAGTCAAAGAGGTGCCTTCCCGCCCCCATCAGACGTTGAGACAGCTAATATGCGTGAAACTTTCCTTTCTGTGTCGACATAATCGCTTATGTCGGCATAAAAAAATATTTAAATACATTTTTATTGATTAAGAACCCATTCAATTTTAATTATTTACAGTGTTTCTGGCCGAAGGGATGTTTAAAAGCACCTAAACGATGAGATAAATATGATCATTTCGATATCGTAACAGACCAATATTTGAGACATCGTTTTCTGCCATCCTCTTTAATAGCGCCATAGCAGCATCGCAATAATTGTGTAATGGGTCAGGATAGACCGTCCTAGCCTGACAAGCTAGCCAGCACCAGGTTACGACATAAATAGTATATTGAGTCACAAGTATGGAAAGTAGGCAGTTCCAGACGAGCGTGAAGTTTGCTGTACGAGCCAGAGGCGAATCGAAGACGCGCCGGAAACGATCCGAAGATGAGCCAACAGCAAGTACTGTAAACTGCACAAGAGTTGCAACTGTCTACTTTCAGCACCTGTTCCACGCGAGATTTTTGGTAACAAATGCAGAAAAGTTTAATTTAAGAAACAATAAAAACAAATTTTAGGGAAATTTATGATAATTTTCGGAAATTTATGGTGAAATTAACCAAAATTACTAAAAGTTTCCGGAAATTTACGGTGAATTTTTAATTAACTGAAAATTTCCAGAAATGTCAGGTATTCGAAAATTTACGAAATGTTCGGTAATTTATGGTAATTTATCAGTCATGTACAGTAAGTTATCACTTCTAGTTTGTCCAATCACTATTCACTATTCACAATCAGTCTCTCAAGCGTCAAATCATAGTAAAGTGAGCTTATGATTCCGGCAGTTATGAAAAATAATTCTGAATCGAAATGCGCAAGCGTAACAGCAAGAAAAAATAATCTAGCTCTAACTGCGCATGAGCAGCAGGTAGAAAAATTCATCTTTCTTAAAGAGCGCAAGCGCAGCAGCTAGAAAAAGTCTTTTTATAACTGCTTTTTACTTCAGTGTTCGAATTGGTCACTTCTCGCACACAGTATATGCCTGGAAAAGCGAACATTTCGTGCATGCGTTACAAAAAACATATTTTTGTAACAGTAAAGAAACAAAAAAAATGCCCGCTGTGCGACCACATTCTTATTGTGCGCTGTGCGCGCCTAGGGCGCGCAACTATTGGTTGTCGCCGTTCGAGCTCGATAATGTTTGTACCTCGCGTTTCGAGCTCGGTGTTTGTATTTCCCAGACAATTGTGTACAGACCATTTAAAAGTGAAGGTCAAAGCATCGGCAACTGTAATTTAGTGATTGTGAATTCTCTTTTGTTAAAGCTCCTTCGGCCTTAACGAATATATTATCATCACGTATCTCCTGCTTTGCACTCGATTTTGTCCAACATGTCAACTTTTCTACATTGTGTTCAACACTAATACATTAAATATATATTACATTTATTTATGTACCCTCGGGATGAGGTTGGTTATTCATATATTGCAAAATAAAGTAGAAATTTTATTTATTATGATTACCTTAATATTTAGTTTTCATTTTCCATTATATTTTATTCTCAGTTACCTTGAATAATGCATCATTTTAATTAATCTTTAGTATATTATTTATGTTATCACACAACAGGCAGACAGAAGGCAGACAGACAGACATGTTCGTAAAAACTATTTTTTCTGACTCAGGAGGTCTCAACACCTCAAAAATTGACGAAAACTGGATAGTAACATCTAAATGATGAGAATGTAAAAATTCCAATTTTCCCGCCAAAGAAGAGAAAGTTTTCTGTTGCCTATTTCATCGTCTTTTGCGTTATTTAGCTGTAAATTCGAATTTTCTATTTTTTTGTATGGCATTCTCTACGTTTAAAATAAAAAACTATTATTCCTATTGAAAAATAGTTGCAGAAAATTTTTTAGAACTTTTAAAAGCAAAAATTTTTTATCTCATGTTTTTGTACCGTATCTTGCGTTATTTCGTGGGAATATTGAATTATTACGTTTTTCAGTTTGATTTTCCATGGCTAAAACCATAAATATTGCCAGTAGAATTCTGGCTAATGAACTTGACCTGTCTTTCTGGACCACAGACCAGTGTGCAACAGGAAATTTGAATAAAAAAATTCCTTCGAAAGTTATCGCGTCGTCAGACTATAGACCGACAGACAGACATGTTCGTACAAACAATTTTTTGTGACTCACCGGGTCTTAAAACGTTCAGAATTGACGAAAACTGGATAGGTACAAAATCACATGAATCTAAAACATTCCGTCTAAATTATGAGAATGTAAAAAATATCGCGAAAGTAGTTCATTATTTTCATCAGACATTTTCATTACTCTGTGAAAAGCAGGTCTAATAAATAATTAACAGATAATCGGTTTTTTGTGCTAGAAAAGTTTCTCTGGGAGCTACTGTGAAAGTTTTCAAAAATTTACTGGAGCTTGGTTAACTCAATCAGATGAAATTTAGCTTCCCAATTATTTTAACATATTTTGCAGAATTTATATTAGTTTTTTAAACTGACAAATAGAACGTTCTAGTAGACACTATATAAATTTTCTTTGTAAAAAACAAATTTCCGCGAAACCTGAAACATTATAGAAATGGTTGTGTGACTAATGCAAAGTAAATTTCTCAGAAGGAAAACATTGAGAAAGCCTCCAGTCGATAAGATAACAAATATACGAAATATGTATTGTATAGTCTAATGAGGCAATGGAACATTGATCAGTTACACTGTTATTCAAATTCTTCATTATTGCATTATATATTTTCCCTCTGATTAGAAAATATGACGATCGTCTATACGCTCATCTTATTCTTGGCGATTATACTCAATTCTATTGGTAAATATAATAATTTGATATATCTATAATTTGTAGTATACCATTAAACTTACGTGCCAATCAAAATTTGTAAAATTCAATCTGCATCACCCATTTCCATTTTCTTCCAAACTTTGTTTAGGTTTTTTTACGACAAGGAGCTGTACAAAGTACTAAGATTGTATGTTTCCAACTGTGCTCGTCTAACTTAAAACGATCAAATATTTAGCTAGACGTATTAATTAGAGTTCTTAAATTCTCAATAATTTAAGTTCGGATCATGTAACTGAGAATATGACAGTATTTGGGAGAATTTGAAAGAAAATGAAAGATTTTAAGAATTTATTATTTTTAACAATACCTTTTTTTTGTTTACGATATTTGCATAGCTATATCTGACACCTGACCCTTTCCGTCCACTTTTGTTACGATTCTGGAAGAAAATCGTCAGGAGAAATCAGACTTCTTTTATGAGGGTTCCAATAATAGAATGCCATAAACCAGGGCTGTGAATTTGAACGAAAAATTCACCTGTCCAGATCCGCGGATGGTTCTTTTTAGGGATGGTTCCGAGAACGTTTCGGAAGCGCTTCCGGGGGAAAAATACTACTACTCGTTCAGTTTCGCAACGAAACCACATTTATCTATGCAGGGTCCAGATTCAACCAACCTTGTGCCGGCTCTGGGTTCCTCCCTAGCTCGAACAAAACCGAAACCAGAATCTCGTTACGGAACGAATTTTGTAGTTAAAATCTTAAAATGAAAAATTTGTCCGCTGCGCGGGCACATTCTCAAGGTGTTTGCACAAGAAAATACATGTGCAGTGTTCGGTTGCGGTACGAGCTGGTTACTTACCGTTCACGCATAGTACCGGCGCTCGAGAAACAGAAGTTTACAACGCTGCCAATATTGGTGTGCTCGTAAAGCTTTTAAACACACCAATATTTGGAACGTCGAAAATTTGTGCTTCTCGAGCGGCGGTCTCATGCGTGAACGGTACGTGACCAGATCGCGCCGCAGCAGCGCGACAGATCGCATGCGATTGGTTGGCGCTCTGTGTGTGTGCATGAACGACTCGTGCGTGAGCCGTTTCCAGCACACTTTGGTATTAATCCTTATTCGCAGCTGCTATGAAAAATGCATTATTTTAATAAATGTATATTATTACAATTCATGATGTGCCTTGAGATTGAAGCAGACGTATTTTCATTGCCTTGTTTTTGACATTTTTGAAAGTCTGCATCCTATAAAAAAACTCACAAGCAAATTTTTATATCTAATTCAGACGAATAATTTTATTATTAAACATTGCATTTTAGCTTGTGTTGTTTTTCCTCGAATATAATTTGTCTATTTTAAAGATTATTTTTCACGATTAAAACAAAAACTACACGTCCAATCAAAAACTGGTTTGAAGCAAATTTGTAGACTCAATACGTGCAATACGCGCAGATGAAACTCCCAATTGTGCACTTTGTCGATGCACAGACGTACCTCTTCCGCAAAAAACAATCTAAAAGAAATGAGGAAAAATGATCGTAAAGAAGTCAGAACGAATCCAGAGCTTCAGGATGTCATTTGTCTAGGGAGTGGGAGAAATTAAGTAGTTCCATATTCATACTAAAAAATTAATCCAAAAAGTCAGCTTACAAAACAGTATTTCGTGGACCATTTAAATATATTATCTGCAACATTTTACTTTTGTATTTTTATTGAATGTGGGAAAGCAGGCTTTTCTTTTTGGTCTTAAAAAATGTGTGTAAAGGAGCAATCCAATGCGATTAGTCTTTTAAATATTAATAGTCATGTAAATGATGACAACATACTTTCCCATTACGATGAGAACGTGAAAGAAAAGCAACAATAAGGCATCAAACCTCACCTTATGAAGAATGTAAAATTCTTCACGATCCGACGTTTGATAGGCTTACAAACTACTAAAGTGTTGGTCCGGATTGGTTTCAGATTGTTTTCGAATTAATTCATTCGAAAGATAATTGAAGGATTGAAAATGTGCTTGTGATTGGTTCGTAATAAATGTCTATCTGAAACTTTCACCAGTGAAAATAAACATAAATTAATTCATATGATAATATTATATAAAATATTACATAACTGTAGGCTTGCTTACGATTTATCTCTGCGAAGTCTCATAGTGCAATTATCCCGCAATGCATTCAACCTTGACTCTCTATATTCCCACAAGGGGTTCATTATATACGAACATACGCTTGTCTACTTCAAGAAAAATGTAATCCTCTTTTTCTTGTTGCAGATTTGAGTTCGCATTTCGATTGCTTACCTAATGGCGCTCCCATTCCTGGCGTTCCGCGTGCGGGAACTTCTTATCCTCTTAACACGCATCCTTCTTCTGAAAGTTCTTCTGCTACCGCCGAGCCTCCTATTCGTGTCAGGTCGAGGTCTTCTCCTGCCATACCTCACTCTCCCGAAAGGGCTCTTCCGGCTTTAGAGCCTCCTCTTTGCACTAGGTCTAAGTCTCCTCCTCGCAGACGTAGTTTCTTACCTGTAACTAGATTTGAGCTTAAAGACATTGCACTTCTTCGGGTTATTCCCCGAATTAATCCGCAACGCCGATTTAAAATTAAAAGATACACTTTTCCTGCCAATAAACCAATTATTTTAAGAACAAACGGTTATGCTCCTGCGCCCATGCCAACCGAAGAACAAATAGTATTAGCGACAAACACTGGCGACGTCGTTGCTATAATTAAGCAAAATAAAGTTATTCGTGGTATATTTAATTTGAATGGGAAACGAATGGGCATAAACATGGAAACCGGAGCAGCGTTCGAATTGCCTGGAGATTTAATCCGTGAAACTCCATTAGGCTACTGGAATACAATCAAGAAGAATTTTAAAGTGGTACGTTTGGGCGACGTGTAAGCGTTTGACCGCATTAATGGTACTCGCAAGTCAAACCATGCACTTCGTGCTGTCTCTTTGTTTTTCTGACGCAGCACAGTGAGGCAAAAGTCCTCCAAAAGTAGCAAAAAGTAGATTCCCATATCTAGGAAAATTAAGCAAAGGGCATTAATTAGGACAAATCAGATCACGTTTTGCCAAGATTTCATAGCATTTCATGCTTCGTTCTTCTGAGAAACAAAATAATATTTGTAAAATGTCCAACAATAATGTAGCAACAAATGTGAAAATAAATTTAGAAAATAATGTAAAAGGAACTAAGGAACACCAATTTGTATACAAATGTGAAAAATATTAAAATTTCAGCAATCATATTGGATCCAGTATTTTTATATTTTAATTTAGTACATGAAAATCAGTGTGGGCGACCCTGAAACCTACTCATTGGAAGTTTTATACAGATCAAAAAATGCTTTAATTTTGCCACTTTTTGGGTTATCCTAGCACCCTGTTCACTGACAACTGTAATTGAGTCATTGAAAATTATATTTTGTTGAAGCTCCTTCCAGTTTAGTGAATGCATTCTCAGCACGTGTGTCGCGCTTCGCACTTAATTAAAGTATGTCGAAAATGCAAAATTTTCTGTATTATTTTGAACTTTATGTTAAATTAAATGTACGTTATATTAATTTATGTGCCTACGTCCGGAACTAATCATTCAGACATTTTTTTAAATAAAGTGAACGTTTGAGTCTTTATTATTATTTTATTATTTATTACCTTATTCCTGCTTTTGCATGACTTTTGAGAAGACGGACAAACCGCACATATTTTAATTTTAAAATGTAGATTTTACCAAAAATTATATAAGTTTTTAGTTTCAGTGATGTTGCATTTTAAACTTATCCCGGTAATATTTATTATCATTAGGAATTTCGTTCAATTTGCTATTATTGTGCTCTGTTCAGTGAATCTTAACTAACAATACAAATTATTTTCAATACTGCTATTACATTGAAACTTGGCCAATTTTTTTGTTTTTAAACTTGATTACTAATAAAATTTTACATATCCTAAATAATTCGCTTTGTCCAATTACATATATACTGTTACTCTTCAGAATTCCTATTTTGTGAAAAGAGAAGGAATTTCCTGCCAAGAAGTTTTGTAAAATTATATTATCCATGTAGATTCGTACATGCTAAAATCTAATGATTCTGAGTAAGCACGATGAAAATTTATTTTATAATTTAAATCATGATTCAAAATCTATGAATTATGGATTCACGGAGGAGCGAAAAAATGCGTCTTTTATATGATGAATACTGCACAACCAGGTCTCCACAATTAGAATAAGTGCAAAGTCGTGATACGGTCCTCTGGGGGGGGGGGGGGGGGGAAAGGATCGCCCAAGGAAAATGGGGGGGAAAATGTAAGTTAGGTTGACCGTTTAGGAGATGATCTAGGATTGGGAAGGGGTTCTAGGTAGATGTGGCCCTGTGTCTTTAGTAGCCAGGCGTCGAGTCCGTCCATTCCTTGTGGGGGGTTCTTCTGGTTGGTTGGCGGTGCGAGATGGACTCTCCGAATGTTGCCGCTCATAAGACCCTTCCAGGCTTGCAGCCCGTCCATCCTTGGGCTGTTAGCCACCGGTATTAATGTCTTCCTGGCAACGGAATGCTGAGCTTGAGAGAGTCCCTCTCGTCGGCGTCGTAGTTGCCTCTGCCTGAAATTCGAACCCATCCAGCTGATCGTTTTCGGACTGCCGGAGCGCCGTCGACTCACAGAAGGGTCAGGCTGGATCGCCGGAACTGTCTCCTCTGCTCGGGAACCAATCCTTCCAGCCGATAACTAGCGGTCTGTCGGGGTTCCGGGTCGCTATCGGAAGGAAGGGAGATGGAGCTACTAGAAGCGGACCAGAGGATGAATCTTTCTTGCAGAAATGATTTTTTCGTTTATCCTGTCAAGTCCTAACAAGGAGTGTAATAGGTGTGATGTATTTGCTTTGAAAAGAGCAGGTGATGTTTGATGACAATTAATTTCCCAAGTTGTATTCTAGATGTATTTATTGTAGCTTTCTTTTTAGGCTAAGAAAGTAGGCGTAGCGAGGGTGGACAGGCATAGAGGCCGGCTTGCGTTCCGAAGTTTTAGTAACTAAGACTCTGTGAGCATGTATTAATGCGTATGTATGCATACATTGATGGTTTGAGTGTGTTGAATTAATTAAAAAATCAACTGAAAAAGATAAATTGAAAAAAAAGTTGCATTTTAAACCAAAAAATATGAATTTTCTACCGAAAGAGATGAATCTTCAACAAAATACGTAGATTTTCAACAAAAAAAAAAAGAAATTTTCAACCAAATACTTAAGTTTTCAACTAAAAAATATAAATTTTAACCCAAGTGTGTGCTAGTTAAAGTTTTAGTACAAAAATTAAATCTTATAAAAAAAGCGGATTTTCAATTAAATAATTAAGATTTTAACCAAAGATATAAATTTTAAGCAAAACATTTGATGTTTATACTAAAAAAGATAAATTTTTAACCAGAAATAAAATAGTTAAATTTTCAGCGAAAATATTTAATTGTAAACAACAAAAAAACAGGAAATTTTCTGAAAAATAGTTACATTTTCAACTGAAATAATGAATCATCAAACAAAAAAATTAGTTTTTAACAAAGTAGTCCAGCCTTGAACCAAACAAAAAGAAATTCTCAATGAAAAATATAATAGTGGATATTTCAACCAAAAAAATATTTGTTTTAAATCAAAAACAGTTGAACTCAACCAAAAAGGGCAAAATTTCAACAAAATAGTTAAACTCTTCACCAGAATAGAATTATTTTTAACCAAATAGTTGTATTTGGAACCAAAAAAGATGCAATTTCTACCGAAAGAGATGAATTTTCAAACAAAATTATCAATTTTCAACAAAAATGCTAAGTTGTAACAAATAGTGCAATTTTCTTTCAAAATATTAATTAATAATAATTACATGCCTTAATGCAGAATGTGACATTACACATTGAAAATATAAATTCGTATAATTATTTCTTGAAATAATTAAAAGAAGAAAATTAGTGACTTTATTTGAAAACTAACGTATTTTTATTTAAAGAAATCTTACTTTTCTTCTGTTTTGAAGAAACTTCCCATTGTTCTCGTTTTTTTCCTAAATGCGAACTGAATTATTAGAATCCAATATGAAAATCCAACTATTATTATTTGAAAGTTAATTTGTTGAAAATTTGTCTGCTTTAAATTTTTTTAAACAATTCAGTCTTTTTGTAATGCAAATCAAAATCTTTTTTGGTTGAAATATCGAATATTGCATATTTCGTTGAGAATTTCTCTTTTTGATTAAAAATTCAACTACTTTGTAAAAAAAAATTGTTGGTTGAAGATTCATAATTTTACTTGAAAACTCAATTGTTTGGTTGTGAATAAACTTTTCTGTTCGAATTTTACATTTACGGACTAAAAATTTAATTGTTTCTTCTTCTTCTGTACAATTCACCATCAAGTCTTAACAAACCGGGACGACTGACACATTATAGGAATAAGTAATGTTTATTTATACCCACGAAGAAAAATTTTCCTCTTGTTTTTGTAGGCGTTCGGAATTATTAAGGTTATTATTACAATATGTATTCGCTCCTTATTCCGAACGCTTGTTTATGTGAGAACTAATTCAAAATAGGAATAATTATTATATTTATGTGTATTCTCTTTCTAAGCGTTAATTACACTCTTTTATATCTTCATCTAGGAAAAGTTAGTTATTATTTTAATTTTAAATAATAATTTAGTTTGAGAAATAATATTTTCGTTTCAGACTCGAGCGCTCAACGCACGGAGGACGGTGGGTGGATGCGTGGTGACTTCCCCACCACGTCTCCCAGCTCTTAGTTTCCGTATGCTGGCCAATAAGAGGGCCTTATGGCCTACTCTCCTTCTCTGCTGACAGCATTCGAGCCGGGAGCCGCCTGCGATCGGAGTGTAGACGCAACGAAGCCACAGTTGCTTGCGAGTATTCATCAAGGGTAGCAGTGTCTGCTCTACCCTCTCTGAATAAAAGGCAAGGTATTTTAAACATACTAGTGTAACAGTTTCTCTTCACTGTGTTTTTCGACCAGTGATAGGTGTCACTCCTCACCATCCTAAAATCCTTTGACCATCCAGCAAAAGGAAATATGTCCTTCACCTCCCTATGCTCCGTCCTTCCACATTGTCTGATTTTCTTTCTTCATTTTTACAATTTTCTATCACTATATCCCAGAATAACGGGTCTTCTCGAGTTCTGGTGGCCGGCCCTATTGGTGCTAGCCCCGTTCTCACGCCAAGCGCCCCGACACCTCCCTCGAGATCCGCTACCCAGTGGACAGAAGACCATGAATATCCCAAGAACGTCCTTGGGACGTTCCTAGAACGTCCAGTGTCAGTTCAATCAACGTCTCTAAGACGTCTAATGCCCTAAAGAAGTCCTGAAGACGTCTTAAAGGGTTGGACGTTCTCGGGACACCTTTCGTACTGACATTAGATGTCTGAAGAGCATCCCTAGGATGTCCAAAAGTCTTGTTCCAAAAGACGTCTTAGGGATGTCCCAAAGACGTCTCTAGGACATCCCTATTTTTTTTGCTAACTGTGTAACTAGAATTTTTTTTTGAGTCCTGGTGGCCAGCCCTATTGGTGCTAGCCTCGTTCTCTCACCAAGCGCCCCAACTCTTCCGTTGGGATCTGCTTTTCATCAAGTTTTTTTCGAGTCCTGGTGGCCGGCCCTATGGTGCTAGCTCCGCTGTCTCACCAAGCGCCCCGACGCCTTAGTCGGGATCCGGTATATAGAATTTTTTTCGAGTCCCGTTGGCCAGCCCTGCTGGTGCTAGCCACGTTGTCTCACCAAGCGCCCTGATCTTTCCATCGGGATCCGCTATTTATAAACTTTTTCGAGTCCCGGTGGCCAGCTCTATTGGTACTAGCCCCGTTCTCACATAAACACCTCAACTCCAACAACAACAAACAACAACAACCAATACCAGTCGCGGTTCTCAACCTCCACCCCTCCTTACTCTTATCGTGGCACATATTAAGTTCCTTGAAATCGGTGGGAATATTTTCAATCACTTGAAAACCGATAAACTTATTAAAATTATTTCAAGTATTCAGAAATCCCATAAAAACCTTTCAAAATACTTAAAATCCGTTCAAATCCCTATAAATCTTGAAACCCTTTAATCCCTTCAAATTTAATTTAGTTGAATTCATTTTCCAGAGTTAAATAGAAATATCTTCAAATCTTTTGAAATCCTATAACATTCTTTGATATCTCTTGAAATTTTTAAAAACTCTTAAAATCCTTAGGAATCCCTTAAAATCCCTAGAAATGTTTGGAAATCTTTGAAATCCTCTAAACTCCCTCGAAATTTTTCGAAATTCCTTGAAGTCGTGAAAATATTCTTTAATCGCTTAGAAAGCAATAAAATCTTTTTAAATTAGTTGAAATATATTTTATTTGTAACTTCTTTTAGGAGAATCCGCTTGGACTTTTATTATAGTATTTTGGAACGCTGTTTTCATTCACTTTAAGAGTATCACAAAAAATTTGGTTTATTTCGATTTTTTTTAAATTCAAAATTAAAATTTATTTTTGGAAATAGCGCCACTTTATGTATATTTTTAGAGCTTCCTCACACTCTTTAAAGTCATATAGAAGAAAAAATGATAAGGAAATAATTTCTTGGTCAAATTGAGATTTTCACGCTGTAGGGGGCCACATTCGACTGTTTTTTCTTTTTTTCAAAGTAAATTTCTAAGTTTATCGATCATCGATAATTACTTCGCAATAATTAAGTAAAATGCATGATATTCTTTACTGAATTATCATTCTGCCTCATACGTAAACTGTATTTCATCAATTTTTCTAAATTTATTTAATGTGTAAGTTTTTACTTTCTTAATACAATACGTAAACTGTATTTTCTTAATCTTTCTTAATTTATTCATTGTGTAAGTTTGGCTTTCTTAATACAATACGTAAAATATATTTTATTCATTTTTCTAAATTTATTCAATGTGTAAGTTTTGACTTTCTTAATACAATACGTAAACTGTATTTTATTAATTCCTCTAAATTTATTTAACGTGTAAGTTTGGCTTTCTTGATACAATACGAAAAATAAATTTCATTAATTTTTCTGAATTTATTTAATGTGTAAGTTTTGACTTTCTTAATACAGTACGTAAAATGTACTTCATTAATTTTTCTACATTTAATAAAATTATATTATTATTTGTGATGTTTTGAAATGAGTATCTGAATTTAATTTTCAAAATTATAGGTACATATTTTTAAATTATTTATCGATCTTTTTGACATGCTGTTATTTCTCTATTAAATTTTACATTTTCTGCAATTTGTATAAAT
Organism: Andricus grossulariae; assembly: GCA_011634705.1. NCBI lineage: Eukaryota > Metazoa > Arthropoda > Insecta > Hymenoptera > Cynipidae > Andricus > Andricus grossulariae. The sequence continues at coordinate 122,749,519 of JAABKJ010007545.1, read as the reverse complement.
TTTAAAACGTTATTAACGAATCAAATTTACATAATTTAAAGTTCAAATTAAAAAAAAATATAGAGTAAACATTATTTGAATGTTTAAATAAAAGTAATTGTTTAATGCGTTATATGCTTCAAATTGATTAAACAATTATCACCTTATTAATTTTGTTTACAATATCAAAGTGCATAAAGATTGAATTTTAATTTTTTTTAAGTAATATAAATGCATTATTTCCTTTACGGTGATATAGTTGAATATTAACTATAATTTCTATAATAAAAATTTATTCGTATTAAAAATACATCTATTCAAATTTTATAATTTTTCAAAAATTTTTGTGATATGAAATGAGTATCTGCCTTATAAAAAAGAAGTATTGGTAAGTATTGAATCCAGTATTTTTTTCGCGAAAAAGTATTGAATTTCCAATACTTATTCGCGAAAAAAGTATTAGATCCAATACTTACCAATAATTTTTTTTCATAAGTGTGAATTCAATTTTCAAAATAATATGTACATATATGTTTTATTTTTTCGTGGAATTAGTTTGAAAGGTTATTAATAAATAAAAAATTCAGAAATTAAAATCAAAATTTGAAAAAAATGTAAAGCGAAAATTATTTGAATGTTTCAATGAAAATAATTTTTTATTGCTCATTATGTTTTGAACTGATTAACTAATTATTAGCTGATTATTCTTTTTCCAAATATGATATTACAGATAGATTGAATTTTAATTGTTTCTTAATTAATGCACGTGAATTGATTATTTGTTTCAAGTTCATGTAGTTAAATATTTGGTATAATTTGTTTAATAAAAGTTTGTTTATATTTACAATACCTCTATTCTAATTATCTAATTTTTAAGAATATTTTTGATGTTTTGAAATGAGTATGTAAATTCAATTTTTTAAATTATATGTACGTATGTTTTATTTTTTTTCTGGAATCAGCTTAAAAGGTTATTAATAAATTACATTTTCAGAAATAAGAGTTTAAATTTTGAAAAAATTTAAAGTAAAAATTATTTGAATTTTTCGATGAAAATAATTGATTTTTGCTTTTTATGTTGTGAACTGCTTAATTAATTATTAACTGAATTATTTTGTTCACAATATTAAGTCACATGATTGTTGAATTTTAATGTTTTTCAATTAACATAAACTGTATTAAGTATATTTATATTTAAAATACATCTATTCCAATTATATCATGTCTTTAAATGTTTGTGATGCTGTGAAATGAGTATCTGAATTTAATTTTCAAAATTATATGCTGCATATGTTTGATTTTTTGATGGAATTAGTTCAAAAGGTTATTAATTATTCAAAATTTCAGATAGGAAATTTTAAATAAAAAAAAAAGATACAGTACAAATGATGTTAATGTTTTAATGAAAAAATGGTTTCTTTCATCTAATTAGGTAATACAAATGGATTATTTACTTTAAGCTTACGTAGTTGACTTTTGGCTATAATATGTATAATAAAGGTGTGTTTATGTTTATAATTGAAATTATATTATTAAAACTATAACATTTTGTAAATGTTTCTGATGTGAAATGAGTACAGCACCGGACAGAATGGTGTCTGCTAAAAAAACTCGTATTAAAAACACGTCTCTCTTTTTTCTTGATTATCTCAGCAATAAATTAAGTTAGAAAGAATAAAAAAATACTGTTAGAAAACTCATTAAATTTGACATCGATTGAGTTTAACGAGGCCCATGTACAGATTCGGATATCAAAACATAGTACAATTTTTGCATAAGACTTTAGTCATAACCTGTACTTTCTATTACTTAAAGAAAATATAATAATTAACTAATTTAATAATATACAATGAAATCATACGAAGGAAATTATGCAAATATTCATTCAAATAAAATAATAATTTAAATAATTTCAATACAAAAGTTAGCGCGCGTATGATAGCTAGTATAATCATAAACCCAATAAAAAAAAAACAATAATTTTAGGTCATCTGTTATCGTGTGATTTTTTTGTCACTAGGGACCAAAAAATCACTGTGTTCAATAATTAAGATAATAGGTGGCGATAAAAATTGAGAGACATTGTATTTAATTATATATGCATTGTACGCACATCTGTAATTACATACGTTATTTTTTTGTCATGAATCATTCAGCAGATGCAATATAAAATCAAATGAACCTGAATTGGCGAAATCAGTTTTGCATCAATTCTCGTCAGTGATTTTTCATATATTATGTTTGATTAATTTCAATAATTTGACAGGAGAAAATAACTTTTGAAAGTTTGTGCAGCTTCAAAGTGTTAAAATATTTTTTATTTTATTTTTATTTCGTCATTATTATTTGGTTTTCCAAGCTTTTATTATATGGATGGAAATAAAAAAATTAGACTTATTTTTCCCACAAAACTCTATGTCCCAATTATTTTTACTTTACTCTGTGTCAAAATTAATTCGATTAAATATAAGTAAATGCAGGCCTCAGACTCACTTAAAAAATCAAGAATAGTGTAATAGTGTCACCTTGAGAAAATAGTGTCAAAATAGTGTCATAAAATTTGTTCGGGTATTAAACAAGAACTTCAATGTTTATTTAAAATGTTATTTTCTAGTCAATAAATTACCAAAATTCATATTTATTTATCGCAGAATTCACAGTCTTTCCCCTTCTTCTCATTTTTACACTTAAATGCAAACTGAATTAATAGAATCCAATAATGAAAAACCAAAATTTTTTGGTTTTCAATTTTTCGTAAGGAATAATTTTTTTGATTTGAAAATTTTATTTTTTGTGTGAAATTGAATTATTTTGTTAAAAATTCCACAATTTTATTCAAAAGTCAAACATTTTGGTTGAAAATTCAAAGTTTTGGTTGAAAATTAATTTGTTCTAGTTAATAAATAAATATTTTTTGTTGAAATATCAGCTACTACATTTTTCGTCGAAAATTTATTTTTTTAGATTGAAAATTTAACTCCTTAATTGAAAGTTGAACTACTTTCCTCAAATTTAATGTTTTTGGTTGAAGATTCATAATTTTTGTTGAAAATTCGTTTTTTTTTTTTGTAAAAAATTATGTTTTCAAAGTAAAAATTGAAATATTTTGTTGAAAATTCGACTAATTGATTGTAAATTTTGTTATTTAAAATCAATTCTCAATATACATTTAAGAACACAATTTTCAGTTGAAAATTGATCTAAAAAAATTTATTAAAAAAATGTTAGTAACGTAAAAAATGTGGAATATTGAATTGAAAATTTATGTAATTTGTTGGAAATTCGTACTTTTTAGTAGAAAATTAAACTACTTGTTTAAAAATGTATGCATTTTGTTAAAAATTCGTTTTTCTGATTGAAGATTCTTGATTTGAGTTCGAAATTTTTGGTTAAAAAATTAACTTTTTTATTGAAAAACCGTTTTCTTAGTTTAAAAATCAGTTTTTTGACTAAAAATGGAACTGTTTCATTTTTGATAAATATTTATCTTGCTTATTTGAAAATTACTGTACTTTGTTCAAATTTCGTTTTCTTTTGTAGAAAATACAGATTCTTTATTTGAAAAAATAATCTTTTTTGTTGAAAATTTAACTATTTTGTTCAAAATTTAACTATTTGGTTGAGAATTTATGTATTTTGTTTAAAATTCATTTTTTCAGTAAGAAAATAAAAAATTTTTGTTTAAAAATTAATTTTTCAAACTGAAAATTAAACTATTGTATTTTTGATTGTGAGTACCTTTTCTTTATTGAAAATTCATATTTTTTAGTAAAAAATTAATCATCTTCGTGGAATATTCATGTTTTTGATCGAAAAATTAATTATTTGCTCGAAAATTAATCTCAGTTGTAAGAAGACAAATTTTTACCAAAATAAATGAATTTTCAACAAACAGATGCATTTTCAACAAAGAAAATTAAATGTCTATCAAATGTGATAAATTTTTGACAAAGAATAGAATGGTTAAATTTTCAGTAAAAAAAATCAATTTTGAAGGAAAAAATCTGATTTTCAATCAAAGAAATGAATTTTATACCAAAAAGTTTAATTTTGAAAAAACTACATGAATTTTCAATCAAATTTTGAATTTTAAAAGAAATTTTCAACCTTATAATTAAATTGTCAACAAAAGAAACTAATTTTTGACTTATATAATAAATCTTCGATTACAAAAAATGAATTTTCAACCCGATAGTTGAATTTTTGATCCGGAAGATGAATTCTTTGCACAAAATAAAACAAAAAATCCACAAAATAGATAAATTTTCAAAAAAATAGTTAAATTTTCAACCAAACAGATGAATTTTACACCAAGAAAAAAATTTGTTGATTGATTTATTTGTTTAAATGAAAGTAAATTTCGTTTAATATGTAATCAAATTGTAACGAAAATATTTTTGAAAACTTATAAAAGACGAAAATTATATTGAATATTTCAATTATACTTAAACATCTATAAAAAAATTTGTTTTGACAAAAAGTAAAATAATTCAAATAACTGTTAAAAAATTAATTTTCCATGAGAAAGATCTAATTTGTAATCAAAAAGAAATGAATTTTCAATCAAAAAGTTAAATTTTTTACTAAAAAAGATTAATTTTCAACAAAATACAAGAATTTTCAACCTAATAGTCAAATTTTCAACCAAGGAAATAAATTTTCGACCACAAAGGTACATTATTTTTTAACCCAATTTTTAATTTTTAACCCAATAGCTTAATTTTCGACCCGAAAGATGAATTTTTTTCTAGAAAATGACCAGTTTTCAACAAAATAGATAAATTTTCAACAAAACAGATGAATTTTCAATAAAATAATTAAATTTTTATACATAAAGATGAATTTTAAACAAAGAAGATTGAATGTTTTTGAAAACAGATATATTTCGACAAAATATAGAATAGTCAAATTTTCATTTAAAAAATTGATTTCCTATAAAAAAACTAAATTTCAATGAAAAAACTAATTTTGAACAAAATAAATGAATTTTTAATCAAATAGATTAATTTTCTACCCAAAACCCTACATTTTGGACATAATAAATTAGATTTTTTAAATGAATATGCAACCAAACATCGAATAGTTGAATTTTCAGTTAAATAGAATTAATTCACAACACAATTTCGAAAAAATAATTGAACTTTTAACCAAAAATGAATTTTCAGTCTCTATTTACTTTTAATTTAACGTAAAACTATCATTTTGACTGTTATTTAAGATTTTGCTTACTCTTGAACGTTGAAAATAAAACTTTGATATAAAAATAAACAAAATGTAGGAAAATGAACCAAGTTTTTTTTCTGAAGAAAGGGTAATTTGACATAAAAAAATATTTTTAATAACTTACTTTAAATATTCAGTATGAGTCGTGAAAAAATTGAAATCCCTGATGAGGACCTGGATCTTCATTTCGCTTATTGTTATTTTTACACTCATCGTGATAAACTTTATAAGAAAAAAAAAGTTTTATGTTGTTCTGTAATACTTTTGGGAACAACAATTTTTAATCCATAATTGCAACTTTTTTTATATTCACTCATATATATATATATATAATTTTTGTAAATAAAATGTAATGAAATATATGAAAATTTTCATTTTAGAAAATGTTGACAATAATAGCATACATTATAATCAGTGCATTCGCGCTACTTTTTGCTACATACCACTTTTTCGGAAACAGAGAATTGTGCCAAAAAACATCTCACATCCGCGGACCAATAGCATTTCCTCTAATTGGGTCTGGTTATCTTTTCATGGGAGATGCTTCATGTAAGTTTTCAATTTAAATATCATTTATTAATATTAAGATATATAAATTAAGGTGGAACACATTTTATTCAGAATTTTCATGCATATCGCCCGGCAATTTGTTCGAATCCACACCAAAATTATACCATTTTTTTATTTGGTAAACGAATTATATATAGAGATGGCTCAAGCTTCATGGAGTTTAACACGTATTTCCCATAATAAACAAAAAATGCTTTTGTAAATTTTATTCAGAATCGTCAATACTAGGTGAATCGAGTGAAAACTCAACATTTCTCTCCACAATTAGCTATAGAATACGAATGAACAAATAAAAAATATTAATATAGATTCAAAGAAGAAGGCTCTCAGTAACTACTTTAGAAAAATTTACATTTAATATGATCCATATAGAAAATTTAAAGAATATTTCAAATATCTGTTTTATATCAGAAAAATATATTAACAAAACAGAAAGAGATTGTTTGAAATATGATTCTCTCTAATGTTTATTTATTATTTGTTCATAACCGAAAAGGACAAGCAAAGCTGAATATTTCAGAAAAAACGCAATTGTTTTGCACTTGAATAAATAATAATACATTGATTAAACTATTTTTAAGTTCCATTACTTATTACTATACTAAGTGAAAAGTGAACGAAAAGTTTAAAATTTCAGAAAAAAACGCAATTTCTAACATTATTCGACGAGAATATTATTAACAATAATAACAAATTGTTCAAACAATTATGCTTGTTAATAATAATCAACTTTTACCTCACTCTAAATGAAAGTTGGACAAAAAGTGAAAAATGGTTTGAAAATACGCGACTTTCTATCTCTATTCTAAGAGAAAACTGCTAAGAACAATAATAAATTGTTTCAACTATTTATTCGAACATTTAATTAGCTGTATAAAGTAGTATTTCAAGTACAAGAAACAATTTGCGATAAAAGAAAGCAAACAAATCATAATTAGCGTAAAAAAGTCGCAAAACCCATTTTTTCCACTTATGGGGTTTTTTCTTTTTTGGCTAATTGTGATCAAAAATGTTACGTTTCAACTCGATTCAGCTAATATTGACGATTCTGAATAAAATTTACAAAAAAGTATATATTTTCTTATGGGAAATACATGTTAAACTTCATGGGGCTTGAGCCACCTCTAAATATCATTTTTTTTAACTGGATTTATTTTTATGTTGATTTAAACAAATTTCCCGGCGATATGCATAAAAATTCGAAAAGAAATCCAATGTAAACATTTCTAAAATTCAAAATGTAACTAAAATATCCGGACATCCTTCAACATGCGTCAAAATACTTGAGTACCCCATAAAATCCTTGGACATCCTGCAAAATCCCGTTACTTACTTTGAAATCTGTTACAATTCCTTAAATTCCCTTAAAATTCATTAAAACTGTAAAAACCCTTGAAATCATCAAAGTCCCATAAAAATTCCCCTATATTCCAAAAAAATCCGTAAGAAGCTTTCAAAATCTCTAAAAAACGGTTAATATCCTTAAAATTCCATGAAATACCGTGAAATCTTACGAGATCCCTTATAATCTTTAAAATCAGTAGGAATCCTTTCGAATCTCTTGAAATCTCAACTCTATTCAAATCCTTTGAAATCTTTTGAGAGTCAATAAAATTACTCCAAATTCCTTAAAATCCTTAATAATATTTAGTAATTCCTTGAAATTTCGATAAATCCTTTGAAATCTTACGAAATGCTCTAAAATCCGTGGACATACTTTGGCATTTTTTGAAATCTCTTGAAACGCTTGAGATCCAGTGAACTTGCCGAAACCTTATTAAATCTCTTAAAATCCTTTGAAATGATGAGAACTTTTAAAGTCTCATCAAATCCTCGAAATTGCTTTAAAATTCCGTGATATCCTTTAAAATTTACGTAAAAATTGAAATTCTTTCTGTACAGTACTCGCTAATTTCTTCAAACCTTTAACATCTTTTAAAATTATTTGAAGACATACCCTAAAACTTGTACTCCCTTGAAATTCCTAAAAAGCTTTAAAAATCTCGTTCAGTATCTAGTTTAATAGTTATTTGCATATAAAATTTCCCATCAAGAATTGTGTTTTACTTTAGTGATATTAATAAAGGTTTTGGAGATATTCTTGGAAAACTGAAAAAAAATTCAGAAAACTTTACTCAAATTTGCATGCACTGTAGTTCAGGATATATTTACTTTATTGATATAAACTGCAGGTGAACTTTTTTTCATGACGAATGATTATCTGAAAAAAAATTGCATTCGGACAATTTGTTGCTGAGATATGTTAAAAAATGTGCACCCTTCTTTTCAATTTCCGAAAACTTGTACTTAATACTGTTCTTGGCATCCGATGTTTCATTGTGGAACATGAGACGATCACTCATATTTCATTAGTTTATGAATTTCATACAGTTGTGAAACACATGACGATCAATCACATTTTTACTTGATTATGAATTGCATACGGTTCTAAAACATAAGACGATCAATTACATTGTAATTTATTTATAAATTTCAACCAGTTCGAAAACAGAAACGTAGAAATCACATTGCTTCATGTTTATGAATTTCATACAATTCTAAGGCATACGGCGATCAATCATATTGTTATTTGTTTCTGAATTTCATGCAGTTCCAAATCATAAGACGATCACTCATATTTCATTAGTTCTGAATTTCATACAGTTGTGAAACGCATGACGATCAACCACGTTATTACCTGTTTATGGATTTCATACAAATCTAAAACATTAGACTTTCACTCACATTGACATTTGTTTCTGCATTTCATGCAGTTCTAAAACAGAAAACGATAAATTACATTGTTCCCTGTATATGAATTTCATGCGGTTCTAAACCATAAGACGATCACTCAGATTGTTACTTGTTTATGAATTTCATACAATTCTAAGACATAAGGCGATCAATCATATTGTAATTTGTTTCTGATTTTCATGCAGTTTTAAAACATAAAACGATCACTCATATTTCATTCGTTTATGAATTTCATACAGTTGTGAAACATAAGACGATAAATCACATTGTTACTTGATTGTGACATTCATGCAGCTCTAAAACATAAGGCGATCACTCACATTGATACTTGCTTATGAATTTCATGCAGTTCTAAAACATAAGACGATGACTCATACTTCATTAGTTTCTGAATTTCATACAGTTGTGAAACACAAGAAGATCAATCACATTATTAATTGTTTGTGAATTTCATACAGTTCTAGAACATGAGACAATCAATCATATGTTCATTAATAAACAAGTAACTGTGTGAGTGTTTGTCTTATGTTTTAGAGCTGTATGCAATTCATAAACAAGTAATAATGTGAATGATCGTCTTATGTTTCACAACTGTATGAAATTCAGAAGCGAATTAAATGTGACGATGCCAAGAACAGTCTGGAGTAAAAGTTTTCAAAAATTGAAAAGAAGTGTGCACATCTTTTAAGATATCTCAGAAACGGATGACTCGGCTGGCATGCATTTTTGAAGAAAATGCCCGACGCAAGAGTTGCAGCATTTTCGACCCCCGATCGATTGGTGACCTTGACCTTGACTTTGACCAGGACCTTCACAAGGACATTTTCTCCAAAAAAGCATGCTAGTCGAGGCATCCTGCTGCATGTTGTTTGATCTTGGCATGGCCTTCCCAAGTCAAATTTTCGATTGGTCAAGGTCATATCTGGACATGAACTTTTCCGCTCTCTCAGTTCCCGGTGTCAAAAATAGGGGTTCCCATTTGAAAAAATCAATTTGATGTTGGAATGATCATGAAGGTCATAGTTAAGATCAAAATAAAGGTCACCAATGAATTCCTCGTTGAAGGTTACTTCAAGAATGACAATGAAAAATATCTTACCTGAGGAAATATTCAGCCGTTCTGGGACTTTTGGGACACCCAGTATATGCATTGATATTTATTTTGAGAAAATTTCATATGAATTCCTATTTATTTTACTTTTTTTTATTCTTTCAGATTTTTTACAACAAGCGTCTAAATTGTGTTATACTTATGCCTCACCTTGTCGGTTGATAATTGGGCGTAATGTATCGGTCCTCATTCACGATGCAGAACACATTAAAGTAAAGAGAAGTATTAATGATACATAATTAAATTTTATAAATTTTGAAATGATCGTTTCAACCACAACGGTTAATTTTGAATTTGAATTTTTTTAATTTTAAGGCAGTTTTCCTAAGCTCTAAGACTACTGAGAAGAACGAAAGTTACGATTTTGTTAAACCTTGGGTAGGCAATGGCTTAATTACTGCACCACGTGAGTTCAACCTAATTTGAAATAATATTATCTAAATTGTTTAAAAATTGATTCTAAGGAACATGATTATTCTTTATTTATTATTATAGGCTCAATATGGCGAATTCATCGAAAATTGATTCAACCAGCATTCTTTCCTAACATTCTGCAGTCATTTGTTACAATTTTTCAAAAAACTTCCTTATTATTAATGGATGAATTGGCTGGGAATGTTGATGGAATAGAATTTGATGTGTATCCTCATCTCTCTTTCACTTCCTTCCGTAACATATGTGGTATTATTACACTCTTATTATTTTATTACAGTTCGATTATTTATTGGCTATTTTATTAATTGTATACTCTCCAAATCTAAATTAGTATTGAACTTTTTTGTAAATTTTTTTAGTTTGACTTTTTTCCAGAATTTTTCAAGGCACCGGACTTGGTTCTATGTGTACGTTACAAAAAGAAAACTCTATCCTGAAATGTTCAGGCTTTTAATCTTGAAGATGATCTTTCAAGGTCACGTTTATGGTTTTCCAGTTTGTTGCGTATATTTCGGATTTTTTTCTACGGATTTTAATCAACCAGGGATCAAATTGAAGATCCCTTAAAAATACATTCAATAGATTCTTTCAACAATTTTTTGCGGAAAATTCAAATTTTGAGAGACATTCAAATATTTTAAGTCGAATCTCAAAAACAAAAATACATACATGAGCGGTAAAATTCACACAGTTTGCTTGCTTATTAAGTATTTATTATGAATTTTTTGAGATTTTTTGAAGTGGTGGTACATGGTAGAAAAAATGGAAAAACGTACTCTTATATAAATATCGGACTTTGAAGAACTTACATGACTATTAAAAAAATTTATACAAGCGACTTTTTCACAATTTGCAATAAAAATAGTCTTCTAGAATGCTGCCGAAACTTCTGACACTGACAAAATATTTTTCTACGCGAAATTCTCCTAATTGTCGTATCTTTCACAGATTGACTCTGCCATAAAAACCTTATCATCTGCGAACGCTAACCCACGCACCCTCACTGTTCCGAGATCCACACCTTCTTCGTCGAAGAGGGACATTTTCAGACACTTGTCCATGTGCATAATTAATTTCGAAAACATTTTCAAAAATACCGTTTTTAACATGAAGTTTACGTAAAGCTGCTACTTTGTATTTTTTGGTTTTTCAATTTTTTCCACCATGTTCCACCGCTTCGGAAAATATGAAAAAATTTATAATAAATACTTGAACGTAAGCAAACTGTGTGGATTTTTTCGCAAATGTATGTATTTTTGTTTTCGAAAAAATTCGACTTGAAATATTCTTATGTCTGTCAAAACTGTTTTAAAAATCTATTCTACGAAGAAATTTGTAGAATTTCGAATGATTTTTATCTAGATTTTAAAGGATTTCTAGAGATCTTGAAAAAATAAATGAAATGTCGAGGTTCAATTTTGTTTATATATAAGGGATTTTCAAAGATTTCAAGAGATTTCAAAGAATTTTATAATATTTCCAAACATTTTTCAAAATTTCTAGAGACATTCGGGAAATAAATGAAATGAAATGAAATTTCTAGTGATCTTAGGGCATTTAAAGGAATTTTTTACGTATTTTTTTATAATCTCAAGCAGTCACGGTTGTCTTCAAGCAAGGAAAGTTGGCCTAAAATGGATCTAAAATCTGCTAACGCAGATTGTTTCTGTATCGTTTGGAGATGGAAAAAATGTTAAATTGAAAATCCTAGCTGATCGGTTTCGCAAGCTATCGACATTTTTATATGTATACTATGCACCATCATAAAGCACAGTTCTGACCTTTAATCACGAATTACGGAAACCACTTTTAGCGTGACCCAGGATCAATTACGATAACGAAGTGGTTGTCTCATCCCTCTTTTATTTTTTTATTTTTTATTATTTAAAAAAAAATTTTCAATTTTTTTTTTCATGAACTACACAAGATAATAAGATAAAAATAATTCATTCAAAAAACGATGAGATAAGACCATTTTCTTTATAGAATAATGAAAACATAATTTTTTGTGATGCTGAGGAATAAAGAATTAAAGATGTAGCGATGAGAATTCAACTACTGCTTTTAGTAGATTCGGCAAATAACTAGCCCGATGAATATACGTACTAATATATATTTTTTGAATTCCGAATTTATATACCCATATAGACACTTTTAAGTATTATGTATTTATATCATGAATTTAAAATTTAAAAAGTTGCGAATGTTTATTTATTATGATTTGTTTTCTGTGATTTGTAATTCCGATAATTCAAATTTGAATTGCTTCCTGCCAATTTAATTGGCAGCCCTGTGCGAACTGCGGAGCGTCTGCTATTGGTCTGCTGAAAAGCAACCGCAGGCTACAACGTTGCCACGTTTCATTCACTTTTTTTTTGCCAGGTTACTTATTCAACTTCAAAATTATTTTATAAATTTTAAACAGTGGTGAGATCACAGTTTTTAATTTTTGCAGGAAGTAATAAGATTGATTCTTTAATTTTATCACTTTTGTGATTAAATATCTTTGATTTTTGAACAGAAATCTCCGATTTATATGATTCTGTTAGGTTAGGTGCATAACGCACAATGTTCATTTAAAAGCTTATATTTCCTACAAAACGTGGTAAAAAATTCTTATATTTTGACAAATCACGCAGAATTAATATAAGTTTAACATACTAAAAGGGCATCAAAGAATCTTGGATCTTACTCATCGCATGTTTCTCCTTAAGGGGGGTGCCTAGACTTCTTCGTCACAGAGCATCACACAAAGATTAAGCCACCTCCTAAAGGGGGGTGGGGGATTTTTTAATTAATTTTAATTAATTGTTTAATTTTCTTAAAAATAATAATAATTTTTTTTCTTCGATTTCATATGATAAAGGTCTAAAATAAAGTAGAAAAAACATAAACATAATTTTTCAACAGACGTTATAGTCCGAAATGCTGACTCTTGATATAAGGGAAATAGGATGATTGTTCACGAAACTAGGTGAATACATTCTTTAAAATAAAATTAATTTACAGGTACTACATTATTTTAAATATGAAACGCCTAAAATATTAAGTCAAAATATATATTTCATCTTCAATAAAAAAAGTAGTTGAGTTTGAAAAAAAAATTAATTTTCTGCCGAAAGAGATGAATTTTTAACGAAAGAGTTGAATTTTCATGTTAAAAAGTCGAATGTTTGAAAAAAGTTGACTTTTAAACCCGAAAAGGCAAATTTTCAACAAAATTGTTGAATTTTAAAACAAAGAAGAATTAAATTCAACCACAAACAGTTGCATACTTACAAAATAGTGGAATCTTCAAGCCAAAAAGACGAAGTTTTTAGGAAACAGTTAAATTTTCAACCAAGAACTCTCCCAGGAGAAAATATGAATTTTCAATCCAAAAACACAAACTGATAACCAAGCACTCGAATTTTAGATCAAACAGATGAATTTTCAACCAAGAATTTTTCTAACAAAAAAGATGAATTTCCAATTTAAAAAAACGAATTTCCGGATAAAGAAGATGACGTTTTAACAAAACAGCTACATTTTCAATAAAAAAAATCAGTTTTTGACAAAGAAGTTAAATTTTTACGAAATATTTAAATTTTCAACTAAAATTATAAATCGCGCAAGTTTGAGCGCGCCTTATGCGCGCGACTGTTGGTTCTCGCGCTTCGCGCTCGATAGCGTATTCATCCCGCAATTTGCGCTAGACCTTTTAAAATTAAGGTTTAAAGCACCGACAACTGTAATTTGTTGATTGTGAATTCTCTTTTGTTAAGACTCTTTCGGCTTTAACTAACACATTCTCATCACACACATTATGTTCAACACTATTATGTCAAATGTAATTTATATTTATTTCTGTACCTCGGTCTGGTACCGCTTATTCAGATATTGCAAATATATCACTTCAATAAATTTATATTATCACAATTCATAATATGCATCTGCTATTGAAAGATACGTATTTTTATTGTCTCGCTTTTATAATTAAAAAGATGTGCGCATACTATAAATAAATGTTATTATACATTTTATTGCAGCTTGTGTCGTTTTTCCATAAATTTGATTTATTTATTTTCAACGTTATTTTTACGATTTAAACTGAAAATAGGCATCCTATTGCAAAGTGGTTTTTAGCAAATTTGTAGATATAATTTAGGCCATAAATGTTGTTAAATAAAAAGTTATTGTAGCTTGTGATATTTTTCCAAAAAGGTAATTTTTTAGTTTGAATGTATTTTTAAAACAAGAGTTTATAACAAATTTGTAGATCTTTTTTGGTTGAAGGACTTTTGTCATCTCATTTTTTCTCGTATCTTTTGACGTTTTTCCAAAAATTTAATGTTTTTTATTATTATTCTTTTTTTTTACAATTTCAGAAAATCTACTCGTCCTTTCTAAAAATTATAAATAACGAATTTGTAAATCCTCTTTGAGTGAACAACTTTAGTCTATCTCTTTTACATAAAACTAATACCTTCTCATTAGAATGAATATTTAAGGAAGAAGATCAACTTTTAACTGAGTACTTGAATTTTCAATATAAAAGATAAATTCTCAACGAAAAATATAAGAGTTGATATTTAAACCAAAAAAATATTTTAATTTTTAATCAAAAACAGTTGAATTCAGCCAAAAAAGGCGAATCCCCAACAAAGCAGTTGAATCTTTTACCAAAAAAGAATCATTTTGGAATTTCTTAGCTAAATAGTTGCGGTTATAAGCGAAATTGTAGAATTTCAAACTAAAAATTATCAGTTTTCTACCAAAAATGGAATACTTAAATTTTCAGTTGAAAAAATTGATTTTGATCTCAAGGAAAAACGAATTTTGAACAGAAAGATCTATTTTCAACCAAGAAGATTAATTTTCTGCCAAAAAAGACAAATATAATCAAATACATACATTTTCTACCAAATTGTGAATTTTCAACAAAAAGGATTAATTTTCAACCAGCAGTGGGAAAGTTAATTTTTTAGTTAAAAATGTTTTTTTTTTCAAACAACCTGAAATTGAAAAAAAATCTTCAACCAATTTAATCAACCAGTAAGAGAATAATGGAATTTTCAGTTAGAAAAATTAATTTAAGAAAAACATATTTTTAACGATATTTTTAAATTTTCAACCAAAGAAATGTATCTTTAACTAATAAAATAAATTTTTAAAAAAGCAGTTAAACTTTTAAATAAGCAGTTTTTGCAGTTAACCAAGGTGACTACTTTTTTGGCAAACAAGACGATTTTACAACAAAATAAATAAATTTTCCAGTAAATTGTTGAATTTTCAAATAAAAATGATGAATTTTCAAGCAAAAGGAATGATTTTCAACAAAACAGTTAACTTCGTAAACAAACAGTTTGATTTTCAAGCTACAAAGATAAATTTTCAACCAAAGAGTTGAATTTTTAAGACAAAAAGACATTTTTTTAGAATGCAGTTGGATTTTCAATCCAAAAGAACAAATTTTCTAAGATGGATGTTCAACTAATAAAATTAATTTTTAACAAAGTAGTTCAATTTTTAAATAAGTATTTGAACGTTCAATTTGAAAAGACAAATTTTTAACAAAAACATTAAATTTTTCAACGAAATAGTTGAATTTTAAACTAAAAACAATAACTTTTTTAACAAAAATGGAATAGTTCAATTTTCAATTGGAAAAATTAATTTTCAACAAAGCAGTTCAACTTGCAACCAAGAAATTTGATTTTAAATCAAGAAGATTAATTTTCTGCAAAAAAGACGTATTGTCAACAAAATACATAAATTTTCAACTAAAAGCGAATAACTCTCAACCAGCAATGAAATAGTTACATTTTCAGTTCAAAAAATTAATTTTCAACCAAAAAAGTACGAATTTTTTTAAAAAGTATTGAAATCTTCAAACAATAAAATGATTTTTCAACAAAGTAGTTCAATTTTCAACTAAATAGTTGAATTTTAAACAATAAAGTATGAACGATTAATTTTCTAACAAAAAGGAAATACTTAAATTTTCACTTGAAAAAATTTATTTATAACCAAAATAAAACCAATAATGAAATATTTCAATTTTCAGTTTAAAAAAATTATTTTTCACCAAAAAAGAACGAATTTTCCAAAGATAGAGTTAAATCTTCAACAAATAAAAGAAATTTTCATCAAAGTTGTTTAATTTTCAACTAAGGAGTTTAAGTTTCAACCAAAAAGAAGCCCGGGCCGAAAGAGGGGACGTGCTCAGTCAATCGTGACAAACAGCTCTAGGGCTGCACTCTCAGCGCATTAATCGCATCAGGTTGCGTCATGCGTCCAAATCCAACAGAAATAGTTCATGCGGTCCTGCCTGTTTACGTTTGGACTCCCCCAACTTAGGATCGAGACAAAATCCAGCCATGCCCGAAACCGGTCTTATATCAAGAGTTGAGTGTAATTGAATTTTCAACAAAAAAATATGAATTTTCAATGAGGAATTTAATAGTTAAATTTTCAACTAAAAACGATCAATTGTCAGCCAAAACTGGATTATTCGAATTTTCAACTAAAAAAAAAGACGAATTTTCAACAAAATAGTTCAATCTTCAACAAAATAGTAGAATTTTTAACCAAGAGATGAATTCTGAACAAGAAATATAATTGTGGGCTTTTCAATTAAAAAGAAAAAACTTTCTACCAAAAATTATTGGATTGTCATATTGGGTTCTATTAATTCAGTTCAACAAATAGTTGAATTTTCAACTAAAAAAGATCAATGTTCATACGTAATTTGCCTGATGGAAAAAAGAAGAAAAGAAAGAAAAAATTGTTCTGTCATTTTTCATTTTCTTATCATTTTCTTATTCATAAAAACTTTTCTGCATATGATAGGTCCTTACAACTTATATGAAACATCGATTCTTATCTTCCATTCTCATTTTGCTTATCAATATCAATGGCACGCTTCTCATTGAAGAGAGAGCGGTCGCACGATGGACCCTTTTTTCAGACAACATAATCGATTCCTGATGAATTTTTCTGTCGATGACACACAATGAATATATTCAATAAATTATTTAAATTAGTTTCTATTGTTGGATCTGTAAAATTGAATTACCCTTGTTGGACGTTCTTTATCATTTTTGCCTTCCGGGCACAAAGAAACGCTTAGCATCAATGTCGCCTGAACTGCGGAAAAAATACACAAACACTTATGGTTGAAAATCCAAAATTTGCCAGTATCAAGTCCCTGAAATATTATTTTTGGAGGAATAAATTTCTCAATTAAAGTGTTTTATCAACCGCATTTTCTCCAATAATGTCCTATCTACCAATTATTTTTACTTTACTGGGTATCAAAATAAATTCGATTAAATACATATCAGTAAATGTAATCCGATGACGTACCCCTAACTAGGATTAAAAGTTTAATTTATACATTGAAATTGATTATTAATTGAAAATTTTAAAAGCTTTTTCAAATTCCTTGGAACCTTTAAAAATGACCTAAAATGTTATGAAATCCCTTTAGTTTATTGAAACTAAATAAAAATTCTTTGAAATCTTTGAAAATAGCACAAAATATTTTAAATCCTTTGAAATTCCTTCAAATTATTAAAATCTATTGAAAATTGACATTTTCAATTGATATGAGTAATTTAGTGGGATTTCAACGATTTTAAAATACTTTATATTTTTAAAATATTCCAAGGCATTTTCAGGATCTTTGAAATGCTTCAAGCGATTTCGAAGGATTAGGAATATTTCAGGGAATTTAAAAAGTTTCTAAGGAATTTTTGATTAATTTCAGTAATTTAATGGGATTTTAAAGAATTTGAAACACTTATGGTGTTTTTCAAAGATTCCATAGCACTTGCAGGAGATTGAGAAAACTTCCAGGAATTTCCAAGGATTTTTTTAATGATTTGTTAAGGATTTAAAAATATTTTATCCATGCATTTTTGTTGAAGATTCAAAAATGACAATTGTTTTGGTGGAAATTCATGCTATTTTTACTTCAAATAGACGAATATATGCATATATATATATATAAGTTGTTGGTTCCGTGCCTAGAGGTAAGCCAGAAATTGGCAGATGAGAACATATGAACTCCTATCTAATATAACGCTGCTAAAGACTGGTGACCTTCTCAGCATAAAACACCAACCAGCTGCGATTATCTGGGTTTCATTTCTGTCCTCACTCCCCCCACCCACTTTGCTTGAGGAAACACATGCACACGGTAAATGTAAAGGTCAAATTTCAGGCGACGAATGGAGCCTGGTGTTTGGATTGCTAGAGGAGTGAATGATCTTAAAATATGAGAATTATGAGAAACTATGCACGTAAGGAAGCTAGATATTTTATGTGTACCTGAAACAAAGAAAAAGGGGCGAAAGTAGAAACATACTAAATGGGGTATTAAAAGGCGCTTTTGAAATATGGTCAGGAGTGGATAGTGAATTCCACGGTAGTCAGGTGGTCGGTTTGATTGTGAATGAAAAAGCAAGACAGCATCTCAGAGATTATGGTTTTGTATCTTCCAGATTGTTGTGGGCTAGAATGAAGGTAGGAATCAGAAGATTATGTATCATAGCGTGCTATGCCTTAGTTGAGAGTCATCCGAGAGAAGTCAAAGACGCCTTCTGGGACACTTTAAATGATGCAATAAGTATTTTCGATCATGGTGAAAGAATCATTTTGCTAGAAGATATTAACTGATGGGTCGGCGTCCAACGTCAAGGCACCGATACAGAAAGGGTGCTAGGTAATTTTGGGGATTCCAGAAAAAATTAAAACGGTAAAGATTAGTTAGCTTATGCTTAGAAAAGGTCTATTTATTACAAATACTTGGTTTGGACATAAAATGATCCACGTGTACACCTGGTGTAAAGGAAATAGCCACAGTATAATTGACTTTGTTATTGCGGATGAAAGACTAAGAAAACTAGTAAAAGATACAAGAGTCAAACGCGAATCAAGATTGAAAATTTACAGAAACCGGAAGAGCGAATAGATTTTCAGAATAAGATTAATGATCGCGAAGATAGGGCCACTTGAGACGCACTTATAAGCAATAAAGATGTAGAAGATTCATGGACTATGATACGGGTTATCATTGTTAAAACTCCAAAAGAGGAAAGTTAAACGACTAGTCAAGGAAAGTAAAGATAATATCAGAACAGAAGAAGAAAAGAAAATACAAAACGACTTTGAAGGAAGCAAGAAACTATTATTTAAAAAGATGAAGGGAAGTAAAAGTACAGAGTTTGTCAGAATGAGAAACAGCAAAGGTGAAATTCTACATGATACAGGCGGGATAGCAGACGATTTGAAAGACTCTTCTAAAGAATTATCAGAAGGTGAAGCTATAGGGCAACATTTCTTAAAGCTTCTCAAAATTCCTTGGAAATTTTAGAAATACCCTAAAAATTTTTGAAATCCCTTTAATTTATTAATATATATTGGAAATTCTTTGGAATATATAAAAAAACATAAACCATATTTTATTGAAGTCTATTGAACATTCCTTGGCATCTTTTAAAAACCCTTGAATTTTATAAATCCCTTCAATTTATTGAAATCTATTGAAATTTCCTTGGAATCTTTGAAACAACCATAAAATATTTCAAATACTTTCAAATCCTTTTTATTTATTGAAATCTATTAGAGATTCTTTTGGATATTAAAAAAAAAACCTAAAAACTTTGAAATCTCTTGAATGCATTAAAATATATTTCAAATTATTACGGATCTGTGTAAATACCTTAAAATATTTCAAATTTGTTGAAATTCTTTCAATGTGTTAAAATCTATTGAAATTTCCTTGGGTTATTTTATTTTTAAATATCCTAAAATATTTCAAATGCTTTAAAAAAATTTTAATTCTCTGGAAACGTTTTAAGGGTTTCCAACATTTCTTGAGACCTCTCAAAATATCAAAAAAAAATTTGAAATCACTTTAATTCATTGAAATCTATAGAACATTCCTTGGAATCTCTTAACAATCCTTAAATCTTTAAAATCCCTTCAATGTATTGAAATCTATTGAAAATTATTAGGAATCTGTGTAAATACATGAAAATATTTCAAATCTTTTGAAATCCTTTCAATTTATTGAAATCTATTGAAAATTCCTCCCATTCTTTGAAAATACCTAAAAATATTTCAAATCCTTTAAAATCCTTTTAAGTTATTGGAATCTATTGAAAATTCCCTGGACTCTTTGAAAATACCCTAAAATATTTAAAAATCTTTGAAATCCTTTTAATTTAATTCAATCTACTGAAAATTATTTGGAATCTGTGTAATTACCCTAAAATATTTCAAATCCTTTGAAATTCTTTCCTTTTGAGATTAAAGAACATTTTGAAGAAAATATAAACATGTGAAGACTTGAAGCAAAATATTTCGCATAATAATGTATGTGGATGTAAAATATCGGAGGGGTTCTATACTGTATTTGGCAAGGACAGGCTGAAGCCTTTGTTTTTTAAATTGGGTGTTGGCTCATTCAAAAGGGATGGCACAAAGCCATTCAAGGCGTTCTTGTGAATTGAAAATTTAATTGACTTTTCATTCGTGAGAAGCGTCCCTCTCCTGACTCGAGGGTCATCATTTACACTGGTTATCGCCATTTAATCAATCGGCTTAATTCACTCCTAGTGAAAAAATGTTTAACTGTAATTAGGTTCACTGTAAATAGCTTCAAACGTACTTGTATAATTAAAAAAAATTGATTTTCAATCAAATTATTAAAAAGTGCATAATATATTCAATAATAATAATAATCAATGGAACAAAGGTATCCAGCACTTTGATGTAAAAAAATGTAATGCGTAGATTTTTGAAGATTTCGAAAAAAAGCTCTTGAAGAATTTTAAAATGTTTCAAGATAATAAAAAATTTTCTTAAAATTCCTGGAAAAATTTAGACTGATTTTTTATTTCGAAAATAAATTTTACATAAAAATTGAGAAAGATTTAAAAATCTTTCAATCAGCAAGATTACAAAGATGTGTAAAAAATTCGAGGAATTTTAAGAGACATTTCTAAATTTTCAAAAGATTCAAAATTAATTTAAAAGTTGGAAACAATTTTAAAAAGTTTTAAAAATGTACACTTTTGAATATATAGAAATACAATTTTTGAGATTCTTAACGATTTTGGAAGGTTTCGCAATAATAAAAACATTTTCTTAAGATTCATGGAAAAATTTTAACCGATTTTTTTATTTTTTAACATTATTTTAAGAGAATATTTAAAAAGGTTTCAAAAAATTTTAAAAGGTTACAGAAAGTTAAAAAAATTGGAGAAAATTTAAATAATTTTAAAAGGTATATAGACGGTTTAAAAGTTTTGGAAATGGTTTTAAAAAAAAATTTTAATTTGAAAAGACGTCCAAAAATTTATAATTAATCAATTATTATTCAATATATAACATTTAATTATTTTGTTGGAAATTCTACAATTTTATTAGAAAGTAATTCCTTTTTTTTTAATTCACCGTTTTGGGTTGCAAATACAACTATTTGGTTGAAAATTAACTTTTTTATCGAAATTCAAATTTATGTTTTGAAAATTCAACTGTTTTGTAGAAAATGCATCTTTTTGACTTTAAAACTAAAAATTTTGTTTATTTTCTTTCTCCCGTACTGAAAAATCTTACATGGTTCTAAATTAAACTCTTTTATCAAAAATTCGTTTTGCTTTTTGGGTTTAAAATTCAACTATTTTGTTGTAAATTAACTTTTTTGTTTAAAATAATATTTGCGAGTTGAAAATACAACTACTTCGTTGAAATTTGAACTCTTTTGTTAACATTTTATTTTTTTTGTTTAGGATTCATCATTTTTGAAAATTCATCTCTTTAGGGAAAAATTCAACTTTTTTTGTAATGCAAAAATATGCTTACAATGGAAAGGGGGGGTCAAGAATAAGGAAAATTATGCTCACGCAATACTCGAACGGCCCCTTTGGTTCAAAAGTCTACTATTACATTCTTGATTGAGAATTATTCTTTTTTTTTTTGTCAAAAATTTAATTATTTTGTTGGAAATTCAACAGTTTTGTTAGAAATTCATTCTTTTGGTCCTGAAAATTCATCATTTTGTGTTGAAAATTCAACTATTTGGTTGAAAATAAATTTTTATGTTAAAAATTCAAATTTTCGGGTTTATAATTTAATTATTTTGTCAAAAATCGTCTTTTTGGCTTCAAAATTTTAAAAAATTTGAATTTTTTTCTCGCGTGACTGAAAAATATTTTTTCATTAAAAATTAAACTCTTTTGTTAATAATTCGTATTTTTGCTTGAAAATTCATAATTTCTATTGTAAATTCATCGCTTTTGTTGAATTTTTTTTTAGGTTGAAAACTAATTTTTTTACCGCAAATTTAAGTTTCCCATTTTTGCTTAAAAATTTATGTTTTTTAGTTGAAAGTTAAATTATTCGTTGATAAATGTATCTTTTTGGATGAAAATTCAACTATTCGTTTGAAAATTCATGTATTTTGTTCAAAATTTGTCTTTTTTTGTATAAAATCAATATTCTTGGTTGAAAATTTATGTTTTTGGTTAAAAATTTAATTATCTATTAAGTCCATAGTTGAAAATTGAACTATTTTGTTGAAAATACATTTTTTTAATTAAATTTTTGGTTGAAAATTCAACATTTTATTTTGATCACATTGATCCTAAATTGAGTGGTTATTGGATGTATTTACTTTGCTCGGCTACTGTACTCAAATGGCGAATGTACAATAAGATTTGGACAAAGCTTGAAATAAAAGCTCATATTTTTTTTCATTTTTTTTTCATTTCCTATTATATATTGTACGAATGTGTCGCCTCAAGAGATTTATAATACCCAAGTAAATGTTTAGCCAGCATTTTAAGAAGAATTGCTTCATTTTTCCCTTTCAAAATCCGTTTTCCGTTGCCAAAATCAGACAAGAAGAGCACCAACTGATAGTGGATGTCGTATAGATATGAGATCAGTAACAAAACAAGCTCATACTTCATCAATTTCCGTGAAATAACTTTTATGGATACTATGCCTAGATAGTATCTTATAAAAGAAAATTTTGGTTCAGCATCCCCTGTATCAATTTATTTTCGTACTGATAAAGGGCTTGCGTCGTCTCGAGAAACAAACATAATTATAATAATTATTATATTATTAAACTTACTTATTTTTATCTGTATGTAATTCAAAATAAAATCTACTTTTCTGGATTGGACCTTTTTGATAAGATGAACCTTTTGAGAGATCAAAAGATGGCCCAGCCCCAACGTCGAAGCCATTCAACTGGGTTGAAATGGGTAGGGATTCAATTCGCTAAATTGCCATGAAATCTAATGTATGTTACTGTCGCCTTTGTGACTTTCATGTTAACTGGATCTCCAAATTCTTCTTTCATTTTATGTTCATTAATACTTCCAAATAAATTGATTAGAAAAAGTTCAGAATTATTCCTACCTAGTTAATAAAAAGTGATTGGCGTAATTTTCCATTAATATATTGTAACTTTCTCAAAACTATTGTTGTAGGAAGCCCGCATTCATGATTGGATGAAGCAGTCGTTTCTTTTTTTCGTTTAAAATAAAAAGTCTGCAAAATTCAGGTTTAGGAAAAACGTAACATTATCTACATAATATATTCAGTTGTAATAATCAGTGGAACATAGGTGTCCAGCACTTTGAAATACAAAAAGGTAATTTTTTCAGTGCAAGAAGCATAACAAAGAACCCGAGTAATAGAAATTCGCAACCACAATCTTTATAAAAAATGTCATATTCCCTTGACCATAAAAAAATAAAGTTTTGAAAATGCTTATAAATTTGTGACTTTGGCATAGCAATGCAGAATGTGTTTTTTTTATAAAATCGATTCAAATTAAAAACTTCATTTTCAATGTTTAAAAAACCTATAAAATTTATAAACTATATAAATATGTTATTTACGCAGAGCTGTATTCACATCAAAGGCCAAAAAAGCCATGGTTAGGGCGGCAAATTTTTGGGGGTGACAGGGAGGCTTAGAATTTTTGTGTATCAATACAGAACACGTCTATTGGAAAGCTGTATAAGGGTATTTTTCACTAAGGGGTTATTTTCGGGGCTGAGGAGGGCTGGACAGGAAAATTTTATACTAAGGGATAATTTTTGGGCCTAGTGTGTGCTGGATAAGGATATTTTATATATAGAGGTGATTATGGGGACTGGGGAGAGCTGGAAAAGGGAATTTTATACGTAAGGGTGATTTTTGGATCTATGGAGAGGTGTACAAGGGGATTTTTACACTTGGGGGTAATTTTCGGGCCTCGGGGTGGCTGCAGAAGGTGATTTCGTACTTGGGGGTAATTTTTGGGTCTGGGGAGTGCTGGACAAGGATATTTCATACAAAGGGATGATTGTGAGAACTGGGGAGAGCTGGAAAAGGGAATTTCGTACGTAAGGGTTATTTTTGGATCTATGGTGCGGTGTACAAGAGGATTTTTACACTGACGGGTGATTTTCGGGGCTGGGGGTGCCTGGAGAAGGTGATTTCATATTTGGGGGTAATTTTTGGTCTAGGGAGTGCTGGATAAGGATATTTCATACAAAGGGGTGATTGTGAGAACTGGGGAGAGCTGGAAAAGGGAATTTTGTATGTAAGGGTTATTTTTGGATCCATGGTGAGGTGTACAAGGGGATTTTTACACTTAAGGCTGATTTTTGGGACTAGAAAAAACAGGACAGGAAGATTTAACACCTAGAGGTAATTTTTAAGCTTAGTGAGTGCTGGGAAAGGATATGTTATACATAGATGCGATTATGGGGCTGGGGATGGCTGTACAAGGAGATTTTTTACTTAAGGGACATTTTTGGGCCTAGGGAGTGCTGGACAAGAACATTTTATACATAGGGGTGATTGTGGGGGCTAGGGAGAGCTGGAAAAGGGAATGTTATACGTAAGGCTAATTTTCAGGGCTCGAACGAGCTGGACAGGCGTGCTTTTTGGGGCTGGAGAAAGCAGGACAGGGAGATTAAAAACCCTAGGGAGTAATTTTTGGGCTCGGGGAGTGCTGAGCAAGGATATTTTATACATCGGTACGATTATGGGGGCTGGGGAGTGCTGGAGAAGGGGCTGTTATACGTCAGGCTGATTTTCGGGGCTGGGAACAGCTGGACAGATGTGATTTTTGGGTCTGGAGAAAGCACGATAGGTAGATTTAAAACCTGGGGGTAATTTTTGGGCCTGGGAAGTGCTGGATAAGGATACTTTATACATAGGTGCGACTATGGGGTTCTCGGGAGAGCTAGAAAAGGGGATGTTATTCGCAAGGTTGATTTTCGGGGCTGGGAAAAGCCGGACAGGTAGATTTAAAACCAGGCCCAAATGGGCTGGAGAAAGCAAGACAGGAAGATTTCAAACCTAGGGGTAATTTTTAGGCCTGGGGAGTGCTGAGCAAGGATATTTTATACATAGGTGCGATAATGGGAACTGGGGAGTGCTGGAAAAGGGCATGTTATAGGTAAGGCTGATTTTTGTGTCTGGGAAGAGCTGGACAGGCGTGATTTTTAGGAATGGAGGAAGCAGGACACGTAGATTGAAAATCAAGCCCAACATTTTTTTTATTAGTAGGCGTAATTTCTGGGCCAGGGGAGTGATGGGCAAGGATATTTTATACGTAGTTGCGATTATGGGGGCTGAGAAGAGCTGGAAAAGGGGTTTCATACGTAAGAGTGATTTTTGGATCTGTGGAGGGGTTTATAAGGGATTTTTACACCTGGGTGTGATTTTCGGGTCTCGGGATGGCTGCACAAGGAGATTTTATACTTAGGGGTCATTGTGGGTCTGGGGAGAGCTGAAAAGGGGATTTCACACGTAAGGGTGATTCGCTGATATATGGAGGGTTGTACAAGGGGATTTTTACACTCAGGGGTGATTTTTGGGACTAAGAAGAGCTTAACAGGCATGATTTTTGGGGTTGGAGAAAGCAGGACAGAGAGATTTAACACCTATAAGGGTTATTTTCGGGGCTGGGAAGGGCTGGACAATGAGATTTTTTACTAAGGGGTCATTTTTGGGCCTGGGAAGTGCTGGCGAAGGATATTTTATACATAGTGGTGATTGTGGGGGCTGGGGGAGCTGAAAAAGGGGATGTTATATGTAAAGGTGATTTTCGAAGCTGTGGAGAGGTGTACCAGGGGACTTTTACACTTATGGGTGATTTTCGGGTCTCGGAAGAGCTGGACAGGCGTGATTTTTGGGGGTGGAGAAAGCTGGACATGGAGATTTTATACTTAGGGATAATTTTTGGACCAGGGTAGTGCTGGACAAGGAGATTTTATACTTGAGGGGTATTGTGAGGGCTGGGGAGAGCTAGAAAAGGGGATATCATACGTAAGGGTGTAATTTTTGGGGCTGTGGAAAGGCATGCCAGGGGATTTTTACACTCAGGGGTGATTTCTGGGGTTGGGGAGAGCTGGACAAGGAGATTTTACACTTAAGGGTTATTTATGGGGCTGAGAGGAGATGAAAAATTTGGCCAATTTTAGGGTAACCTAGGGCGGGCTGCGACCTCAACCTGGCTCTGTACTTAAATAAATAGTTTAATTGTTGGAAATTAAATATATTAGCATATTAGCCATGAAGTCTTCTCAATTTGCATATATTTTTTGTTAAACTGGGAAGTTTCAGCTCAAAAATCTTGAACTATAATTTTTAGTGGCCAAAGAGATTTTTTTTAGATAAAAATTTGTTATTTTTGGAAAAAAATCTTTCTCCTTCGCTCCGGTAGGAATCGAACCTCACGTCTTCCGATTGCCGATTGTTATGTTTTGAATACAAGTTAAATTAGAAGGAATCTGTATTATCATCGGAGTTGGTAACGATCGATCATATGTAGATAACTTTCACGAACTGTGAAACTGGCAATCAACAATATCGATCAAAGGTAACTCCTTAAATAACAGAAATTCTCAACGTCATTCCAGACTAGATGGAATTTTTAAATTTTATAAATTAAAAATGTTTTATTACTTTTTCTAGAAATTGAAAATTTTTAATTCATAAATGTTCAAACTCCATCTAGTCTGAAATGACGTTAGAATTTCTGTTATTTGAGGAGTTACCTTAGATCGATGTTGTTGATTTCCAGTTTTACAGTTCGTGAATGTTATCTACATATGATCGATAATTACCAACTCCGATGATAATACTGATTCCTTCTATTTTTTTTTAGTTTTATGCAAATGTCTGAAAAAGTATTTTTTAATTTAAACAGTATTCTAACTTATATATTTTATTATTGTAGTTTTTTGAAAATTCAAGTTACTGGATCAACTATTTCAATGCGTCCAAAAGGAATAATAAATTAAACATGTAAACAATAAATAGTATATTACATCACAAGTAGGGTTAGGCAGGTCTTTATGATTACATCAATGCTTGCAGGACAAGTTGTAAAACAATGGCCAAAGGCCATGGTTTTTCGGGTCGTCCTTGAGAACATTGAGCTCCACATGAGTACCTGTCTAACCCTACGAGTGATGTACGATATTTTATTCATAATCAACGTGTTGACTGTAAGGCCATCCGAAAAGTGAGTCGTGATGTTTATAAAATCTTTGGTTGTGAAAACATACGACTGACGTAGCAGTCATCTGCTTGGCTGTGATTGGTAATCTCGTATGGCGCGAAATTTGAAAATGGTTCGGTCCGAGCTAGAGTATTATATGGGTGATTGTCAAATTGTAGGCAAATTTTAGCACCTACAGTGGCAATCACTTTATTATTAGGAATTAAATATTTCATAACGGAAATCGATCATGTCACATCTAAAAATTTGAAATCCAAAAGGGACAGTTTTGAGAATCAGAAATGATCATGAAATTCTTACATGAAATACGAAAAGTGGATTTGAGGTTGGGAGTTTGATGAAAGAGAGCACCAGCTTTTAAAAAGTTCAAAAGCGAATACTGTAACGCATGCCATTTAGGTAAAACAAAATATTTAAATATTGTAGATTATTTTTTTTTTTAATGTCGAGAGAAGTTCTACTTTTTATTGAGACGATTGAGACTGGCTACATATAACATTTGAAACCTACAAAATTCATTAATTTGACACAATTGTGAATAAAAATGACATAAAGTATACAGTATATTATTAATAACAAATCTACCTACCTGTGCTGTAATATAACTTGTAACACATCTCTTTCTTGCTAATTAACTTATCTAGCTTAATTCTTGAGATCTGTATATTTATAAATAGAGGTTAGGAAACAGAAAACAAACTGGCCCACCTGATCCACACTCAAGCGCATATAAGCAGTCGTACACTCCTCTATTGTGCCGTACGGGAATGATGCGAGCAAATTGATGAAGTTTAGGCTTTTTTAATATTTATAAAAAAATTACAGATTTTAATCATAAAAAGTCGCCTACTTATGAAAGAAAACACCGCTGAGCAAGTAACGGAATGGTTTTTATAATTTTTTTTCACTCCAAAACTGGTTTTTAACTCACGTACGGTAATTTACAACGTCAATTTTCAAGCTTTTAGTAAGTAACACTATCTCTTTAATAAAATAGATTTATTTAATGCAAAGTAGGATTAAAATTGTTAAATAATAGCGATGTTATAAGAAAAATTGTTTTTTCCCCATCGGTCGGCGTTGCCCCTCCTACCCCTATATATTGCACATATTTGCCAGGTCTGAAAAAGTCCTGGCTCATTTTTTTTTTAATTCTGAACATTTGTTTCTTAATGTTTTTAAATTTTTAATGTAGAATTCTTGACAAACGCATGTTTCTATAATCTCCTCAAAATTTAATATTTGAAAACCTATCGTACTAAACTTTTTTGTTCATCCTGTGAAATTTTATTTGTTGGTCCATATCCAGTTGTCATTCTCATGTTTTTCCATATGAATTGAGATTTTCTTCAAAACACCAATTTTTTAGTTTATACAAATTAAATTTTTTTTTAAATTTTCACATAAACAAATTTTTCAAAAGTGAAACCTGTCATATATCAAATTGATCCCCAGTCTGGGCAGGCCTGCTTCAAAGCGTTCCAACTTAAAAGTATTACTCTTTTGAAAATCTTCTAATTTAGAAGCATTTAAAATTGAAAGTCTTTGAATTTTAAAATATATTTTTATTCTTTCGAATTTGCCGAGATCCAAATCAAAGTGTTGAAAGTTTTCCAAATGGTAAGCTAGTACATTTAATAATACAAATTTTTCCGACTGAAAAATATTTAAATTCTTTTACTTTTTACAATATTTAAAAAAAGAGTAAATTGGAAAATATTAGCAAATGCACAGAGAAGAAGCTATTTTTGTTAAATGGAAAAATAGGCATAATCTCAATTTATTGTATTTTAACATCCTACAGCACAAAAATTCATATGATGAAAAAATTTGGAATGAAAAACAAGTTAGTTATTCACTTTTCTTATTGCAACATAAGCACCTTTTGTTGAATTTTTTTTAGAAATGAAGGTAAATAATATATTTTCCTTGAATGTCCGTTGTTTTTTCAAAAAGATCAAATTTTTATTATTTTTAATGATAAATTACGACAGGGTAATTAAAAATCAGACTGAGGGGTAAGTGTGATAAAAATTTAAGTGTAGATATAAATAATTGTAAAATAAAATTTTAATATACATATACGTTTGTACAAAACAAATATTTTTTAAATAAATTTAGAAATCATACAATTTAAAATAGGGAAGTTCTTCAATATCACTGAACCTTCATCAGAAATTAAAATTTGGTTTATTTTATGTTCATTAATATTCTCATAAATTAACAAAAAATCAAAAGCAAACATACACGATAAGAATCAGTGGATTTTTAATTTACAGTAGTTAGTGTTACGAAAGTATAATCTTGGAAAATTTACATTTTAGTGTTTTTTTACCCGTATCATTTTCGTTTGTTTGAAGAAAAAGTTCTAGAAACATGTCTGTTGACACTTTTTTCCATCTCGCGTTATTTTTAACATTTTTTCGAAAACATGTAAAAAACCGTAAATATTTTTTTTCAAAACTACAATTTTATGTTGTGAGGAAAACCCAAAAAGGACTTTATTAAACAATTTTAACAACGTTTTGATGGAAAAGTAATGAAGAAGTTATAAAAAAAATGGAGAGCATCGGTTATTTTAATAATGCCGACTTCAAAGGAAAAAGTTTCACGTAAAAGTTGTTGAAGCTGTAAAATTATGTTCTTCTTTGTTTTTTATGGCACCATAAAATTATATTGTTGATAAAAAAAAATCGTAAAGGATTTTATAAATATTTTCGCAAAAATCTCGAAATTAACGCGATAGAAAAGTGTTAAGAGCCATTTTTCTAGAACTTATTTAAAGAAACAATTGTATTACTTTGTCTTTTTTCATATCTTGTACCGATTTGGCAAAAAAACGTGAATTTTCGTTTTTCAGAGAAAAAATGTTTCCTTCTCTCCAAGGCGCGGACACAGGGCAGAATATTATGAAATATAATCTTTACGTTAGGTCGAATCTAGAAAACAATCAAGAAAAGAACAAAGCGATGGAATTTTGAAAAAATTGACTTTGAATATTTTCAGAAAAATAACCGCCACTTTCTCACTTTTGAATTTTTTGTTAAATTTTCCAACGAATTTCGAAAGAGGACGAGAAATGATTTCAGAATCAGAAAGAAAATTATATTTAACTATTTTCTATTAAAAAATATCACACTTTTAACCAAAATTTGGACCATTTTTAGATAATCCGCGTTTTCTATTTTTTAAATTCAAATACTCATAACTGTGTCCAAAACAATTGTTCAGCAAATCGGTAAAATACGTGCCATCGTATTCTCTTTAAAAAGCCTATTAATAACTTTTGTATTTTGAATTGTAAATTTTCAAAATTAAATAGTCTTCAATTTTAAAAGATTTGCAATTCAAAGTTCAACAATTTTCAAGAGTTACAATTGACAATTCTAAAATTTTGAAAATATGAAATAAAAAATTATTTAATTTTCAAGAATTATATTTCAAAGGTATCTAATTTGGAACATTTTTTTTTAATAGTTGAATTTTGAAGCCTCAAAACTGAAAATTCTCTTCAATTTTGAGGATTTATAATTGAAAACTCTTTAATTTTGAAAGATGAGGATAATAATAATATATAATAATAATTGTGACACTTGTAATAATTGTGGTGATTCTGAAGATCAAAGATCAAGAGTTTTCAATTCTAAAACCTCCAAATTGATGAAATTTGAAATATAAATCATTAAAATGACAGCATTTTTAATTGCATAACTTAAAACTCGCATAATTTTTAAAGATTTACAATTCAAAGTTTTACAGTTTTGAAGATTTACAATTCAAATTCTTCAATCTAAACGATTTGCAGTTTAAATATCTTTAACTTTAAAAGATTTGCAATTCAATGTTCTGCAATTTTGAAGAATTACAATTGACAATTCTTGAATATTTCTAATTACAAATTATTAAATTTTCAAAAATTATATTTTTAAGGTATGTAATTTGGAACAGTTCAATTTTGAAGACTTACAATGGACAATTTTTCAATTATAACGATTTACAATTTAAAACTCTTAAATTTTGAAGATTTACATTTGAAAACTCTTAAATTTTGAAAGATGTATGAATGAAAATGCTTAAATTGTGATGATTTTGAAGATCAAATGTCAATACATTTGCATTATTTTCCGCTATTATGACTTGTACTTTGAAACAATTTAATTTTAAACGACACTAAATTTAAAATTCGTCAGTTTTGAATATTTGCAATTGAAGACTCTTCAATATTATCATTATTATCAATAATTTTGTTATGTTTCTAAACTGATCTTTAAATCAGCTAAGTAGATATTAATGTTATAAATTTCAATAAATTGAAAGTTGAACGTTTCTTTTTAACCAATAATATAGATAAGAATTTTATAACTGTTATTAAATTTCATGAATAACGAATAATACAAAATTCTAGCGGAATTCATTAATTTTATTTATTAAATGTTAATAAATTCGGCATGTATCAGCAAAACTCGAAATTATTGATGATTGAATAGTATATTACAAAATAGATTTTTTGAAATGTTAAGTCTGAAAAAATTACTAAGTTTTACATAAAATTAAATAATAAATTTAACATTTTTTCTTATACTTAAATAAATTATGACGAGATCCTCTTAACAGAGGTAATTAGACCAGGAACACCGTTTATTTGGTCACTAATACAATTTTATTAATTTCTTTTGAAAATTTCCAAGTAATTGTTTCCAATTTAAACAACTGAAATGATTTAAAAACATTATTTTTTGCCTATTACATTTTTCAACAATATAACTTCTTGTTACCTTAATATCGCTATTAATTATAAAAAACATAGGCTTTAAATAATATTTTTTCATTTTGAAACTTATAATAGAAGCGTTTCTTGAAATTCAAGCCATTTTTCTCGGGGTAGGATAACTCCAGAGAACGCCGTAACAAATATTTGGCCTTATTCAGCCGTCTGTGTTTTAAATCTGCAGTTAACGGTCAGTTACGGCTCTCTCTTAAATGACAACTCGTCCATCCTTACAGTTGACGGTGTCTTCCAAAAATTATACAATAATTATTTTTGA
This sequence comes from Andricus grossulariae, assembly GCA_011634705.1. Taxonomy (NCBI): domain Eukaryota; kingdom Metazoa; phylum Arthropoda; class Insecta; order Hymenoptera; family Cynipidae; genus Andricus; species Andricus grossulariae. The sequence continues at coordinate 122,716,875 of JAABKJ010007545.1, read as the reverse complement.
AGTTATTAACAATTTTTAAAAATTATTTGAATAATCAGGTGTATCTTTTTTTTATGATTCCAATGATATTAAAAACTCATTTTTTTTCCAAACCAGGGCAGCTCTACACTTAGAACATATGCGTGGGCGACATGAATGTGAGCCCCTTTTCCAAGCTTTTTCTAATGCCTAAGCCTAAGGTCCTAAATAAGCTACAACACCGCCAATTTATTTGTCATGACATCCAACGAACCCAAAACCCAGAATTCTCATCAGACTTGGGATTTCTTCTGAGCTTGTCGGGAAGCGATCAGGGCTGAAAACGCCAATATTCTATACCTGCTATTAGTTTTATAACTTAGGCGCCCTTTTTGAGGAGCTAAATCCGGGTTTTGCTGTATTATTCGTTATCTGCTCATTATATTTTAGATTATCATTTTTCAAGCTCTTGATCATTTTAGAGCAAAACAAAAGTGTTATAAATTTACAGAATAATTTAAAAGAAACGAGTTTTTTTAAATTGTTTATCATTGAACCCTAAATTTCTTCCTTTTGGTAAAAAAATACTGCCATAAACTTTATTTTGCTTTTAAAAAATAGTTTAGAGGTTCCGCTAGGCCGTTTTAAGCCTGCAATTGAATTTTCTTAGTTTTCGATTTTTGAAAAATACTAATTTAAAGCCAAAAATTCTATCTCTCTATATTTTATGAAAAAAATAAAGTGATTACCAAGCTGAGAATACGAAAATTTGTAATTTAATTACAATTAAGGCGTGTCTCGTCCCGAAATTCGGGAAGACTAGTCCAATATTTTTCATGAGCTTGGTATAGTCGACAAAAAGTAAAAAATTTCAGAAAAACGGATGTTATTCAGAATAATAATTTGTTTAAACAATTAAGTTTGTTAAATTTCATTAATTATTTCCACACCCTGAGTAAAAAGTAGACCAAAATTTGAAAATTTCAGAAAAACCCGCACCTTTGTAGCATTGCTCCAAGAAAAGATAGTTATAAACCATAATGAACTGTTTAAACAATTATGTATTTTTTTCTTACGGGCAATACGTATTAAGATTCATGGGCCGCTGGCGAAACCTCTAAATATCATTTAAAAAAACGTATTAATAAATGCGTTTTTTGTGTGGATTCGAAGAAATTTGTGGGCGATATGCATGAAAATGCGAGAAAAAAAATTGGACCAACCGATTGAACATAGTATTTAAATAACCTTACATTTCTCATAAACCTGACAATTTCAGATTTTTTTAATGTAAAAAAATGAAAGCTTTATCCAATCACGAACACAGGTTTCCCGAAAACAATAGTTTCGTGACATATATTAATCAAAAATGGCGCCATGCACTTTTTAATAACTGTGTAATTCGAATTTTTTAGCCTTTAATTTGTTTTTTACCGAAAACTAAGAAAATTCACTTTGAGATTTGAAAAATAAAATAAAATTTATAGCAGTATTTTATCAAAAATTTTTATTGGGTATCCTATTCTGTATACTATACCAATTGACGTGATAAAATTCTAATTAAATAATATTTTTTTAAAAACATCTTTGGGTTTTTCCAAAAGTAATACATGAAAATTATTATTGCTAAATTATAATCAATGATGCAATTCGTAAGAACAGTGGTTAACTCAAATACCTGTAATGTTTATTTTACTTTTGATTACGCATAATACGAAAGGACACAAATCGACTAATCTAATTAGGTATTTTCACTTCAACCACCAGCTAACTTCAGTTCGCTGAGTGCTGAGTGGGAAAACAATGGATAAAATACATAGTATTCGGTCCATTTTTGCCTTATTTTGTTAATATCTTCATAAAAACTAATTTTTTCTACATGAGTGTCTTTGGAAATTAGTTTTTACTTTTTAATTACTATTTAATGAACTAATAAAATGACAATAATTATTATTTATCACGAAGATATAACATAAATAAACTTTTGTTTCATGCATTTGGTCCATTGTTTTCCCCGCAGCACTCGACGAAGTGAAAATACGTAATTACTATTATAAAGTAAGTGTCTACACTCTACACGCACCGAAAAAATCTGCCAACTTGTACCGAAACCGAAATTTCGGTACAAATAATAGCCTATAATTATAAATATGTTCTAACCTATACAAAATGGTTGGTATTCGCCTATACAATTCGTATGCATACTTTAAATATAAAAGAAAGCTTGCATATAGGTAATAAAGTAATTCTATTTTAAGTAACAAACTCGCTGTCCCTTTAACAACACAGATCCACATATGCTTCTCTCCTGTCACGAGTCCTTAATTAAAAATGAAAATTGTTGTTGAAATTTAGCGTAAATTATTCAAGGGACAACATGATAAAAAGGGAAAGCACATAATAGAAGTCAGAAATGCTAGCTGGAGAAATTGGAGCCATTGATAAGCATATATCAAATGCATCGCATTCCATTATTTCGCTTACCTTTCGCTGTGCATGCAGCACATTGATCAGGAAATCAATTCAAACCAGCGCAGTCGATATTTTGCAATAGAACGTCATCAGAACAGCAAGGAACGATACTTTTTACTTGTAATGAGTCAAAAAAAAACACGACTTAACACGAAATCAGCTGCCCAGTCAACACGGCCAACGCGCAGATGAGCAAGAAGAGCCGTAAAAGAGAGGATTACAATTAGAGAAACGCACAGAAACACAAATCAGCACACGCGTTCTAAACATAACACACGCTCACATACACTCCCACACCATTAGGAAAAATGTTAATTCTCTAAATTCCAAGGCTGATTTGCTTCTTTTCCGTGCATTCTCTTGAAGGCTTTACTTCAATGGCTCTCGGAATCTGAGCTGTAAGTAGTGCTCCCAATCTGGTTTCTTTTAGCACTGCGCATGCGTGGCTTATAAATTCGGATTGGTAATTTTTGGCGCACTTATTTAAAATTATTAAATGTCAAAAAAAATTGTTTGCAACAAATAATAATTTTCAACTTATTAAAAATAATTCTTTGATCACAAAATGGACTTCTAAAGTTGATGGTAGAATAATTATTCGATTTTAAACGTTAAAAAGAAAAGCGAAAAGATACCAGAATTGGGAGTGACATTTTTTCAGCTTTCTGCAGCATTTCCAGTTAGGTATTCTTTCATTCGTATTCAAAAGTTACTTTGAAAACGAAAACTTTAGATGTAAATTTTACACAATTACCGTTTTTGCCAGGCGCGGATTCAGAGAAGTGTCCTGGGGAAGGGGAGCGTCAGAAAATTGTATACTCATGTTGTATACAATTTTACACATATAATATTATTATATATATATTTTACAATCTTTCAAATCTTAATTAACAATTTTTAATTAATTTTTCGATTATGCAATTGCATAATTTTTATAGCATTTCTTCATTTCTCAGTGAAAAAGAAAAAAGTGAAGGTAAGTAAAAAAATCCTGGGGGGTGGGGGCGATCGCCGGTTCGCCACCATTGTATATCCCGCCTGATTTTGCATCATTTTGATTTATAAACGTTAAAATACTAATATTTGCAGTAAAATTGATGCGTTTTGTAGAAATGGGATCTGCGCATGTGCAGTGGGCCGGAAACTGGTAGGTTGGCACCATATTCAAAGAGAGTAATTGATGGGCAATTACCAGAAATTGTAATATAATCAACAAAGAACTCCGCAGAAAATACACGGGAAAATGTCTTGGTGGATTTTACAAACACTGAATTATTTTCTAGTTTATGACACTAGAAAGAATTTCACCAAAGGGTTCGACCAATTATGACTGGTTTTTTTGTGGAAATTAAATCATCTGTTTTTCTTCATATTTTTCATTCGGAACATTGACTTTAAAAATTTGAAAGTAAGAAACGTGCGGACCGTTAAAAAAATACCTCACTTACACTGTCAGGAGTGGGGGGGGGGAGGTTAACGCAGATTGTGACATCACAATTTTTGAAGAAATTGAAAAAATTTAAATTAGTGATTTTATTTTACAAGTAAAGATTTCCCCTTTGAAGAATTCTTCTTTTTCTCCCTGTTTTCAATAACGCTGCTTTTTTTAACAAATTTAATTTTTTGGGAGTAATGAAGGAGGGAAGAAAATTTCAAAATTTAAAAAGAGGCATTTTTCTCGTAAACAGATGAAACAATTTTTATGGACAAAATATATGTTATAAAGGTTAGTGAGACTAATAATGACAAAAAAAATTACAAAATTCTGACTAAAAATACGGATAAAAAATGTTTGTTAATTTTTCCAAACTTCTTTTGTTTTAGCTTGACACTTCCTCTTTTTGTTGAAAAATATTGTTAACGCTCAAGTGCTAGAACCTCGAAATTTTCCGTTCCACCTAGAACGGGTCCAGCAGACCCGAGCAAACTTCAAACTGACTATTATTACATGTTTCCTTGAGAATTCATCTTCATTAAAAGTTCAATTATTTAGTTAGGAGTTGAACTACATACTTTGAACTGTAAATTTAACTATCCTATTTTTTGTTGAAAATTGATAGTTTTTAGTTTAAAATTGAACATCGGCTTTGTTGAAAATTCGTCTTTTTGGATGGAAATACTAATATTTTGGTAGAAAATTAATTTCTTTTGGTAAAAAATGTATCTTTTTTGGTTCAAATTGCAAATGTTTTGTTGAAAATAAATTTTTTCGATGAGGATTCAACTATTATCCCTAAATTCGACTATTTTTCGTTTTAAATTAAAATTTGTCTTAGGCTGCAATATAAAATATTCTATTTTTCATTGAGATATTTTTTTATTAGAAATTCAAATTCTTCTAAGAAATTCATGCTCTTAACTGAAAAATTATTGAAATAATAGTTGAAAATTCAACTATTTGTTTGAGAATTCAGTTATTTTTCGAAAATTCAACCTTGCACTTGAAATTTCAACTATTTGATAACTGTTTATTTGATAATTATTTTTTTTAATTTAACTATTTGGCTGAAAAATCATTTTTGTAGGTGGAAAATTCAACAATGAATCTTAAGCATTTCATATGCACATTTAATTTAATATGATACATATACATTAATTTTATTCAAAAGAATTTATGCACCTATTTTCATGTAAAATCATCCTATTTTCCCTCTTTTGAGAGTATTTTCAAATTAAATCGAAGAAAAAATGTTGACTTGAAAGTTAAAGTCAACGGTCAAGTTTTGTTTGATGATATGTGACGAAGAAGGGGAGGGGTGAATTTTTGGTTTGAATTTTCAAATTTAAGTTTGTTCAGTTCGATTAGGCAACCATTTTTCTTTTTAATGTGACTTAATTTTTCAGTAAATTTCCAATTATAATATGCTCTTTCATTCTCTTCATTATTTTCATTTGAAATTTGGCGGCTCCAAATCCGCCAATCAGCACGAGGTAATGGCGTCTTTGACGACGTCCAATAAAAACACACAATGTTGTTTTGAATTGAAACGCCGAAGCTTTTTAACGGTAGACTCCGATTCAGTTGACACTCTCGGCGTTACATTGTATATTTTGTATTTTTTAATGTAAATATCACATGTTTGTCTTCCAATAATGGCACCGTGGGCCCAAACTATTTTAGAATGGGTGAGTCTTGAAGATTGAGTGAAGTGAGCGAAATTTGTCCACCAAATTACCTGTGTTTACCTTGTTTACATGCCGTAAACTTTACATATTATCTTTCTTAGAATCTATTGCAAATTATGATTAAAATCAGTAGTTTTTACACTTCTTTATCGTTTCGCTCAATTAATTTTGGAAAAATGATGCAGAAAATGTCACAGTAGGTTAGTTTTAAGTTTATGAAAAGTCAATTTACCTCGATCGTATTGGAACGAGGTCAAAGAAAAAGTGTTGTGGATACAAAAATTGGGTTGCAATCGGAGGATACATCTGTGAAAACTTTAATGGATTTTATAGAAATAATTTTCTCTTTTCGCGCCTTAGATAAACTGCCTGGGTGTATCCGAATCCCCTGTCAAAGAGCCGAAGGAACTTGATGAAAGTCCAATTTTTAGCAGGATTATCCATTCGATAAGGTATTATTGATTAATTTATTTGAAATGATTTAGGTTTAACTTACTTAGTTAAATCCGACAGTCAGTTTTATATTTAAATAAGGATATTCTTACAAGTATCTAACTTCGACAATTTATTTCATTACAAAATACTGTTTAATTATTTACATTTTAATAATAATGTGTATAAATTGATTTAATGATACAGTTCTTGGAAGCTACAAGGAAACAACAGAACCGAGAAAGAATTATTACAAGTTTTTATTCGAGGTAATTACCAAGTGAAAATATTTTCAAAGTTCCATCAATTTTAATATATCTCAGGATTGCTACAGGACGAAATTGCAGAATTGTTGTTAAAAAGTCATTCTTTTTGGTTGAATTCAACTGTTTTTGGTTTAAAATTAAACTTTTTTATTGAAATGTCAACTATTACATTTTTCGTGGAGAATTTGTCTTTTTTTCGTTGGCAGTTTTCATCATTTTAGTTTAAAAACCCTTTTTTCATCCCAAATTTAAATATTTCCTTGAATATATATTTTTTTAAATAATTTTTCAACTGTAAATTTAACTATTCCTCATTTGGCGGGAAATATATCTTCTTTAATCGAAAATTCAACTATTTGCTTGAAAATATATCTTCTGTGGTAGAATATTAATCTTCTATGTGACTAATTCGTCTTTTTGGCTGAAAATCAGTCTTTTTTTATTGAAAATCATTTTTTTAACTGAAAATCGAACTAATCCATTTTTTGTCGAAAATTTATATTTTTTCAACAAAATTTGATCTTCGTGGTTGCAAATTCATCTGTTTGGTTGAAAATTTAATTATTTTGAAGAAAATGTATGTTATTCGCTTGAAAATTAATTTTTATACTGAAAATCTAATCATACTATTTTAATTTGAAAATTCAACTATTTTATTGCATTTCGTCTTTTTGGTAGAAAAGTACATCATTTCATTAGTTGAAACTTTATTTATTTGGTTGGAAATTGAACCATTTGGTTGAAAATTCGTAGTTTTTTTTGTGAAAAATAATTTTTTTACTGAAAATTCAACTAATCTATTTTTGGTTGAAAATGCATGTATTTTGTTGAAAAATTGTATTTTTGGTAGAAAATTCATCTTTTGGGGTGAAAATTAAACTATTTGGTTAAAAATTAATTTTTTTGGTTGAAGATTTATCATCTTAGTCAAAAAATCATTTCTTTGGTTGAAAATTTGTCTTTTTTGGTTGAATTCAACTGTTTTTGGTTTAAAATAAAAAATTTTAAATTGAAATATCAACTATTACATTTTTCATTGAGAACGTATCTTCTTCATTTGAAAATTCACCTAATTATTTGAAAATTAATCTTTTGTGTTCAAATGTTAATCTTCTTGATAACTTATTCATCCTTTTGCTTAAAAATTAGTCTTTTTTATTGGAAACTAATTTTTTAACCGAAAATTGAACTAATTCACTTTTTTGTTGAAAATTGATTTATTTTTTATAGAAATTTGATCTTAGTGATTGCAAAGTCATCTTTTTGTTCAAAAGTATAACTATTTCGATGATCATTTATATTATTCGGTTGAAAATTAATTTTTTTACTGAAAATTCAACTATTCTATTTTAAGTTAAAAATTGAACTATTTTGTTGCAAATTCTTCTTTTTGGTATAAAAGTAATTTTAGTACTTAAATCTTCATCGGTTTGTTTGAAAATTCAATAATTTTTTAGTGCAAATTCAAGTATCCTATTTTTGGTTTAAAATGTATATTTTTTAGTTAAAAATTAAACTATTTGGTTCAAAGTTCATTTTTTTGTCACCTATTTATCATTTTAGTTAAAAAATATTTTTTGTTGTCGAAAATTTAACTATTTAGTTGAAAATTAGTTTTTTAAGTTAAAAATTAATTTTTTAACTTACAGCGCAACTATTCCATTTTGGAAGAAACTTTATCTTTTTTTTGTTGAAGATTTATAATTTTAGTTAAAAATTCATCTCTCTGGTTGAAAGTCTAACTCTTTTATTGAAAATTGTAAAATTCTTTTTAATTGTAAAATAAAATATTTTTAATGGTTATATCAACTATTACACTTTTTGTTAAGAATTCATTTTTTTATCGAAGATTCATCACTTTTGGTGAAAAATTAACTATTTGATTAAATATTCATTTTTTCTTGGTTGAAAAATCGTTGTTTTTTGTTCATTTTTTGTTCCATTTTTTGTTCAAAATTTCTCTTTTTGAGTTGAAAAATTCTGTAAGTCTTCTCACTAAAAATGTTAAAAATAAATTTAGCAACAAACATTTTTTTGCATCAACATTATTGACCTTCTATGTGTAAGGTTGTTTTTATACTTAAAAGAAAAATTTAGAACGATCAAGGAAAAGTCAGGGAATTTCGAAATTGGGATCTTGTAGCAACCCTGTAAATTACTAAATTTTTTAATTCAATTATTATTCGCCATCAGAAAATAGAATTAGCTCTGTTTTTGTTGCCAGATGAATATCCAGATTTTTTATCAAAAACTAATGGCGAAGAATCGCTTTTGGACAGCGTGCTCGTCGCTTCTCTTTTATTATTACGAACGTCTCAAGAACCAACTTTTCACAAACCGATGTGTGCAAAACTGCATCACGAGACGCAAGTTCAGATTAAAGTGTTTCTGGAAAGTGCACTTCCCCAAGGGAGAAGTATCACAAGAGAGTATTTGAGCTCTGTTATCTCGGAACTTGGTGATGCAGAACTCGCTGAACTCTCGGATCCAAAAACTCCTCATATGACTCCAAAAGCTCGACCACTCAAGGACTTTTTTAATTCTCCTGCTGCGCGATCTGCCCAGAGTCATAGAATAATGAGTGAAAGAACTCGGGAGTTACGAAAATTAAAGTCAGAGCTGGAACTGGAACGCTGTGAGAAAACTGACCTGATGGAAGATTTAAGAATTCAGCAGGAAAAGGCGCAGACACTCCACAGGAAGCTGCAGGATAAGGAGAGGGAACTCAAGTCTCTTAGGGCGGAAATGATGAGGCCAGCAACTCCACAATCGTGTAAGAAAAGCGACAAGACGATCGTAGATGTTTACAGGTACTTTATTTTGAGTTTTAATAATTGAGCTTTAAAATTAATGATTGTGGATAGGGTGATTCAAATTTCTTTTTCGAACATTCATGCATATCGTCCTCAAATTTGTTTGAATCCACAAAAAAATAAATTAGTTTAAAAAAATTATATTATGTGAATCGAGTTGAAACTCAAGATTTCTCTTCATAATTAGCCATGGAATACAAATAAATAATTATGTTCTAAATAGAAAGTTGCGGTTTTTTCTGAAATGTTTAACTTTTTGCGCACTTTTCACGTAGAGCGAGATAATAATTAATGCAATTTAACAAAGAATGAATTAAATACATTATTATTGTTTATCTCCTCCTATAGGAATGCTAGATGGTGAGTTAATAATTAAGGCAAGTTAACAAACGTAATTGATCATACAATATATTATTGTTTGTAACTATCATCTCTTAGAGTGATGCTAGAAAGTTGCGAGGTTTTCTGAAATTTTCAGCGTTTCTTTGACGTGTTAGTTAGGAACAAATAATTAATATTAGTATTAATTCTAACAAAAAGGCTATCAGTAACTACTTCAAGGAAAAGTTACATTGAATTGACAATAATTGATTATTGCATCGCTCTAAATGAAAAGTTGAAAACAAGTTAAAAATTTCGGGAAAAACCGCGACTTTCTAACTCTATTCTAAGAGAACATTGCTAAAAAAATAATAAATTGTGCAATAAATTTATTTAAATATCTAATTATCAGTACAAAGTAGTATTTTATGTATTAGAAACAATTTGTGTTTTAAAAAACTGCAAAAAAATCATAAGTAGCGCCAAAAACTCGCAAAACCAAATTTTTCACTTATGGAGATTTTTGGGACTCTCTAAAACAGACTTATGGGGCGATATTTAAAAAACCCGTTTATGGTTCATATTCTATGCCTAATCGTGAAGAGAAATGTTGAGATTCAACTCGATTAACATAATATTGACGATTCTGAATAAAATGTACAAAAATGTTTCTTTTTCTTATGGGAAATACGTATTACAATTTGTGGATTCAAACAAATTTGGAGGCAATATGGATCAAAATTCGAAGAAAACAAATTTGGACCACCCTATTGTGGAATGATTATTTCAAAATTTCACACCAATGTTTTCAAAAATACCTTACGTTGCATTTTATGGAATTGTAACTCGTTTTTTTCCGTCACCAATTTTTTGAACTCTTTCCAAAATGTTTTATTTGAAGAAAAGGAATGAGTCTTAAAATACAACCATTTGTTTGTAAGAAATCTTTAAAAATATCCAGATTTTATTTTTACAATTTTACATTTTTTAATATGAATTTATTTTCCGTTGTGACATATTACAATGTGATTCAAGAAATGGAATTTAATTGTTCGTTTCTTTAATTTGTTCTTTGAAAGGAGGAATCGCCGGAAATTAACGGGAATTTTTTAAGAGCAGGCAAAAACTGGGAATTTTAACCTGGACCGGGAATTTTGTTTAATTTTTAATTAAAAAGAAACATAAAGTTTATAAAATAATGATTAGCTTTAATCTCAACAGCAAATAATATTTGTCAAAATATTTATCGACTAAGAAATGCCAATATAGGTATTAATTTGTAATTACCGAATCAGGCGATAAAAGTGGCGACATTTAGTTTGTATAATTAAAGTTTGTGAAATTTATACTTTATCATTTTGAATGTTTTATTGTAAAAAAAAAGGTTTTTAAACCCTTAGAAATAAACTTATTGAGATTAGGTTTTCATTATATAACTTTTTAATTATTAAACGGATTAAACTATTGAATTAAAAATTTTCGAATGCAAATTTTTAAAATCTTTACTTTGGAATGTTGAAAATTCGGAATAGTTCAATGTTGGCTAGTTTAATTTGCAGTTTAGTTCTGATTACTTTAAATGAAAATATTTAATCTATCAAAATATAAATGATCCAAAACTGTATTTTATTGTAATTCGGGTCAGGAAGTGAACACGGTGTCTACCTGACCGAGAAAAGACCAGGATATTTGTTCACCGGGCAAAACCCGGGGAATGACCGGGAATTATATTCAGAGGCCGGGATTTTTCAGTCAGTTGTACTGGAATGAATATTAAAAGTGATGTGATATTTTATTAATCTTTATTGACTTTATTGTGTTTGAAATTTTGAAATCTGAAACAATTATTATAGTTTCGACTTTGAACAGGAAATTTTTTAAAATAATTGTAATTATGAGTTGGTTCAGCGAGTTTTCCAAAAGAATGACGATTTCGAGCTTTACCTGGATTAAAAAAACAAAGTGTAATAAAGTATAATTCTGACTTCGAGCAGTCAGTTTTCGAGAAAAATGCTAATTTTGAGTTGGAATAGCAAATTTTCCGAAGCAATATTATGTATAATTCTGATATTGGATCAAAGAATTATAGAACAAATTATTATTCTGACTTGGAAGAGAAAATTTTCGAGAAGAATTATAATTCTAACAGGGTTGCTACAAGTCAGGGAAATTCAAAAAATTTAAAACTGGTGAGAGAATGTCAGGGAAAACAATTTTATGAAAAAGTCATCTTTTTCGGTTGAAAATTCAACTGTTTTGTTGAAATTTCATCCTTTTTGGTTGAATTCAACTGTTTTTTGTTTAAAATTAGAATTTTTTTTTTTTTAAGTAACAATTAGATTTTTCGTTGAGAATTCATCTTATTTGGTTGCAAATTTGTATATTTTGTTGGAAATCCGTTTTTGTTTTAGAAATGTAATCTCACTAGTTGAAACTTCATCTTTTTTGTTAAAGATCCATTTCTTCGATTGAAAATTGAACTATTTAGTTGAAAATTCATGTATATTTTCTTTAAAATTTGTCATTTTTTGTAGAAAATTCATCTGTGGGGTTAAAAATTCAACTAATTGGTTAAAAAATCATTTTTTCCCCCATGAAGATTCATTATGTTAGTAAAAATTCATTTACTTGATTGAAAAATTAACTTTTTTATTGAATAATCTTTTTTTAATTGAAAATTAAGTTTTTTAACTGAAAATGTAACTTTTATTTTTACTTCACAATATATCTTTTTTAATTGGAAATTCAATCCTTTTGTTGAAAACTCGTCTTTTTTAGGTTCAAAATTAAACTTTTTGTTAAAAATTTATATTTTCGGGTTAAATACTCAACTGTTTTGCAGGAAATTCGTTGGGGGGGGGGTTGAGAATTTAACATGTTTTTTGGTTCAACTAAACTGGGTGAAAATTAATTTTGTTTTGAATGAACATTTTCCAAAATTCAAGTATTCATTTAATTTTCTGGAAATTCCTTTTTTTTTTGGGTAGAAGATTAATTTTGTTTGTCTTAAATTTATCATTTTTGTTAAAAATTCCTGGTTTTTTGGTTCAACTAAACTGGCTGAAAATTAATTTTTCTAAATGAGCATTTTTCAAAATTTGACAGTTTTGTTGAAATTTCTTGTGGTTTCTGGAAAATTCGTCTTCTTTGGTAGAACATCAATCTTCTAGGTAAAAGTGCATATTTTGGTTAAAAATTCAAGTATTCATTTATTTTTTTGAAAATTCGACTTTTTGAGTAGAAAATTAATTTTGTTTGTCGAAAATTTATTTTTTGTTTTGTTTATTCCACTATTTTGTTAAAAAATCCTGGTTCTTTGGTTCAAGTAAACTGGTTGGAAATTAATGTTTTCAAATTAACATTTTTAAAAATAAAGTATTCATTTATTTTTTTGGCAATTCGATTTCTTGGGTAGAAAATTAATTTTGCTTGTAGAAAATTTATGATTTTTTATATTTATTCCATTATTTTTTTCAAAATTCGTGGTTTTTGTATTCAACTGAACTAGTTGAAAAGTAATTTTTGGAACTGATTATTTTTAAAAATCTAAGAATTTTGTCGAAAATTCTTGTGGTTTCTGGAAAGTTCGTGTTTTTTGGTAGAACATTAATCTTCTTCGTGAAAATGCATATTTTGGTTAAAAATTCAATTAATAATTTATTTTTTTGAAAATTGGTCTTTTTGGATAGAAAATTAATATTGTTGGTCAAAAATTTATCATTTTTGTTGTCTATTCCACTATTTTGTTAAAAATTCTTTGTTTTTTGGTTTAACTAAACTAGTTGAAAATTAATTTTTTTAAATGAGCATTTTTCACAATTTGACAGTTTTGTTGAAATTTCTTGTGGTTTCTGCAAAATTCGTCTTTTTTGGTAGAACGTCAATCTTCTTGTTGAAAATTAATATTTTGGTTAAAAATTCAAGTATTCATTTATTTTTGTGAAAATTCTTCTTTTTTTTGGTAGAAAATTAATTTTGTTTGTCGAAAGTTTATTATTTTTGTTGCTTATTCCACTATTTTGTTGAAAATTCCTGATTTTCTGCTTCAACTAAACTATTTGAAAATTAATTTTTCCAAATTAACATTTTTCAAAATTCAAGTATTCAGTTATTTTTTTGAAAATTCGACATTTTGGGTAAAAAATTAATTTTTTTTGTCAAACATTTATCATTTTTTATTTTCTTACCGATTTCCAGATATTTTATATAAATATAAGTAGCTGCAAAAAATGAACCAGCTCTCACGAATTTCTTTGAAATTTATTTAGCTTTAATTTGAAAAAAATGCTGAGATACTGCAAAGATAGAAAAAAATTCGTCTCATCATGATGCGCACATTTTTTGATTTATTGAAGCAATATAAAAGCAATCTTCTAAAATTTAAAAATTGCTTGCGTCCCTTCTTGCAAAATAAATTATGTATAATTTATGCCGTAAAAGTGGAAAAATTAGTGACAAATATAAAAACTGAATTAAAATAAGCGATTGTGTAGCGTTTCTCATTTCATTGAAACAATACAAAGGTAGTGTTGTAAAATTTTTAATTAGGTCATGTCATCTCTACCAACGTTAGGTCATTGCGTCAAAAAGGAAGAAAGATTAAAAAATAAGGAAGTTTTATAAAGATGCGTAGTAAAATTCAATTTTACTTGATTTCAACGATATAGTGGAATTATTATGAGACTTGTAAATATGACGTATCGCCTCCGCCAGTATAATATATTTGAAAATGATTGCATCTAAATGGTAAAGCAAATATTTGTAAACTTAAACTAACATTATATTATGTTTATTCAGAACAGTGATGAAGGCGGTAGGAATAACATAATTTTTCCTTGATTTTAGCTTTTGTCCAATGGAAAGAAAATTTAAATCATATGCAAACTTGCCAGCCATCAGTAAATATACTACGTCGATTTGAAATTTAACCATGAAAACATCTGAAAATTGAGACTAGCAACTAAAAACAAATTTATTAATTTAAAAAACACAAGGATATGTAATCTCTCATAATCAGACCCTGAATGAAACTTCCAATCGTAATAAATTTGAAATTTTATTTTCGATACTAACGCTCTAAAGTTGTAGCATATTCTCCAATTAATTGCCAATTTTTTAAAATGGGATTTCATAATTCCCTTATCTGTACTTTTAGTATCTGGAATTCTTCGAATAATATATCATGATGGTGATATTTCGAAATTGATTTGAATAGTCTATTTTCAACAGAAATACTTTCAAGAACGTTCTGCCTTGTAGCATGAAGGTTCTTTCATCAGAATGCCGTATGTTCCACTGTAATACATCTGCTTAAGATGGCCGAAGCAGATTTACAGTGGTAAAGATTAATTTGTATGAACTTCACATCTGCGGATTTCACTATTTTTATTTAAGAATCAGCGTCATCCATTAGTTGTTCCCAGAACAGCTCTTCCACTGTCCTTGCAAGCTCTTTTGTTTAAGAGAGTATTTTCATCTGGATCCTCTTCAATCCCGAATATGGTTTACAGTCCTTCTCGAAGCTTTGGACCACTGAAGAGTCCACACTCAAGATTAACTGGATTGCCCTGACATTTTACTGCGAACTGATGGTCAATCAGTGTGGTGTTCTGGACTGCCAACCTTTTGAGGATGAATGATGATTCCACGAAAGTTCCACCTATCTGTGTTATAAACTTGGCAGGCTTGAAAACGTCTTTAGCAATGGCTTTGATTTTTGTACCTTTCCATGGGTTTGAACTGCCTACTGCTTCGATGAGCCATTTCCTAGACATCTTATTTGAGCAGATGACGGCAAGTAAGCTGTTTTAAAATTAGCAGCCCTCAAACCATGGGATGTCACCAGGTCTTACCCCAGCAACCCTAGTCTCGAGGGCTGTCTCCACAGCTATTACTTTTTCTGAGTTGAGCTTCTCTTGCTGGAATCCCTCAGTTATAATAGCCAATTCCAGATGGTTTTGAAGGGCTAGTCCAATAGTCACCTGGATCAACAACCATGCTCCTCTTAGATTCCGTGTCTTAAATAGGAGTGCTGCCATCAGTCTGGAGCCGTTTGAAGGTCCCTGGTTGAGATGTTGTTTCACCTCGCAACACAAGTAGCTAGCGAGAGTCCTCTTCTGACAGCGGTACTTTATTTCTTCTTCCTAGGGCCTTTTTTAGACCAAACATCCTTAGTTACCTAAACCTTGTTTATGGGACTTACTAAAGTCTAATTTCTAGCCATACTACTTATAGTGCTAGGAACTGTATAGGTGACTTGATCGTTTAAATGCATTTCACCCCTTCATTGTTTTCCATCTTCTCAGGAGAAGAAGTATTCACGGGGGGTGTCATTGAAGCCTCCCCTGCAAGTGTTTATCCGTCCCCACGTAGCCTCGCTTGTGGCGATAAGGCAATTAACACTGCGAGTTTGCTGGTTATTGGGACACCGTATGAGTCATCATACCCTGGTAATATTCAGTCTTCGACAAGGTAGCTGCATTGGGAATCGAGAGCCATCCGACAGTCGTTGCTTAGTTGAATTCACGCTGATACTTCCACTTTGTTAACCACAAACTCCTACCCATCCAATGTCGTCCTAGCTGCGGCTTCCATGTCGTCGTAACCTGCCGGAGTTTTTAGGCCTCCTCACCACGAACAAGTCTGAACTCATCTTCTTCTTGGACATTAGTACTGCGAGGTTGCCCTGTATTTTGGACCCCGTATGAGTCATCATACCCTGGTAGCATTCAGTCTTCGACAAGGTAGTTAACGTCTTGGCTTCGGGAGCTGTCCTGAAAATCGAGAGCCATCAGACATTCACTGCTTAATTGAATTCACGGCGATAGATCCCCTTTTTTAAACACAAACTCCTACATATCCAATATCATCCTAGCTGTGGCTTCCATGTCGTCGGTACCCGCGGGAGTTCTTAGGCCTCCTCACCACGGACAGGTCTGACCTCACCTTCTCCTTGGACAGGGAAATTTATTTCTCCACCAGAAGAAGTAGTCGTGTTCACTCGTCCCATTGAGGAGGCTCCAAATCCTAATAAATTTTGAATTTTATTTCTGATAATACCGCTCGAAAGTTGTATCATGTTCTGTACACTTATTCTCTGGGGTTCTTTCAATAATATATCACGCCAGTAACATTTGCAAATCAAACTAAATTAAATCTTCGTGATCTCTGTTCTTCAGTTCTTCAGTTCCAAGATCAAGCCAAGTTCCAGAGGTCATAAATTAGGCTGCAGTTCAAAAATCCGTTCACGTTCCAGTACCAAAATCAAGCTTGGTTCCAGTGGTAATAAATCAAGCTGCAATTCCAAAAATCAAACCAAGTTCCAGTGTCTAGTTCTGTTCAGTTAAACATCTAAGTTCCAGTGTCAAGTTCCGAATACTGATAAGGATTACTACCAGGGTCAACAGGCGGTAAATACCTTCATTCAACTCTCTGTCTGTTTCAAGATTTATTCTCTCCTTCAAGTCATATTCAACATCCATCGAAATTCTTCTGAGCCGTTTATCTCCTACATTGTAAATCTTTCCCTTCTGCTGATTATTAATTGAATAAATAACTCTGTTATTCTAAATTGAATTTGAATTTCACTAGCCATACCCTGTCCACCCTTGCATGTTTGTTCCCTCACCACCATCTTAGGACGTAACAATAACAATTTTTATGGATAAAACAAAAACTCTTACAAGTCTTTTTTTACACTTTTCACGCATCATGCGTCTTTTGGTGTACTATTGGAATTATTTATTTTTCCGTAACAATTTCGATAACTGAATGAAAAACGACAAATTCTGTTAAGAAAAAATTCGAAGAAACTCTGTAGGAATTTTTAGAAGCAAACATTCCTTCAGAAAACTGTTCCCCGTATTTCGCGTCGTTTGCCTGAAAATTAAAAAAAAATGAATAGTATTTTCGAAAAATGAGAGCAAAATATCAAATCCTATCAAAAAGAGGTGGAGGGGAAAATGATAGGTTTTTCAAAAAGCTACGACTCTTTTATCAAACTTTTTTTACTTATCTGTTGTCGTTTGGCTTGAAATGGGAATTTTCGAATTATTCATTTTCGTGGCACAAAACCAAAAATACAAGTCTATCAACAAATATTCACGATGGAAATTGTAGATATTTTCAAGAGCTTCAATTTTTCTCTAAGATCTAAGATCTAAGATCATGAATTATGAGTATGTAAAAATCTTTGCCCAGTGCTTGTTTGAAAAAATTTATTTGCAATTTAGAAAAATCGATATTTCTAGTCCTTCTTGAAAACATTTTTTAATTTTAAGAGAAGAAAATTGTTTTTTTTTTTGGAAAAATCTCATTGTTTATTTCTTTCTATGATTACAAAACTTTTTTTCTGCAAAATAAATCACTATTTCCGATTTTGAAGACTTCCAGTCACAGATTTATTTTTTGATGAGTTAATGATTCATTGTATGATTAAAGATTTTTGTCAAATCAGCTTTTTTAAAGAAGGAGTTATATTTAAAAATAGTATTCAGGTATTTTGGTAGACATGTTTTCAAGGAACAATCTTCTTTCCCGTACTCTTTATATCTCTCTTTCTTTTTGAGAAAAACTGGAAAACCGAATTTTTTTCATCATCAACTATTTTATAATTGCTGAAATATTATTGTGAATGGTTTTAATGTCTCGATGGAATATTTCGTACCATGTAGAATGTTTTATTATTAGATAAGATAACAAAATAACCGTCGATTTAGTTTGTATACAGTTTTTTGTCTTTTTCGTAATATTATTCTTCACAATTTCAATATGGAAATTTTATTTTTCATAAATAAATTTTCCGTAAGATGCGTATAATACATGAAAGTTCTTTAATTCTCAAGTTCATTATTAGAGATTTCGGAACATATTACGCAAATAAGATATACGCTACGCAAATGAAAGAAAATCTATATGTGGGGCATTCCATTCATATGAGCATTGACCACAACAAAAGTTTTTCGATTTTTCTTAATCTGCGGTAAATTGTAGTACTATGAGACCCTATTGTAGGTACAAAACGATAAGCCACCATAATGCACGGTTAGCCAGGCACATGGGGTCCTAGATGGTACACTTGTTTTTATAGATCATTTTCCAATGAAATGTTATTGGTAAAAGATTCAAAAGAAAATTTGACAAGCTTTACGATGGTGGTAATGATTTCTGAAACATTTATATTCTTTCTATAGTTTTTTGATATCGAAAATCGAAATTCCGAATATCTTAAAACACGTATTATCATACTTTGATGATATGAATATAAAAAAAATTACTAACATATGGTTTGTTAGATTTCCTTTCCAATTTGTTGGATACAAATTTTATTTAGTTTCGTTTTGACCTAATAACATTTCTTTGAAAAATGATCTGTACCCCTAATTGTATCGAGCAGAGCGCTCATTTGGATGGAATGCCCAATATACTCTACACCGTATCATTTTTAAGAATTTAAGATAATTTACAATCTTTTAATATAAATAAGATAGCAGCTTGTTTGTATATATACCGCCAAACAAGGGATTCCATTCTCTTTCAGTTTATACTCTTCAGGATATTGCTGAAACAACAGGGTTGTTGATTCTGGGATAATGAGGAACACTTTTTCTGTTCTATTTATAATCTCATCAGTTTTCTTCCACTCTATTCGTGAGTAAAATATACGAGATTATTTTATGATCAAAGTACAATTTTAAATCATATTTATAGTACTAGAGCAAGGAAATACTCACTCTACAAAAAACATGAAAAAAGTATTCTTTATTGTTAACGATCGTTTGGTATTTCATATTCGCTAACCATTGAGTTGCTGAATCAATGCAAAAAGTATTAGGATTCAAGAAAATCGAGGGGGCAGTTTATTTTTGCTGTAGGGAATGCTTTTCATCTCCTTTTTCCATTAAACTTCGTACATTTGTATTGTGTTTTTTTACAGAATTAAGCTCACAGGCAAATCAGCGCCGGACTCCTCCATGTACTCCTCTAAGTCAAATTGAAGGCCTCATTGTTCCTCCAGGTAGGCCTATAATATACAATGGTGAACGCCTTGGAACAAATCATAATGGTGCAATTTTTCCATACCTGCAACATGGCGAATATACTCTACTAAAGCTGCCCTATAACACTCCTATTCACGTTTTGGACGTAGAATGGCTAGTATTAATTTCTAACTGGATTGAGGAAGAGAGATTAGACCCTCAGTTGATACGAAGTGCTGCACAAACGGTAGGAATGATTGATGCTCACAGGGCTCGGTTCAATAATGAACTCCAGAGACTTTTTAGTAGACGAAATGGACACCAGAACCATTCAACAATGCCACCCAGGCCACCTAGTTCTAGCCGCAACTAGAGCGTGAAAAAATAATGTTAAACGATGGCATTAAATAAAATTGAACAAAATGAAAACCTTAATGATATATTCATTTCATAGACAAGACCTGACCTATATTCCCAGGCAAAAAAATTATATGATGTTTATGGATAGTGAAAAAAAAACATTCATAATGTTTTCCACTATGTATCATTTTTCAGCCTGAGTTATATTCTCAAACTAGCATCATGAATCGCCCTCCACGTGCGCGTAAACTTTCTTATCTTTAAGGAAAAAATAATTTGTAACGTAAGCCTAAAACGATAAATAAATTATTAGGAAATCATTAAGAAGCTATCTATCAAATTTATCAAACTATTTGTATGCCTCTTCAATTTTATTCTTTAATGAAGTTTCAATAATTCTATATTCAATGTTTGGTACACTGGAACATTTTTATTCGTTATTGAAGGTTGAATTATCAGAATAAATAGTATATTATATATTAAATAATTGAATTCAAGTATAAAGTTTAATAATTCTTGAAAAGTTTCTCATGCTGTGGTTACACTTTGGTTATACTTTGGTTATACTTTGGTCCGGTCAAGCTTTGGTATGAATAACTATCCATTACTTATTCAATATCAAGGACGTTAGCCATGTTTTCATGAACATGTTGGAGCGCCTGCCAATAAAAAGAGAAGGATTTTACATAAATGTGCTATTCTTTGATTTTTTTATCCTTGAAAATGTATGGATCACCAAAAAGGAATCGATGCTCTTCGTCGATATTCTTCCAAAGAAATGAGCCTTTCTCTTGCCTCTCTCTGTTTGCGAAGGATCGAAATACTTCTTCCTCGTTGCCCTTGTACTTTTCTGCATTTGTGATGTTCTTTTCCTATGTTCTTTGTTTATAAAGTTCATTTCTTATATCAGTAATCACCTTTTTCTCTTTATTAACATGTTTTTTCTGATAACCTTCAAGTGTAGTGTGATCCTTGAGCTCATCTGCCAGCTTCTTTATTTCTTTAGCCATCTTCTTTCTTTTGCCTAGACTCTGGTCCTCGCTCTTCTTTGTCTGATCTTTCTTGCTCCTCTTGGAAAATTTCCTCTCCGGACCAGGGTTTCGCTGTTTCCTATTTTGTACCCTGTTTGGCAACAAGTGCATGATCAAGATCTTTGAAACCTATGTTGGTGTAAGAGACATATTTCAGATCACAGCTCATTATTGTGATAAGGTTGAGGTTGATTATGCCATTTCCGGCATTTTAATTTTGTGATCAATGAAAGAAAGGTAAAAAATTTGTGGCAATGATCCTTCTCGTCCGCAAAGCAAAAGTTTAGATTTTCTTTATCCATCAGTATACTCATTAGCATATTGTACTCGTGAACGCTTTCCTTGAAATGCTTGGCTGGAGGCTTCTCGATCTTCTGTGTTCTATCTTCCTTATCTTTCTTTTCTTCCTCCGTTAAACTATTTCGTTTTGAACTTCTTGTGTTTATTTTTCGCTTTCCTTTAACCGGTCTTTCTCTTCGAGAACACCTGTTCCATTACGGACATACAATTCTTCTTCTCCTCTCTTCAGGTGAGGACTTGACCGTTATTTTTCCTCTCGAGCATCTCTGCCTTTTTTTTCGCTTTTCACTAATTGTTCTGCTAATACTCATTCTCATTCCATTTCCTCCGGTTCTCCGTCTTCTCTGGCCTTTTCTTCATCTCCATCTTCTCCTTTCTCTGCTCATCAGTCAGGACGGACTACCATCCTAGTAACATTGGGCAGGTCCTTCCACAAGGTGGCAGTTTCAGGCATCATTCCCTAAAGCAGAGACGCTAAGTAGCAGCCTGAAAACATAGGGCAGGCCTTTCCACTGGGTGACACTTTTGAACATCACTCCCTACAGTAAAAAATGCTCAGCCGCAGCATGACAACATTTGGCAGGTCATCGCACAGGGTGGCAGTTCTGAGCAGCACATCCCTTAGTAAAAAATGCTAAGCAGCAGCCTGGAAACATCCTACAGGTCTTTCAACAGGAAAATTAGTTAGGGAAGGTACTGGCGGGTATCACTTCCTACAATAAAAAACAATAAGTAGCAGCCTGGCAATATCCGACAGGTGCTCTCAAAGGGTGAAAGTTTTGGGCAACCCTCTCAACGGTAACAAACAATAAGCAGCAGCCAGGCAACATTCGGCAGATATTTCCACAGGGCAGCACTTTTGGAAATCGCTCGCCACAGTAGAAAAAAAGATAAGTAGCTGCCTGGCTACAACGGGCATGTCTTCCCAGAAGGTGGCACTGTTGGAAATAACTACCCACAGCACATAGGGTGGCAGTTTTAAGTGTCGTTCGGTTGGTTAATTCTATTTATTTTTCTAACTCATCTACAGTTAAATCCAATTACCAAAGAAATCTTCGAAGCTCCTCCTCTTGCCTTCCACGAGGTCACCTCTATTTAACGATTCGACCAATTTTCTGGGCTTCTTGGCTTCTTCCTCTTCCAATTTTTGTCTCTTCCATCCTTCAACTCCGCTCTGCCTTTTTTTTGAAATATTTATTCCATCATTCTCAAAATTCTAGTCACATAATTGATTTTATGCAATAATTTATATTAACTTCATTACCAGATAACTTTATTTCGTTCAGTGCTAATTTCTCATTCTCTATGTATTTGGAGTTTTGTTTTTTTTGTCAAAAATTATTGAATGAATTACTAAAATCTATCATTGCTATTTATATCAATTTTATTACTACATCAAATACCTATTGAAAAATGGTTTCCAAATACAATCAGGTTGAGAAACTATATTTTACCAAGAGATTAAAAAAATAATTTGGTCATATGCATATATGCCATTGTTTTCCCATCAGCACTCGACAAAGTGAAGTTAGTTGGCGATGGATTGAAAATAGCTAACAATTAATAATGTTATCTTTTAAATTTAATCCTACGACACTTCCGTTTGGGTCGATAGGGGTAAGTGTCATATGTAATTACAAACTCAGATATTAATGAGTGATATTTGAAATATTTAAAAGATTCTTGCTAATTTGCTTTTCATTCTAAATGTTCTCTTTATCACGATAATCATATCATCACACTAACCCTGTTATCACACTAACCCCTATGGACCCTATAATATAAGGTTGACAATTTTGTAATTTTTAAAATCTTTGAAGTTGTCTATTGATTAGAAAAACGCAAAAAAAGTTATTAACCTGAACTTGAAGGCATCAGAAGGCGGTGGTCTCGATTAGGTCTTTCATGTTGTGATGTCGGCCTACGTCGAGAAGTTTCCGGCGATAGGTGTATTAGCGTGTCATGCACGCGCTGAATACCCAGAACACATGCTAACCACGTGTGCCACTGACGCAGCTACAACGTATCTTTTTAGACACAATGGAGTCCTAAGAGTTCTTGACTACCATCTTTGTCGCTCTCATGATGGTGACCGCGACCCTGCCCTGCCGAACGCTCCAAGGAAGATTGAGTCAATTGTCCAAAACAAGGAGTGCCAAATTTTCTGGAACTACGATATTCGGACAACAGTCTTCATTGCTCACTCGAGATTCGATATTGTTCTCCAGGACTTCGAAAAACTAACTATATTCGTGATCGCAGTATTGCCTCCAGCTGACTGCAAGACTATATCCAAAATACTTAGTTAAAATAATTGTCCTATAGATAAGCTGCATTGTGATTGACTACATAAGAACTGACCGAAATTTTATTGCCAGGATCCGACAGTTCGTGCGCGAACTACGGATCCGGCATCACACAATCAACACGTCAAAGCTGCTGACCATCAGGCAGCATATCGCTGACAGACTAGAAGTACTATCTGACGCTAGGAGACGTCTACAGCGTAGGGAGAGGTGGGTCAGAGAAAATAAACAGTTTTTCTTTCAACCATGACGACTCTTGTCAAAAGCAGAGGCTTATACTTCTTCAACATTGCCAGTAGGTGGCACCATCGTGCAGAGGATAGAACTAGCGACTACGTGCGTACTTGCGAGCTGCTCCAGCAGTCAGTCGTCTTTTGTCCAACGCTGTGTGAACACTGAGAGTGTTGTGATTTGCAATAAAGTATATTATAGAGACAACAAAAAATAGTTTTATTATTAAGAAAAAGCCCTCAAGGTCCAACAACTCTTTTTTGACTCTTCAGTTATTGTTAACCACCCGCCCATCTATGGAGATACACAGGATATACTACCGGAAAGCTTTGAATTCAACCTCCGATAGACCTGTTTTCTGTTGGAAAGCCCAAGGGTTTATCGACAAATAGTGAGGTACATAGAGAGATTGATGCCGCTGTGGAAAACCAGGTTTACTATCTGATCTGAAAAACATCGTGTGATAACTAACAACTCCACATTTCACAGGTACGTATTTCTGGGTGACACCATGAGCCCTCTCCTCTTGCCTCACTTTATTGCCACTATCTCTCGCAATTCCATATTCTTGAATGTACGTCTGCAGCAAACCCGGATATCAAAAGCATAATATCAATCATGTATTTTACATGGATAATCTAAATAACTATGCTAGAAATTCAGAGCAACTATGTCTAGCTCTTACAATGTTCGAGGAGCACACTCGGGAGATTGGAATGGAGTTTGGGTCAGAAAAATGCACCCAGGTTCATTTGAAGCAGGGACAACTTAATTGAATCCCCGAAGACGCTGAACTCATCGACAGAAGTGCTATACAATACGTTGAAGCTGGAGAGACCTATACATACCTGGGCGCGCCACAGAACCGCATTCAGAAGGTGATATCTATAAAAATGCTCCCCGATTCTAATACTTAGTTTGGTCTTCCCAACTGTGGGCGAGGAACAAAGTATCTACAACAAATATGCTTGCGGAATACTAAATCTTGAATTTCTTCGCAACAGGATCATCCTAGGCACAGCACATATAGTCGCAAATGGACAGACCGTCTTCTTGAAATTGTTTGGGAACGCGAAGATGTGGGCAAGAGGGCGCTTTTGTACAAAGTAGTGGAGGAGGCTGATGAAACACTTGGCCTTGACTTCAATAATAGGGGTGCGGAAAATACGTCAAACATTATCCATTTTCAGTAATCACTACTGAAGGCCCTAAGAAGAGGCGCCGAAGAATTTTTGAACCATTGAAATACTGCCCCGATAGAACTTAACTATTTTGTCCTACTGAAGGAAATTCTTGGGTATGACTTTCAACCAATTTTGAGGAGTTCTTCTTGAATTCGATGTTGAATCTTTGCCAGTTTTTCAGTGTGAAACTCACATGATTAATCTGATATATTTTGGAAAAAAAGAATTAGTTTAGGATGATCCAAAATTCAAATGAAAGGTAAAAAGTAGTGGAGAACAGGGCGTGAGCGGTTTTCAAGATAAAAATCGCTGATCGTGGTATATTGTCACAATGGACTTGTTTTAAGGACATCAAAATCCTTCAGAGTCACATAGTGCGGTTTTCGGGTGAAAATGTTGTAGACCTGTCGATCAGCTAGCACATTTCAACTTTTGAAACAAAAAGGACCGCTTAATTTAATATCAAAGAAAGTGTCTACACCTACCTAAAAAAAATAGATATGCGTATAAAAATTTCGGTACAAATAGCCCCTTTTTCAGCTCCCCATATTCGAACTGAAAAAATCTGGCTATTCGTACCAAAATTTCGGTATACGTAGCCACGGCCTTCCGAAAAAAACTAGAATATGAATTTCGCGCACTCACTTACTACAATGTTTTGTTACTCAATAAGATAACTTACGATCAACATCTCATAAAAAATGACGTAAGATCTTGATCATGAACACCATTGAGAAAATCTCACTAAATCTTTTTTAGGAAATAAATGGGATACATTATTTTGAAATTTACCATTTTCCCTGTCCAAAAACGGTTAAGGATGTTTTTGTAGACTTTTGTGAAACTGACCTTTTTTGTCGCTATTTATCGTACAGTCCGGAAACAATTTGGCTGAATCAAACCCAACTAAATTTTTGGTTCCTTCAGAAAATATTCTGGTAGATGAAGTATTTAGTCTATTAAAGAAAACAAACTAGTTGGGTAAAGCCAATATTTTGTTCAAACAAACAAATTTTTTGTGATGCAGCCAAATATTCAGGTATATCCAAGGAAGCGGCTTTTTGTTTCAAAAAACATTACTTTTTTTTAGTGTATCTAGAAAACAGAGAGGCAGATATGGTCGCAAGAACAATTTTTTATGACTCAGGGATCTCAAAAAATTAAGATTTTACGAAAACAGAATAGGTTCAAAATCACATGAATTTCATAACTTCCATCATAAATCATGATCATATAATAGGAAACAAAGGTTTTTTATGAATCAGTTCACAATTAAAAGAAGATGCACATCACTTAAAGTTGCAGTTACCAGAAATTTGCGTTTCATGTGTATGACTTAGGTGCGTTTGACTTTTGAAGAATTTTCTTACAATGTAGACGGAAAAAAAGTTGATTAAACATCCAGTGACTTTGTATTATAGTATTTTTTCTTTTCAGATTTGAACTCTTTAAAAACTATCTAAAACTGATGAAAAAATAAGAGCAGTCGAGCTCGAAAACGCTTCAACATGATAAAAAAATGGCTGATAACGTGGCTTTCACACGCTCCGAAGCTTTTTGCTGAAATTCGTCAGTTTTCGGTCAAATTTACATCAGTTGAGGCCATAGTTATTTGGATTCACTGGTGCAGGTTTGAATTTTGCGTTTGACGCTGCTGATGATAGTCTCCTAATATTTACAGACTCAACCGAACTGTATCAAATCCACAAGCCACTCAACGACCGCCGATAGTAGTCGCAAAATTTAAGGAGCAGCAGACATGTGCCACTATTATTGATCAAAGAAAGAAGATCCGTCCCTTCTCGAAAAGCTCAATAGATTGGCCAGAGGAGGATAACAGCTTTCTCCACATTAGAGAATCCCTCACTTAGTATTTTGGGCACATATGCAAAGGAGCCCTCGAGCTGAGGAGGACCAAGGAAATCAAATATTTATAAATCAGTGGCCGGAAAATCCTCTGTAGAAAAGAAGACGGCTGTAGGAGAGTGATTCTCTTCCACTTACAGGATCTCGACTTGCTAAGATAGCAACCACGGTGTCCTCAGCTGAACTTCCACGGCATGTCAACGGCAGTCACCGTATTCCTTTTTCTTTGAATAGTTTTTTTGCTTTAGCCCTTATGATAGTACTTTATATAAGCACAACTTATATATTATATCTTAGTGCGATATATTTAATTAGTTTGAGTGATTATATCTATGATTTATGGAGCTTTGTATCTTTTGAAGGTGCATGTTGTTGGGCCTATCCTGTTCATCTTGTTTATTGTTTCAATTCACGCGGGATGTCATCTTCTCAGAGGGGCACCCTTGCTGAACGTCAATATACTCTTATTTGCTATAGTATCCTCTGGAGAGCTTGATTCAGAATTTTGCTTGTCATGTGTCTTCATGGGTCTCCGTATTTGCTCTAGCCTGTCTTTCGTGTCTCGTACTTACACTCATACTTATGGATGAACTAAAAATTTGCCACGTCAATGCTTAGTCTCTCCTGGCCCATTTTCTTGAGTTCCAAATTTTTTCAGTTCTGTTGATTATCATATAATTGCAGTCTCAAAGATTTGGTTGAAACCTGATACCCCTCTAGTGCCGTTGCGATAGAGAATTATTGTTTACTTCTTCAGGACAGAGAGGTGAGAAGAGGAGGTGGGGTATGTCTTTACTTACATGTTAGTCTCTCAGGTTACGTGGTTGGCTCCAGCCCACAAGCTAATTATCCGATAGCGGATTATCTATTTCTTGCAGTCTCAGCCGGAGAAGATTAATTGCTAGTAGAAGTGATTTACAAACCCCTCGATGCTAATTATGACAAGGAATTGGAGTCAGATATTTTTGCGCTTGTTGCTAAATACGATAACATCATTTAAATGGGAGATTTAAATACGAATCTAAATACATCTAACAATCTAACGATTTATTTGAAATATGTGGTTTTTTCTGCTGTTTTGTCTATTGTTCCGCATGATTCTACTCACCACACTGACCTGACTAGTACTCTGATTGACCTTATAATAGTAGATGATTTAGACCAAGTAACTGCTTATGCGCAGCATCCCATTACCTTCCTTTCCAATCATGATCTGATCAGCATTGAATTCCAATTATCCTGTAACCTTCCAACCAGGCCGACTGTGACGCAGATCCGCGGCCTTAATAATATTAAAGTACAGGAATTATATGACTAACTAAAGACCTATGATTAGGATAATCTGATTTTACAAGGGGAGACCAAATCTAAGGTAAACGGGCTTGTTGCTATTTTAAACGAGGACTTTGACAAATTCGTGCCACTCTTCGTCCCAAGCTCACGCAAAGAAACTGTGCCATGGCTAACAGCAGAAATTAGAATTTTAATGAGGGCCCGGGACTCAAAACGTAGGTTAGCCAACAGAACTGAAAATTATTATATTGGGAACAATTTCTGAAGTCCGCTCAAATGCTATTGGCCCTATTGGCCGCTTGAACGGATTGTTCATCACCAGCTGACAGATTTACTAGATACGAATACTTGAATGGACCCTTTGCAATCTGGCTTCAGAGCTAAGCACAGCACCTTAACAGCATTGCTTAAATTCACCACCGATATTAAATTGGCAATGGCTAGAAAAGAAGTCACAGTGGTGGTACTATTTGATTTTTCTAAGACATACGTCTCGGTAAACAGCAATAGATGTGAACAGATCAGGAATAGTAAAGGTGACTTATCTAACTATGTTGAGTTTAAGAGGGGTGTTCCCCAGGGGTCTTCTCTTACTCCTACTCTAATCAATATTCACACTTCAGATCTAGGTGGCGAGTTGCAATTCTGCAGATATCATAAATATGCAGATGATATTAAGCTTTACCTATCAGGTCCGGCGTGAAATTACCTGACTTTTCTACAAGTTGATCAATATACATGTATATGAAATTTAATATACAGCCTCTTAATTAATATTTCATAAACCGAGTTTTTAGATTTAATATACAAATGTATAGTAAATCTATATTAAAACTGCAAACAGTTTTAACAGTGCAGAGCCCTGAGGCCAACAATTTCTGTAACAAAAAGGAACCTCCCCCGGTAAAAATCTTAAGTATGGGAGTGATCAATCATTGACTTTCTGAAGTATAAAAAATGTATGGTATATGAGACAATCCCATACATAAAGTATATTGAAGAAGTACAGATAAAGTATAGCTAAAGTTAGCTAAAGTATAGATGAAGTATTGGATATACTTTAGCTATACTCAAGCATAGATTAAGTATAGCACATACCGCATTTATACTTAAGTATGGTTAAAATATTGGGCACAGAACGGCACTCATTTGTTTTTCAAGATACCCAGCAACGGGATAAAAGTACCCTGGCGAAAGTATCGGATAGGAATTCATTCCGAACGAATCCGAAGTCATCCGAATTATTTCGGAATCTGTACCCGAATCAATCCGAGTTAATTCGAATCAATCCGAAAAAATATCTACATTTCGTTCGAACCAAAACGGTCAATAATTAATCCGACTCAATCCGGTTCAATCCG
The DNA here is from genome assembly GCA_011634705.1 of Andricus grossulariae. Classification (NCBI taxonomy): domain Eukaryota; kingdom Metazoa; phylum Arthropoda; class Insecta; order Hymenoptera; family Cynipidae; genus Andricus; species Andricus grossulariae. The sequence continues at coordinate 122,687,578 of JAABKJ010007545.1, read as the reverse complement.
AACTTCCAATCCGAATAAATCCTAAACAAATTTTCAATCCGAATGAATCCGAACTCGGATTGACATAAAACGATTTTCATCCGAATGAATCCAATTCAATCCGAACTCGCATTCATTCGGATTGAAAATTTAGTGTATATCAATCCCAATTCGGATTGATTCGGATTCACTTGTATCGAAAATTTGGTTCAGATTGGTTCGCTTTGGAGTTCAGATTGAACCGGATTGTGTCGGATTGGTTCGGAAGGAAATCCTATCCGATACTTTCGCCAGGGTAATGCATCATGAATGACAGCTCGTCCGATAATATGAAAAGTTCGCGATTCCAATGATTTCGTGAGTAAAAAGTGTATTGAAGATTGTCCTCGAGTGTAACGCAAAAGCGCGTTAACAAGATTTGGAAGTTCTATACAAATTTGAGCAATTTTTTCTCACGAAAAACACTTCGATAACCATCTGTCTTTTTCAGCGTTATGGGAAATCATCACAACAAGAAGATCTATCATGGAAAATTTATATTTACCTGCTGTTATGGGTGAGGGATCCAAAATAATTGATTCCTAACTATATACACCCAACTCTCGGTTTTAGACCAGTGTCGGAGGTTGCCTGCAAATAACCCTGGCCACAATCCGGGAGGATCCAAATGTAAATAACCGTTGGCGAGAAACGTTGCGACGAACGTCGCAAACTGCATGGGCCACCAGTTCTAGGAAGGCCGAGACCGGGGTGACTGAATCCCAGAGTTTAGTGTAATGTTATTATCATAAAAACTTTAAAACTTTGTGTCGAATTATTATTTAGATGAAATATTTAATCTTCAATTATTTATGATATAAAGTGAAATAATTGATGTTAAAATAACATTTTACTCATTTTCATTTAATTTATCTCAGAAGCTGCTAATAATATTTTTTGATGTTATGAAAAAGATGATTCTGTATCTCTAATTTTATGTATTTCAGATATACCATTATACTATACCTCACAGATATACTTTAGCCATACCTTGACAAAACTTCAGCTTTACTCTAGCTATACTTAAGTAATACTGCAGCTATACTTTTCAGATATACTTTAGCAATACTTTCCCTATACTTCAAATATACATTGAATGATCTTGATGTAAGAGAATTACGGATAAAACTATGCACGTGGGGAAGCTAGATATTCTATGTGTACCTGAAACAAAGCAAAAGGGATGCGACATTAAAAACATAGAAAATGGGGTGTTGGAAGGTGGACTTGAATTATATGGTCAGGAGTAGATAGTGAATCACCTGGTAGTCAAGGGGTCGGTTTGATTATAAATGAAAGAGTGATCAAGGATTTTTATTTCCCAGATTCTTGTAGATTAGAATGAAAGTAGGAATCAGAAGATTATTTATGATAGCGTGCTATGCCTTAGTTGATGGTGACCCGAGCGAAGTAAAAGACGCCTTCTGGGATACTTTATATGATACTATAAGTACTTGCGATCATGGTGAAAGAATCATTCTACTGGGAAATATGAACGGACGGGTCGGCGTCCAACGCCAGGGTACAGAAAGCGTGCTAGGTAATTTTGGGGATCCAAGAACAAATGATAACGGAAAAAGAATCTACAGAAACCGGAAGTGCATATAGATTTTCAAAATAGGATAAATGAACGTATAGATGAGGCAACTTGGAAGGCGCTAATGAACAATAAAGATATGGAGGGCACATCGGCTATGATCTAGGATGTCATTGCTTGGAGTGCGACTGAAGTATGTGTTACTGCGGTTGTGGGAAGAATGTCTGGAGATGCGTGGTAGAATAATGAAATCCAAGCAGCCGCCCAAGAGAAAAGAAAATCGTATGACTTGAAAATTATTACAGACACAAAAAGAGGAAAGTTAAACTACTAGTCACGGAAAGTAAAGATAAAATCAGAACAGAAGAAGAGAAGAAAATGTAAAACAACTTTGAAGGAAGCAAGAAATTGTTTTATAAATGGGTGCTGATCAATATGAAGGGAGGTAAAAGTATAGAGTTAGTCAGCATGAGTAATAGGAAGGGCGAAATGCTATATAATACATACGGTTTATTAGATGCTTCAAGAGACTCATTTAAGGAATTATTAGGACGTTAGGTTGTAGGACACCTCAGGTGCGTGCCCAGGGGCAGACCGCGGAAGGAATGGTTTGAATATGTGGATGAGACTCTTATTCAAAGCAACATATGAAGCCATAGAAACACAAGAGCTTGCATGAGAAAATGCATGGACGAGATGGAAGCTAGAGAGAGCTATGTAAACCTGATAGCACCATGTCATCAAATCATAATGTCTCCTATTTCGTAATTAAGGGCTTATGTAAGGCTCATTTAATGCCCCATTGGCGAATTTTCGGCTCTTCATTTTTTTTTCAATATGCATGGTGCAGCCAGCTTTACTTCAAGCCAGCAGCGCCACTCGAAGAATCGGTCAGAAAATGATGATATCAAATTCCCCCTTTCACAGAAATTTACGACTCATTTACGGCTCCAGGAATCCTTTCAAACCTATGTCCTACCTTCATAATTAAAAAAGGGCCACGGAGGGCAAAAGGACTAAATATTAATTTTCTTTTTCTCTTCCTAACATCAATCCTTACTCTGTAAACGGGGGTCATTCGTGTCCGAGTGAAAACGAAGTGCGTCGATTATTCGAAGTCTACAAGTGAGAAAATTGTTTAAATAAATGGTATTAATTTGATACTCCTTAGCATATTTGTTAAGTAGAAGCTTCAGTGGAGCCCTCTGAATTTTGTCAGATTTTTCCTGTCAGGGTAAAATATTGAAAAAACGTGCTGGACATGAACGAACCCCGTTTACAGATTAAAAGTGCAGAAAAAACGTTTACATAGTAAGGTTTAATAAGGGCCTATTCAGGGCTCACTTTCTATCTAACTATGGATTTTACTACTCAGCCCTTCTTATGAAATATGCAATGGCGCTGCCAGCTTTACTTCAAGCCAGCAGCACCACTCAAAGAATCTGTCAAAAAAGGATTATATCAAATTCCCCTTTCCACAGGAATTTCCGGCTCATGTCCGGCTTGAGATTTGCGGCCCTACCTTCAAAATTTAAAAAATTTTTGCCAAGGGCAAAAAGCCAGGACATAAATTTTCGGGTTTTCTTTCTGACATCAACATCACGACTTATATTTAGCGCTCACTTTCAGTCCCAATATAAATTTATACCTAAGCCATTTTTAAAAAACATATAGAGGTGTTGTTAACTTTGCATAATATCAGTAGCACCATCCGAGAACGCTGCTTAGAAATTGTTATTACTGAAATCTGCTATGACAGGAAGTTCCGGCTCGAGATAACCCTTCGAACCACTTTCCTACCTTCAAAATTACAAACGGGCGGCTGAGGGGAAAGGGATAAAATATTAATTTTCGATTACTCTTCCTAACATTAATAAGGGCCTGTTTAGGGCTCACTTTCTGTTCAATTATGGATTTTACTACTTAGCCCTTTTCATAAAATATGCAATGCTTTTGCCAGCTTTCCCGTGTAAAAGTTCTTCGACTTGGTTTCGATTTGATCAAGATATGCTCAAGTCGAATTGAAGACATGTTTCAATGTCTTATTTGTAAGACAGTGCTAGACTTCCATTCTGTCTTGGAGACAATTTTCTACGGCTTGGAGACATAGACTGAGATTTGGAACAGCTGTATTAGTGTGATTTATGACAGTTAGGCCTTTTGTTTCGATGAAGGATCGGGGCGTCATAAATCCCTAAGCGGCCTACGGGCGTCACTATTCGCCTTTTACAATTCACAAATTATTTATATTATATATTCACATGAACACTATACTTAACTTTTACGTCTTCACTTTTTTATATTTCCCTCTTATTATTTATACAGTACATTCCTTCGATGAAAAGTCTAACAATGATAACCGTTTTACGTATCTCTTACCGTCTACGAGATACGTGATACTTATTCTAATTTTAAACTTTTTAAAACAAATTTTAGATGCTTGTAATCGTGAAAATCCATAGGATCTGAATTTTCACCATCAATTTGCTAATTATAAAATTGCAAAAATTTTCATATATAAATTTTAATCCTCTTCACCTAGCCATTGCTTTATTGCAGAGTTCGTGGAAACGGTCCTCGCCTGGGACTTGGTAGAGGCTAAGGCTGCCATAAAACATTGACCAGATATAGTGGACTAAAATTTAAAAAAAGCACATTTTTGCAGTTTTGTAATTAGAAAATTGATAGTTAAAAAATCACAATCTAGGTATTTTCACGATTAAAAATATATAAAATTTTTCTTAAAATGGTATAAAATACAGTTTTTCGGTGCGTCGAATGCGGTAGGCAATGAAATTTCCTTCCCAAGAACTTTGGCATGTTAACCAAGACAAGGCTCGTCTTGAGATAAGTTTCGTCGTCTTGAGACAAGTTTTTTCGTCTTGGGACAATTTTTTTCGTCTTGAGACAATTTTTTTTGTCTTGAGACAATTAAAACGTCTCGTGACTATAACGATAAGACGATGTGTTATGTCTCGTCGCAGTTTTGAAACGCAGATAGACATCGCCGTCTTGAAGTCAATTGAAAACGAATCAAGTCGAACCCAAGTCGAAGAATTTTCACTCGGGTTACTTCAAGCCAGCATTATCACTCGAGGAATCGGTCAAAAAATGATTATATCAAACTCTTCTTTTCATAGGAATCCGTGTATGTTAAGCTGGCACAACACTATTGAGGTATAGAGATGTAACCTATCTCATAATTTAGAGATAATTTAGGCCCCTATTCCCAAATTCAAGACTATTATTTTTTGTAAAAAATGGTGTTTGCGCTAGCTTAACGTTAAACTGACTGAACATTGCTGTTAAACGTACTAAAAATGATTTTACAGAAAATTCACCTCATATAATAATTTAGGGCTCATTTAGGGCTCTACGACTATCAAAATAAAAATTAACAAAATATTATTAAAAACATTTTTGTTTAAACAAACATACTAAAAATGAATTGAGCAAATTTCTTTCCTTACCCCGTGTTAAGGTCCATTTAGGGCTTTCTAAATATGATGTTTAAAGTTTGAAAAAAGGCCTAAGCCATTATCGTTTAAACAACTATACCACAAAATTTTTCTTTCATTTATTTCCCTTCCATAATTTCGGGTTTATTTAAGGCTCCTGAAATATTGTCGACCGGAAGTGAACCTATTTTTCCTTTGTCCTTTTCTTTTTATTATACATGGTGTTGTGCCACCTTAACGTATTAAAAAATACGTGAAGAAAACCATAAAACCCATTCTTTCCCCTTGCATAATTTAGGGCTCATTATGGACTAATTTTGCGCCATAGTACCAAATTTAGGGATCCATTATTTTTGAAAAAGATGGTGTTTGCGCTAGCTTAACGTTAAGCTGGCCGTACAGTGCTGTAAAACGTACTGAAAATCATTTTACAAAAAATTCACATTATACAATAATTTGGGGCTCATTTAAGACTCTAGGAATATTATTATTATGATTAAAAAAAAGTTTAAACCATTTATTTTAACAAATTTACCAACATTAAACAAAAAAAATTTGTTCCCTTGCATAATTTCAGGCTCATTTAGGGCTCCTGAAATATTGTCGACCGAAAGTGGTCCGATTTTTCCATTGCCCTTTTTTGTTATATATGGTGTTGTGCCACCTTAACCCTTCGATGGCACACTTCCCGACGCGTAACATAGCTGGCATACTGGGATCTTTTTGACTTGAAGCGACAAAGGCTTCCCGCAAAGAGCCAATTGATTATTTTGAATAGCCAAATTTTTCACATACAAGCCAGGGTTTTTTTTTATTCCAGTGTGCCATCGAAGGGTTAAAGTTATAAAAAATACGTGAATTGACGTGCTATTGACAAAATACGTGCTATTGACTTGGATTCATCAATTTTTAACCTTCTTTTTGGGTCTACAGATAAAGTTATATGTATCCATTTTTTATCTACTTATAGCCCAAAAGCATAATTCTACGCAAACGTGTTAGAAACAAAACAATTTTTTGTTTATTCTCAATAACAAAATATGCTCCCACTTCATTTGCTCGAACTTTTCAGTCTTATAATAAACATAAGATAAGATAATAATGGGAGAAAACGATTACTAGGACAAAGGTATAAGCAAGCTCTCATCCATATATACAAATTATTCTATTTGATTTTCAACAACATATATGAATTTTCAACCGAATAGTGTAATTTTCAATGGAAATGTTGATTTTTAAACATAAATACGACTTTTGTACGAAACAGTTGACTTTTTAACCAAAATGGTGATTTTTTAAAGAAGAAAATTAATTTTCTTCCAACAAATACGAATGCCCAACAAAATACGTGAGTGTTGTACAAAAAAAGATAAACTTTTAACCAAAATGGTTGAATTTTCAACAAAAAATATGAATTTTCAACCAAATAGTGTAATTTTCTATGGAATTGTTAAATTTTCAACTAAATAGTGTAATGTTATATGGAATTGTTGAATTTTCAACCTAATACTACTTTTACCAAACAGTTAAATTTTTAACTGCAAATGATAGATTTTTAACAGAATTTTCAAAAAATAGATGGGAATAAGTATTAGACGATCTATTCTGGATTAACTGAAATTATATTCGGAATTTAATAGAATTAAAATGAAAATATTGCTTCCTTAGGATCATTCGTTCCTGACAAAGTTGATTTTAATGCAGAAACGGAAGATGCAACATTTATTCATTTGTGAAAAAGGAAACCATTGCAATAAATAGTGCAATAATTAAAAGCTTTGTATTAATTTTTATAATCCATATATAAATATATGCAAATATATATTCTTTTCAAATTATAAACGCATTTAAACAATATTTTTGTGCATTTAAAAGTACTATTTATTAAAAATAAGTATAGATGATGAAATTTCAACCTTTTTAAATACGCGCGCGTAAACGACATGCGCGGGACAAATGCGCAGTAGAAAAATATGCAATGAGAATAGGCCTAATTTGGACCTACAAGCCCTATACCACAGGCCCTTCTTAGATCCTAAAAGTGCGGAAAATAGAAATAAGCAGAACCTGTGAGGGCCTTAGGAGGACTTGAATTGTATGAAGAGTGAGGCCTTCTTTGGACCTCCTTAACCCTGCTTAAGTGCTACAATTTAAGGTCCAAAGCAGGCCCAAAATTTCGACTCGGGTTAAGGTTAGTTTTTATAGGGCTGCAGATTTTTCTAATGATGATAGGCTTACTCGTGAGATCCTTCTGAAAACTCAAAAAAAAAAAAAAAAACTAAGAAAATTCTTGTTAAATATTATCCCTTTACTATTTTTTCTATTAATGTAACCAAAAATTCTGATTGATATAATCGGTTCTAATTACCTTAACAAGAAAAAATAGTAAGGCCATATCGAACCAGAATTCTGGTTAACTTAACCAGATATTTTTCAGAGTAAATAATTTCATAACCCACTTTAGTGCGTTAAATCATATCATCTTATCTATACTTTATAGTTAGAGAGCTTTACTTTATGTGGTTTTTAGGGAATTGTGGATTCTATCAGCTAAAACCTTCATTATTTTTTATTTTTCCAGTTATGAATTTTAATCATCATCACGTAAAGCATGATTTCTCCATGCTTCAGCCAATTTCATCGAAAGGCCTCTTCCGCACATTTTGTGCGCGATCCTTTACGTTTGGACAGACACTGAGCCCTAAGTATACGCCCTTTTATTGATATCAGAAAAAAAAACCGAAAATCAGTATTTTTATCCTTTGCCCCTATCGGACATTTTTTTCATTATGAAGGTAGTATAATGGTTCAAAGGGTTGTTTCGAACCGGAAATTCCTGCCATAGCAGAATTTGGGAATGACAATTTTTTAGCAGTGTTCTTGGATGGTGCTGCTGATATTATTCAAACTGAACAACACCTCCGTATGCTTTTTAAAAAGGGCTAAGGTGTAAATTTATATTAGGACAGAAAGTGAGCCCTAAATATAAGCCTTGATATTGATGACAGAAAGAAAAACCGAATATTGATGTCCGGCCTTTTGCCCTTAGCGAGCCTTTTATAATTTTAAAGGTAGGGCAGTGGTTCACAGGTTTATCTTGAGCCGGAAATGATCTGGAAATTCCTGCGAAAAGGGGAATTTGATATAATAATTTTTTGTCCGATTCCTCGAGTGGTGCTGCTGGCTTGAAGTAAAGCTGGCAGCACCGTTGCATATTTTATAAAATTGACTAAGCAGTAAAATCCATAGTTGGACAGAAAGTGAGCCCTAAATAGGTCCTTATTAATGTTAGGAAGAGAAATCGAAAATTAATATTTGGTCCTTTTGCCCTTCGTGGCACTTTTTTAATTTTGAATGTAGGACATTGGTTTGAAGGGATTCCTGAAGCCGCAAATGAGTCGAAAATTCCTGTGAAAGGGGGAATTTGATATTATCATTTTTTTACCGAGTCCTCGAGTGGCGCTGGTGTCTTGAGGTAAATCTGGCAGCACCATGCATATTTAAAAAAAATGAAGAGTCGAAAATTCAGCAATGGGGCACTAAATGAGTTCTAAATGAGCCCTTAATTATGAAATAGGAGACATCATGAATTGCTGACATGCTGCTGTCAGGTTTAAATATAGCTACTAGAGAGATATGCCAGGACAGAAAAGTGTGGCGACAATTAGTTTATAAAAAGAGGGTCCGTAGAGTAATTGACGCCTGAAACAGAAGACCTTGGCTACTGATAGGCCCGAGTGGGGAGCTTCACATGGTGACTTTGTTAGGCTCTTCACTTGGGGTGATCGCTAGAGAGATTGATCAGCAACCTGGCTAGGAGCAGTGTTACGGAATGAACGTATGTTTTTAAAATAAATAAAACGGGAATTCTACATCAGTATACAAATCTATACCAAGATTATATCAAGACTTTTCATCTCATCACCTTAACAATCTGGTCCGGTCCAGGTTTGGGGCTGATCAGCTAAATACACTGATAGTGTAGAATGGTTTTTTCCAAGTCATTATAAAAATAAAGAAGAGTTCAGCCAGTGGTTGTCCAGCCAATATCTAGCGGCTGATCATACGCTCGGGCCTGCGTCTTGCAAAAAAAAAACGTTAAACTTCTGACTAGGCCCGGGCTAGACCATTTGGTCAGCGTCAAGGCTGAAAACCAGACGGTCTGGTCTGGGATGGGCCAGCGCCATAGATTTTTCCACAAGGGTACTGAAATGTCCGGGCCTATTTAAAATATAATATACACTTGCAGAATTAAACATTATTTTCCAGTTTCTACAAACTATAATTAAAACGCAATTCAATATACACTCTGATGACCAACTGAATTTATTCAAGAAAGAACCAACCTCCAACATAAATTATCATCAATGTATAGCTTCCCTCCTTTCCCTGACAATAAAATAACCTAAGCCATCATTTTAATCAACGAATTTCATTACACATCTATAAATCTTGCAGTACATCCAAGTACTTCTCTACTGCCACCCTTGAAACATAAAATTCACGCTCAGCAGATCTCCAAGGACACGTTATAGCATCAAGCCCTTTTATTTTTCAATATCATCCTTCATCCATGCTTTCGCTCGTTTATTTATTTATTTTTTAATGATCCCAACTCGTTAATCGTTACACCTATCCCATAATTATAAATATACATAAATTTAAAAACACATACAAGAATGCGTAAACAATTAAAAAACATCAGTGCATACATCCCACCCGACTTAAATTTACGGTAGCTCGTTAGGGAGCGTTGGCACTGTTGGCAGGATTAAACATCCTCGTTAATGTGAGCACGACTACACTGTGGCGGAGCCTCCTGTTAAGTGTCCTGTCAACCCTCGTTCCTCCAGTGAATCTTTTTAACGTGGGTGGTTTGAAGGCGTTTCCAAGAGACTCCATTTTGTTTCACGGGGGCGTTCTACTCAGTGAGAGGTGCCTTCCCTCTACCTCGTTTACTTCTTGGTGGGTCGATCGACCTCGCTCAAGTGGAGGGAACACGGTTCAAGCACATTGTTGACCAGGAGTCCGCGATACGCGTGTGCTCGTGCCGGACCCTCGTTTCATCGAACCGTGAAACTGTGCGCGTGCTGTCAATCATCAAACTCTCCCAATCACATTATTCAATCCATCTTCTCAGAAAAAAGACTCCGATTCTAAACTGGATTCTGTCAAATCTAGAAGTGCTAAAAACATCTTGGTTTCCAGATATTTAGCTCCTAATGCATCAATTGCAAATATGTTACCTGTAATTGCAGTTCTCAGGTATCAGCTGAAGGATTTCGAGGTTAGGTCTCCAAATGTCAAATCAGATTAATCGTCAGCTTAAGGATTGTATCGGATTTAATGATCAGTTGTCATCAGGGAGTTGCTGAAGAATAGGATCAATTCTCTGCAGTCCAGTTGACAACCAGAGGTTGCATCTGATGTTGTCAGATTGGATCAATTATCAACTGAAGGAACGCATCAGTTTTGAGACTCAGTTTTTACTAGAGTTTTTCATCCATTTTTAATATCAGTTGTCATCAAAAGGTGGTCTATCATCGCGATTTAATAAATGCGTTAGAAAGAGGTACCAACAAGCATCTAAACTCTAAAGAAACGAAACTGTTGGCTAGAGACGAATATACCAACAGAATTTTAAATCCACAAGAAACATCAACTGAAGGATATCATCAACTATAAGATAAGTTATCATCAATATCAATCATGAGCAGAAGATCACCATACACCCCACACGCCATAATAAAATGATTCTTGTACCTGAAAGTGGTACTAGAAGGGCAGAAGGCCGACCACCAATTTAGTACCAATTAGTGCCATTTTTCATTGATAAAACTCTCCATCTGCCAAATTGGACTGTGATAAGTGTGAGCGTGATATGCAATTTGTGTCTTTCACGTGGTCTTGGAAACAAAATTCCGAGAAGGCCGCGTGTCGCAAGTCGCTCTCACATCCTAATTACATTCCTAACGAATGTCAAGAGACAGATAGAGGTTCGTTAGCGGTGAAATAATTAGGACTGGGGCAGAAGGACGCTGCACCGCAAGCTAATGTCCTGCAGCAGAGGCTGTCGTGACTCGCTACTAGAGTAGCAGATTACAGTGATCGTCGACTCTCGCTTTCATAATAGTTTTTGCAATGTCGACAGTGACATCCGTCACCGTGAAAGACGCTCGAGTTCCCTCGGAACTAATTCACGGGCTTAGCCAAGAATGAAGAGATTGCTCTATTCAGGAAAGTAAACACGGACCTATAGGAAGACGTAAACAAAATTAGGGTCTGCGAGTTAATTGGTCCCGAAAGTCTACTACTGTTTACGATCCGTTTTTGAAAAAAAAAAAGATTTCTCTTGGTCAGAAAATGATTAATATCAGTCCTTTCATTGAAAGTCGTCTCTCGGAAAGTATGATCCAACTATGATTCAAAGGGATAAGGAAGGGAGTGTGGAAAATAATCGTGAAAGGAATTTTAGTTGGACATACGACCCCGTATATTTGAAGAGACTATTTTTCTGAATAGTGATGTGTTCTTGCAAGTGAACTTGAGAAATTAAGAAAAGTGTGATATAAGTGCTTCGAGTCGGCTCTTATGTAGCGGGACGAATATCAAATTTGTTACGAATATTGTGGGATTTAAAATTTAAAAAATGATTAAAAGGAAAAGAGTGATAAATATAAACTTAGAATATTTTAGAGGGTAAAGGGAATAGTGCATTCTTCTTGTGAGCTGTGATTTTCCAACGCGGAATGGACCTGAGTACAACGCCGCGACGTCCACCGGATGGCGTCGCTGATCATCAGAAAACAAGAGTCGCAAAGAGTGTCTTCAGCATCCGAAGTCTGGTGGATGTGGAGGATTCGGTGTTCGCGGCAAACGACGAAGAACACAATGCAGGTAAGTTTAATAATATTTTAAATTATTTCATTATTCATATTTAATTTAATTTATTGCAAACTTTAATTTTGGGTATGAAGTTTGAATGCATAATAACCAACTGTTTACTTCTGATAATCAAAACAACAATGCAGATAAGAAAAAGAATTAGTCGGACTTAAACCCGCAATTATAAAGGATGGAAATTTAAATTAGCTACATTGTTCCGTGTATTATACTGTAAACCAAGTTCATAGTACCCACTTATTAAGTTACGCCTTTGTTTATTTTGATTCTGCTCAGCAGATATCAAAATTATTGTAATTAAATTTGGGTCTATTGACTTGGCTTGATGACATACAAATAAATCAATGGAGATGATATACATAATTTGTGAATACAATTAAAGAAATGAATATGATCACTTTTTTTTATCCATCATATACTGCGATATCATGATTTTTTGTATATTTCTGTTTGCTTTATAGCAGAAATAAGAAAAAGAATACAAAATATACGTAAGGCCACTTTTTTAAGATCATAAATAATAGTTTTCCCATTCGCGAAAAATTTCACCACATAAAATTTGGCAAAAGCTGTATGAATATTTTTTATTTGGAAAGTTATTTTGTAATTAGTTTTGAAGATAAAAGCTTTATGAAAAAATGATGTACTCTCTTGACCTGAATTAGCAGAATGAGTAGAATAAGTATATTATGGGACAAATTCACTGGAAATTGTTGAATTATTCTACACACTTTTACTGCATTTCCATTTCGTAATGTAATTATTCAAAACATTCCATTATTTATTATTCATAACATTAACTTAGTGTGACATAATAATATTTAGTATTTAACTAACCATTTTTAATGTAAAGTTGTAAAGCAATTACTTCTTGCATTTCTTTTGAAACAAGTAGTACGTATATTCGTATCAACAGGTATAACAAAACATTCGTCAGGCGATATAATTTGTACTAGAGGTACTTTTTAACGAGGAATAAGTAAGCGAATTAGCGCCTAATGAGGGCGATAGGTAAAACCCGTTCGAGCGATAACGGAATCTTATTGCTTCAGTTTATCGCAATGACTTAGGTAATGTGCGAGATAGCATGAAAATGAACAAATTATGGATTCCCTAGCTTCATTACCTTATGAATTCGTTACAAACCATTTATTCTCTTTACACAATATTATATTCTTAAATTGAAATTCTCTTCACTAAAAAAATAATTTTAATCAAATTTCACTCCGAATGGAAATGGCATTTGATTCGATGATACCTACAACTAGTCAATAATGATTCAAACATATTCTGAGGCTTAGACTCTCAAATATCACGTTCTTTGAATAGGTAATATTCGCACATATTTCAATAATTATTTATTTGATTTTTTGTTCTTTAAAGAAAGTGGAAAAGCTTTTTTGTCGCTTATTTTTCAAAAAATGATTGAACGTGCTCATTATTAATTATTATATGTAGTACGCTGGCTAATTATAGATACGTGTACTAAATTGTCGTCCAAAAGACCCGTCTATTCATTATTATACAATTGAAATTTATTATATCAAATACGATGGAAGTTTTTTTAAACCATCATTAATAACAATTATTATTTTATACACACAGAACTAGTTTGTTACAACAAGCTATAATAATAGTGCTACATGACGGCATAACATAACGCGTATAAGGATAACACGGCATAACCATACACGTGCTACTCTTTTAAAACACGTTTTATTGGCTCAAAAATTCTCTGGAATGCCGCCGCAGATTTTGGCGAAAAACATTGGATTTTTAAATTAATTAAAAATTTGTATTCGAACAATTTGTTTAAATTTCTGAAATACGGAAAAACTATAAGCACCATTCGATTCTGTGGACAAAATTATATGAAATATATGTATGGGACAATTTTTCGCTCCACCCAATTTTTTATATATGAGGTATTCCATTTCATATGAGCGCACTGTCTAAAACAAATGTTTTTTGATTGTTTTCGAGTTGCGGCAAATTCTAGTATTATAGGACCTTATATTTGGTACAAAACCATATGCCACCAGCCACCATGTTGCAGAGTTACCTGAAACTGCTATTTGGTGTCAGGTCTGGCCCATATATCTGACTTTATCTACATTCCGTTTTGTCTCGAAGATCTGGTCTGGCTCAGGACTAGTGCTGATCAGCTATCCAAGAATAATAAAAGATCTAAGTTCGATCTGGAAGGTCTATTCTAAGTTTGATAAGTAAATTTTTCCTTGCATTATTTGAAAAAAGTTGCAGGGTGTCCAAAATACTATAAAATAAGGAATTCCTACTATCAGAACAAGAATTTTTTTCTTGTCACTTTGACATTATGGTCTGGTCCAGGTTTTACGCCTGTCAGCTAGCCAAGAACACAAAATTCTAGGATCGGTCTGGAATGTATGGTCTAGCCCAGGACTGGAGCTGTTTAGCTGTCCAAGAACAAAGTTGTAAGTTCGATCAGAAAAGAGAAACAAGACTTTTTTTCTATTAACTTGACAGTCTGGTCTCGACAAGGTTTGGCACTGATCAGCTAAATACACTTATAGAGAAAATTAATTTTTTCCAAGTCATTAAACATGTGAAAGGAGTCCAGCCAGCTACTGACCGGCTTTCAACTAGTGACTAATCAGCGAATAACTAGTGGCTGGCCGTACGGTCTGGTCTGGTGCTAGCAAACAAAAAACGTTACACTTCTAGCCAGGCCCAGGCCATATCATCTGGTCAGCGTCAAGACTGGAAATCATACTGTCCGGTCTGGGTCAGGCTAGCGTCAGAAGATTTTTTCACATGGGGGGTGGTAATTGGTACACTTTGGTGTACAGACCAGGCTTCAATGAACTGTTATTGGGTCAAAACCATACCAAATAAATTTTGCAACTAACGGATTCAAAAGGAAATTTGAAAAGCTTTGCGAACCCTGAATGGATAGAATAGACATTTCAGGATATTTTGAGAAATTAACTAAAATCAATATATATATATATATATATATATATGTTAATTGCAAAACTCGAGGAGTCTGAATTCATAACCTAGCTCCCGCTTGAACCAAATTCAGAGTTCCTCATTTGTTTTTCATTTTATTTTCTTAGGTTTGGAATTCAGACTTCTCGACTTTTGCAATTATTTAATTAATTTAATCAATATTTCAGAATATCATAAAATGTCCATTGTATCTATTCAGGGTTATAAACTAGTAATTCTAAGCTTTGTTTTTATATGCATTTTATCAAAATCTGAGGTTAGGTGTTTTGAGATATTCGGAACTAAAATTTGTTTTTCTTCAAAAAACTATAGGAAGGAAATATGTTTTAGAGAAATGGCCACCATCTGCTTAAAGTTTGTCAAATTTTCTTTCGAATCCGTTACTTACAAACTTTATATGGTTTGATTTTGACGCAATAATATTTCATTAAAAATTCTCTGCAACACCTAATTGTACCAACTACCAGCACCACACTCATATGGTACGTGAAGCAGGCGTAATGTCGCTGCTTTCAGCCCAGTGACTTTCGCACATGCGCACTCCGTTTCCGGGTCAACCGCTAAATAAAACTTTAGGCCCGCTACATAAAACTTTACGCCTGCTATACATACACTGCACCCCGCAAGTGAGAATATGGAGGAATTGATCTTTATCTTTGAAAAATTTTATTGCTAGACCCAACAGTCTCCCTTCTGCAAAGTACGCTATTTCTTCCTTTCACGTATAATCTAAAATTGTCAAGTACACCAAACATCCTCTATCTGCTTCACATGCTTGTTTTCAAGGAGGCGGACAAAAAGAACCCCACGACAGAGTGCAGGAGATGCGGCAGGGATGATGAAACATCCCTGCATGTACTATGCCAGTGCCCGGCATTCGCTGGAATTAGGCAACAAACCGTCGGGGCCCATTTTATGGATCCGGAGGAAATTACAATACGATCAGTAGCCGACATACTAGGCTTCGTCAGGAGGTCTCAAGTCGGCTGCTGAGAGCGAATAAGTAAGGGTGTGGCACAATAGGCTGCATAGCTCGAGCGCCAGAGGAGCTTTTCATGGGCCCGTCGCCCGTCCTAAAACTGACTAACTAACTAGGGTAAGAAAACTAGTGCACTCTGTGATTTCAGAGTGAATCACTGTCAAAGCAATGTCTATGTGCGGAAATGTTTAATCGATGCAATAAGGAAAAATATGTGAAATATATTCTTAAATTAGGCTAAAAAAATTGTAGGTGGTGAACAGAAGTCATGAAAATGACTCTCAAGGATAGTGGAATTTCCGAAAGAGATGTGTCTTTCGTTGAATTTGATGGGATGAGAATCAAAGAAACTGATGACGAGAAACTCAAAGCGATTGATAAAGTTAACAATGAAGGTAGGAAAACGCCTCTGCTTATTGGATCTGTAAATTCAAATGTTGAATCATATTATGTAGCGAATAGTGCCGTTGCACTTGTCGAAGTTAATGAATACATCAGTTCTTTCTAAATGTAAAAATTAATGCCTTCTACTGTCAAGTTCACTTTCGCACTATTATCAAGTGCAAATAACAATATAAAGCTCGATACTCTACTTTTGATGAACCACAAAATGCACAAACTTATTATATCATTAAGTCTGTTCATTTCTATGAATTCTGTGTTTTTTTTTCATGTTCTCACTGTGATGAATTCTGGCTATATTACTTCAAATCTACATTAGCAAATGCCGTCTGAAAAAATACTTGCTCTTAAAGAAGTTCGTATAGAGGTTGTTACAAAATCAACTTCTTGGGAAGAAGACTACGTGGCAATCAATAACACAAGTATCGGTCGTGGTTGTGTATCCATTATTTTTAAATCTTATTAGACAAAGGAAAAAAATAGAGAAGAGCCCGATGATGATCGTCCCCGATTAATTACAGTTTTAGATTCTTATGAAGACGCTGTTGCTGTTATACTTAATAACGTTAGTTTCTTAGTCTGTCAAAATAATAATAATTGAGTAAATTAGGTTTTCGAATTACCTTTAGTGTATGCAAAACTTAATTTGGATGTAACTTATGTCAAGCAAAGCAATAACTCAATTGGATTAATCATTAGACAACTGTTAAGCAAATGGAATTTATTTCAGGTAAAAAGCAGATCTTTGGATATTAAGATGTTCTAACTGTTGAATGACGTCTTTGAGGAAGGAAATTCTTTGATCTTATATCAAGGTTACTCGTTGCTACCATCCCATGGGTTAGTGAAATCTGAACATCGTAACATTCAATACAACTCTGCCGCCCAAGGTTAAAAGATACGTAAATAACCTTTTGATTCAGAGCTACTCTCTTACACCTGATACTGGAAAAAGACAACCTTAGCGACCATGTTACATGTTATGTATCTTTATACTTTGTACGGCAGATCTCAGGTAGCAAGAAGCAGATTTTTTTTTTGTAAACTAAAAGAATAAGAATAATTCTGCCATGAAATATTTAATAGGTTGATTCAATCAGAAATTTTTTTCTGAAGTCAAAGACACATGGGTGCTGAATAGTTAATAAGTTATTGCACAATCACCTGGGCGCTATTGATTTAAAAACATGTCTTTGTGATCCACTCTAGTATTCAAGATTACAAATATAATATCAAGAGCAATCCTCAAGATATTTGATCTACACAGTATGCTTTTATGAAACGACCTCTTTTCTTGGAGACTGTACGAAAGTATGATTTAGTTTTAAAACCACACGGCATTGACATTATCTAAATTCTAATGGGAAAAGATCCACAAATTTGTAATAATATAATTGATAATATTGCAGATTAACTGAATAATTTAGTGGGAAAATTATGTTGTACTTATGCTGACGGTTGCTTTACAGCAGAGCAAATGGTTCCATCAGCTTTGGGTCATGACAAGGCATGAATGGAGTTAAATTTATCAAGTGGTTCTATCGCAGCAGTTTGTTTTGGATATGAAGATGTCAAACCACTCTGTCAACCTGACGTAGATGTAGCATGTCACAACAACTCGGAAAGTTTCATGATCAATGGCCCTGCAAAACTATGACGAAATTCGTTGCAGAACTAACGGTTTGCCAATTACACAAATATGTAAAGATATCTCTAGTTCCCTACTTTTCTAAACTATTATTTTCTACCGTTCCTTCATCTTGAATGAGATCAGAATAGAAATCTACAAATATAATTTACTAATATATGTTTACAGGCAAAAGGTATCTTTGCGAAAGAAGTGTCTTGCAGTGACATAGCCTTACACAGTACATACATTGCACCACCTGATATGAAATGGGAAGAAGGTCTTCAGAAAGTAATATCAAATTCACAACCTCGTGGTGTTCGCTTGGTCAGTGCTGTAGTTCCACGTAACAAATGAAATTCCGTTAAAGCTCGATTGTCTTCTGCAGAATACCATACAAACACTCTTCTAAGTTCTGTTTTATTTGCTAATACAGCAGGAGCCATTTCAGCTCATGGAATTGTCATCAAAATTACATATCATGTTCTACTTCAGGCAATTGAGGAAAAATCCCTGAGAGAAGGTTATATAGGTTGCTCTAACCAAGTGTGGCCATCCAGACAATGTAGAATACATGGTTGCTGCATTAGCAAAAATTTGCAACGGCCATGTTATCGTTAATTTTTTGAAATTATATCGCAGAATCAACTATCCTGTATCACGTGGAACGTCTTCGATGACGTCATTGATTAAATGGGATCATTCGAAGAATTGGTAGCTTTTTTATATCTTTGTCCTAAATCATTTCCTCTGAACAAGTGAATTTTTCTTTGAAGTTTTATTCTTTTCAAGTTTGGCTCAATGAATTTCTCACATGATACTAGCAATTTTGTGATTTCAGGGGTACATATTTCTAGTTGGAACCCATCGCATTCAAGCAAGGAGAGATTTAATTCAAAATAGATGTCAGTAACGATTCTTGGAAGTTTTTAACGGGAATAAAATGCAACAAATATTATTCCATAATGAAGTAATTCATCAGATCCTAAATGACACTAAAGATAAAGTTTTAGAATTGACAGTAGTGGTTCAAATAGGTAATTTAAAATATTTTTTTCTATATTCAAGTTTAGTTTAATAAATATTCCTCATTTATGTAGGAAAAATTGGGGAATTGTGAGACAAACTTTTATTAAGCTCCATAACTTCAACGAAAATCAGAATATTTGAAAATTTTTTAACTAAATTTGTTACTAGGGGGGAAACCTAAATTCTCCTCGAAGCGGTTTTTCGAAATTGCTATCTACCGAAAAAATGCATGTTGACAAAAATATGCGATTTCGGGATTGTCAAAAAAGTTGCGGAAATGTGACATACCGTCTGAATTAAAACAAAAATGAAAAATATCGATGTAAAATATTTATTGAATGTTTGAAAATGACATGAAAAGCACTTTGATTTAGAAGATGGCAACTAATGATTCACTCATTGAATGGTCATGCAAAATCCTTCTGAGTGTCGAAATATCAATGTCATATGATAATTATGAGCATATTTACCTGCGCTGATTCTTCGAAAAATTTTGTGAAAATAATACAAATACGAATGCACTAAATAAATATTTTTGAATTTTTTCCCAAGTGATGTTCGCACAGAGTTAACAAGTGCATGTACACACACCAAGTACTACTAGAAAAATAAGCTTGGGTTATGACAAGACGATGACCGCCATGTTCATGCGTAACTGTTCAAATGTGATGAAAAGTTGACATGTCTCACACTTTTCCATGTCTCACAATTCCCCAATTGCCTCTAAGTAAATAAAATATCAATTTCAGATTTAATTTACATATTGCAGGTTCTAAAAGTTTCAATGAACTTTAGACAACATTTTGTTATGTTTCGGACTTGTCCAATAAAAATTATATAACAGTTTGGGAAAAAATACAAATTTTTAATCAATTCGGAAAAAATGAAGAGGAACTGAACCTCAATGATATTTATAATTATCTAAAAGAGCGAGATCTTCAATACTTTGGGTCTTTCAGAAGTATTCATTAAGCAAATGCAAATGGATCAACTGGTGTTTCCGTCGTGCAAGAAGAATTAATTACATTCATTGAAGAAATGCTTCAGACGTATAAACAAAGTACAAAGAACAATATCAACATTTAAAATGGAAGTAAATTTTATATATACAAAACAACCTGTTCTCAAGCTACTTTTTAAACATACACTTATAGAATTTTTAGTTTTATAAGTCATCCCAGTATTGGTTGATCAACAAGTCAAGTTATTTCGTTTGGGCGGTGCAGAACTACAAGGAATCAGTCTAATGCCCATTGCACCAGATTCCTCAAACGGTTTGTTGGAAATTCAAGAAATAAAAATGGTCATGGCTTCAGCTCAAATGGCAAAGACTCAATCAATTCCAAATGTTTAAAAATGTCGTAGGGTGGCAAACTGGAAGGCTTGTCAAACTCACTCTGATGATCTAAATTCAATTAATTGGGTTGAAAAACAATCTCTTAATTCAGACGGTAACAAAGTCGTAAAAGTCGAATACTCGACGATTGACTATCCGATTCACTTCTTGCAACTGGAAAGATGACATCTAATGTCACCAGTAGAATAAAGGACACTAAACATAATTCAAATCAGAGCTGTCGACTCACGGTTTAAAGTTTGCTGGAATCAAACCAAAGGAACAAATCGACGTCTCCATTCCATACCGCTTCACATCGCGTTTTGTCCGTGTAGCGCGCCAGGTCTAAGGTATAAGCGTAGGACCTGAAGTTGTACTGTGACCAAACGCGACGCGGAGCGGTATGGAGTAGAGTAAGCTAAAAAGAGGGAATCAGTTCTGATTTATGATAGTATTTCTGCTCTTGAACAAGCTTCGATCAATTTGGCTTCAAGTGAACAATGTGACATTTTCACTACTTATGCAACCAACAAAGAGAACAAATTTCTTGAAAAGCGCTATCCTACTATTAATGAGAATCATCTTTTCTCGTCAAAGGGTTAATTCCCAAACGATAACTTATCAGCAAATACTGGCACAGGTGTCGATCCTCTTATCTATAATGGTAGCAGTCTAAAAAAAATGTAGTCTTGTTTACTCTGCACTACAACCCAGGCTCGTATCGTTGCTTTTGAAAATTTTCTAAAAGCTTTTGGGGAATTCATGGGAATAAGAATATTCCTCAAGAAAATTGATCTTAATTTACTTATTTGCAAGCATCTGGTTGATGCTGGTGGAAACACAAATCGAAAATTGTCTGCTATGGTCAATAATGGAATTAGTAGAGGCGTTGTCAAACCCTTCCCTACAAATTTATCTTCAAGAGAGGCACTTCAAAAAGCTTTTACAGTTAATCGCAAGAAAAGTTCTAGAAAAGTAGACAATTCACATTGTTTTGAAAGATTTCTTTACCTTCGTATTCAATTCTTTATTTTATTAGTTATTTGTATTTAGTGTTGAATTTATTATTTTCTTTCGGATTGTGGTCAAAATTCAACCAAAAAATTTGAATGAAGTTTGCCTCCAATGAATAAACTTTTTTATTGCTCGAGGAGCAAAGGAGATATTTATAGATTCAGCCAGGAAGAATTCAAAAACTCTTCTCAACTATGGTACAAATATGTGGCAAGAAACTTCAAAAACTGCTGGCGAAAACATGCTTAATATTATAATAAGGGGTATTAATGTCGCAAAGCTTTTTCAAGAGGTGATCATAGATGGTTTACAAGCTATTTTAATTTTTTGGAGTCTTATAGAGGAAATAGCTAAATCAAATATTTTAAAAGAAAGGAAAAATCCCTTGCTCATGTTTTCTCATTGTGGACAAACTATAAGACCTGATAGAATGCAATACTTCTATTTTGTCTGCATCCTATAGCAAGGCTGTAATTTTCAGAAGTCGAGAGGTGAAAAAATTATGTTAATTTAACTTCAAAAATATATTATGCAAGACAAAGGATAGCGCCATATATATTGGTATATATTTGAGTGCAAGTGCCAACAAATTGGCAAATTAAGTCGCTGAAGTGAAAGTGATTCAGTAGCAAAATTAAACATTGAATAATTCATTAACTTTCTTCTTCGAAAGGTTTATACTACGTTTAGTAAAAAAATGATTTTTTTAAATGTCAATCAAGCAATGTAATTAAATGAATTATATGTTATTATACATAATTAATATTATTATTATATATCATGTAAAGTTTGCTTCTTCTCCAGAATTTACTTGTAAATTACTTTGTTAATAAATTGGGTTTATTTTTACATATACTTGCTTGTTCCTTAGCATCTACAAATATTGCCCCAGTTTTATATCAAATTATATATCAACTCTCCTTCTTGCTTATATCATCTTTATTTATTCCATTAATATTACTATATTAGAGATAATAAATGACATACTATATAAATGAAATTATATACCTGCTTTTTTATCAAAAGATAACATTTTATCAGACTTCTAAACAAATACTGATTTTTCTACTGCGCAATAACTTGTTTCATTCTCCATTTAAATTGTAAATAATAATGTCATAAATCTAAAGTACAAGTATATTTGCTACTTCAGTGTGGAAGAAACAGATTATTTCAACAGAAATAAAATATAAGGTATAATCAGATTGCCATTAGTGCATAATACGTGCGGCAATATTTTTAGGAATATTAATTAATTACTCTTATATCGTTATTCTTTACATTTAAAGAAGATGAGGGCCATGATTGGTATTCTCTGTTTCATCGTAGTCGCTTTCTCTGATCCTATTGGTAAGAATATCAATTTACATGAGTGAGGTTGCATTTTCAGTTACAGTATTTTTATTTTCTGTTTGAAATCATTGAACGCATGCGAAATAGAAAAGCTTTCTTAAAAAATGCGATTGAGTAACATTTTCAAGTATATTGAAAAAATAGGAAGGCAGTATTGCGAAACTTGTAAATGGGTTACGTCACCTCCACCAACTTGACGTGTTTCCACTTTATTGCTCTCAAGTGGAAAAATAAGAATTATTTACACATTTTATATTTCGAACGTCACGTTATCTACGTTAAAAAAATCCCTTGAATAACCAAGATAACGTGATTGAACTGTATTGCTTTCAAATGAAAAAATTATTATTATATATACGCATTATCTATTATACCTTACTTTATCGACGTTAAAACTGGGAAATATCTTGCTAAAGCATGAGTAACGGCTGAATTTTAGCATGGCTCAAACCTTGTTGTTGCCCGTCTGCCATGCTTAAGACATGCTTAACACAAAATAATATTCTTAACAGAATGCAAGATTATATTTATTTTTTAACTAACACATTTGATGAAACTGCCATCAATTGACAAGGCTTAAAAATGAACTTATTTTTGGGACTATATAATAAATAAATGCAGCGAAAACTATAAAAGTATGTGGCCGCTATTTGCAATGCTTTATGGAAGTGAATATATAAGTTGATTTTTTCGTGCTGTTCCGATGATTAAAAAAAAGTCGCGACTATTTTATTCATTTTCTTGTGATTATTTTGAAATTTATATTGATCACTTATTATCGATAAATATAAAAATTCTTATTGGATGTAATTAAACCGTATGACGATAATTATTTATTTTGTCTCCTGACAATTAATACAAGTTACGAAATTGTTTGTCTTCTTTCGTGTTCATAACGAGTGAAGGAGAGTTGGTAGATAAATTATATTCGGACACGTTAATTGCTGTATGTCTCTATATTTCACAATACAAATACTGTAGATAATAGATATCATTAATATTGGTTGACCTAGAGAATCTCATATCATTAATGATACACGTGTCTGAAAAACGAAGTCCTAAGTTTATATTTTATTTCATATGATTAATGATGTAGATAAAAAATAGCGTTATTTCTTCGAATTATCATTTTTTATGAATTTTATTTTGATTCCCATATTTTTATGATACCTTGATGTCTATTTCCCATATAACTGAAATTTATTATCTACAGTATTTGTATTGTGAAATATGGAAACACAGAGCAGTTGCCGTGTCGAAATTTAATTCAAATAACAATTCTTCTTAACTCATTTCGAAAACTTTAAAGAAGACCAACAAACTTTTGAATCAAAAAAATTTCAGCCGAAGGTGACTTCTTGCACTAGCTGGTGCACGATCCGGTGCACCTGGGTCGACGACTCACCATTCAGAGATATGTTGGCTATTGGCAATCTTAAAATTTCAACTTTTAGAGCAGGCTAATTATTTCGAACACTAACATGATGTTAAGAAAAATTAGTGTGTGTCTAGCGTTATCTACTGGGAGACGGGCGACAGCAAGGCTTGTGCCATGGTACCACTCAGCCGTGACACATGCTTTATCCAGATATTTCCAAGTTCATTGGCATGACTGTGCCATGCAAACTTTTTTTACGCGTGTAGCTATTTTCAAATACCTTATCTTTATTTTGACACGAATATGAAATATCATAAACTATAAAATACGTTGTTATCAGAAATGTATTTCTAGTCCATTCTATGTTAAAATGTCCAATAATATCTGAAAAGTTAAATTGTTTGGATTTGTTCAGTGAATCCAATCTTTCAAAACAAAGAGCTTGATAGATGTAAGAAAAAACCTTAATGTCTCTATAATTATACTAAACTTTCCATGTCTGATGCATCAATTACATTTTTTGGTAAAATAAAATCTGTGATTCATGAACCTAATCAAATAACTAATATATAAATAGATTTCATATTCAAACTTTCGTTTTGCAGTAGTAGCTCGACCAGTTAAAGAAGACGCAGTTCATCCTCTTCCTATTGAACTACATAATGTCCATCAATGCGAAGCTTTCGCATTTACAAATCCCAATCACGTATTACGACCAGGCTTATACTATGTAGCAGTAGATGATGATCGTAGATACATCCTTGGATTATTGCGATATGGAAATTTGCTTGCATTTGTTGATCCTAATATAGCAACTGATGATAACAGATATAATGGAAGAATTAAAATTCGCATAGATGGCAATCATGCCAACGTCACTGTACCAATATTGAAAAAGGATCCTCTGAATCTACTGTTTCGTACCGCCATCAGGCCACAAAACATTATACCGGTGATCTTGAACGAATAATTCAACGTAAGAGCATATATGGGCATACCTCTTATAGAACATTTCATCTATATTCAAGAATCTTTCATGTTTTTTTTTGTGTTTCTGTGTGGCTTGCTTGAAGCTTCTTGTAACTTCCAATCCATTTTGAAAATAAAGTGTTCAACTATTATTAGCTGCAACAAAAATTGACCTTATCGGTTAAGCTGCATACGAGACGGAGAAAATTTCAGGTTCTTAACCTTGCCTCGGCAATCTTTTTTCTCATAATAGCTCCATTTTTATTTGAATAGTAGCTAGAACTACGGCGTCAGCTCTATCTATACCGTCGTTTGAGTTCATTGAACTGAAGCGAAATGGCGATTCTACTTGTGTGAGGTGCTTCTTACTACATACTGTGAAATTGTCATAGTTCCTTCACAATGGTCTAAGCTAGACCAGAGAAGGTTTGGGAGCAATAGCAATGTTTCATTTGTGTTTTTTTTGTTGTCACCGATTCTACTTTCTGCTCCGCTTTGCTCACTATTTTTGCACTTGGTACAGCTGATAACGTGATGTAGAAGAAAAGGTCAGAATTATCTTCTGCTTGTCCTGTAAACTCTTTTTGAATAAAATTTGCTGGGTCTCACGTAAATTAATTTCTCTATATCCATAATTGTATATAATAATCTACAAATCATTGATTTTGTACACCATAGCGGACGGCGTAAACGGAACGGTTACGCTAAATTGAGTAACCCAAAAAGTGACGACATAGTGACCGTTCCATTCAATGGAGCATATTTTGATACTTTCTCTGATTTATTTAAAATTTCATATAGAACTTAAAAGTCTTTTGGCCTTTTTACACATTTATGTTTATATTCAGAATTTATCATTAAAAATAACAAAAATGTCAAATTTTCAAGAAAATAACCAATATTCAATGATAAGATTATACACTTATGTGTTCAGAAATTAAGAATTAAAAGCTGTGTGCAGAAACCCGACGTGGAATATTGTTGAACAACATTTGTCTTTTAATTTTTTTTCGTATCTTGTGTGGTTTTTCCAAAAATTAAATTTATTTACTCCTAATGTCATTTTATACGCTTAAAAGAGAAACTACGTTTCCTATCAATAAATGATTAATTATAAACTTGTCGAATTTTTGCGGTCACCAACTTCTTTCTCTTCATTTTTTTTCCCCCTATTCTCTGTCGTTCTTAAAAAAGGTAATTTTTTATGATTGCAACAAAAGCTACGCGTTCAATCAAAAAATGATTGATAACAAATTTTTAGACCTTTTTTGGATGACCAATTATTGTGTATTCGTGTTTTTCGCATCCTAAAGCATAGCAGGTTATCGAAGTCGACGTCTCTCTTTAGTCCCAAAGCATAATTTAATCCGATTGGTCTTCCAAAAGTAGTCCCGTGTACAGACGACAAGGATGACAGACCGATTGAGACCACCTTAAAACCTATTTTTGCGGATTCAGAGGGTTCCGAAACGTGGAAATTTAAGGAAACCTGTGATAATCAGTTTGTACATAAAATAATCCCTCATGGATTATGAACAAAACAAAAACTTGGTTACCGAATAACGTTGAATATTACCTCAGCCTAGGTAAAAACTTTTGTTTACCATATGGCCATAAGAATTCATTCCTTAAAAGATACCTTGTGTAATACTGAACTTAAAATACATATTATAGAAGAAAATAATAGGGATTGATTCCGATGTGAATTAGCTTTCAATTCACAGCATTATCTTACAAATAAAAAACACAGTAATTTTAAATCTCAGTTTACACAACTAACCATCGAAACTAAAGAATTCTTATCTAAACACAAAAACATCATTGTTACCACAGCCGATAAAGAAAATGTTACAATTCTTTTAGATAATACGGAATATACAAACGCATCATTATCTCTCTTGAATGGCACATCTACTTATAAATTACTTAATAGAGATCCTACTAGAAGAATACAAATTAAACTTAATAAAATAATCGATGAGCTTTTCCTTCTTGGTATACTTAATGTAGAGTCTGTTAGGATCCTGCAATTTACTAATGATTTTGCTTCAAAGTACTATGGACTCTCAAAGATTCACGTACCAGATTGTCCATTACGTCCAGTAACATCATTTATAGGATCAGCTACATACAGCATTTCAAGATACTTAGCAAAGTGTATTATAGCGATTTTAGGTAATACTTTTCGACATGTTAAAGATAGCTGGAACTTTGTGGAAAAGGTTTCTAAGTTTACAGTCCCTGATGGGTACGAATTTGTTAGCCTAGACGTAAAATCACTTTTCACCAACATTCCACACGATCTCGTTCTTGATGCTGTAAAAAGCAAATGGAACCTGATCAAATTTCATACAAAATTACCCTATGAATTTTTTATACAACTATTAAAATTTTGTTTGGAGAATGCTTATTGCACTTTTCAAGAAAAATTTTATAAACAGATGTATGGCGTACCTATGGGTTTACCTATCTCTGCTGCAGTATCTGGTTTGGTTATGGAATCCTTAAAACACGATATTCTCTCTAATTATTCTCCCCAATTTGTACCATCACATATATTGTTTGTTGTTCATACTTAGTTTCTTGAATACCGTTTCTTTTTAAGTTTCTAAGTCTTCACGCTTACAAGTCATGTATTTTTATCACACAGGTTCGCATTTCCAGTTAAAAAGTTTTGTACTGATGATGACTATGCACTGACTATGCACATAGAGTCTCTCAGACATGTATTGAAATTAAACTATGACTAGTCATCTACAGACTTTTAATTTACATCTTCAAGTAAAACTAATACCTTCTCATGATAATGAGATAATTTTTATGTAACACTGAATTTTTTCTGAATATGTTTTTAGTCACATAAATATCAAAATTACCTAATATGGCCACTAATTTGAATTGATCTATTCTAAACTTTTTTTCAATATTGTGCATGGGATAAAGTCGGGTAGGATACTTTCGTGAATGTTAATGAAACATCCACTGATCCTTTTAATGTATAATATATTTCCTTTCAATTTTTATTGATTCATATATTTTTTCATCTATTCATTTATCACTGAAATTGAGGGAAGACACTTAGAATATCATCCGCTTCGAGGAGCGTTGCGACAGCTTCATGAAATCTGAGGAGTTATATCCGTCAATCACTGCCGAAGACGTGAAGAAAGCCACGAGTAAGCAAGGGATGTATAGGAGAAGGGATGGATTTCAGATAAGTCTCTAATTTGCATAATGCTTATTTAAAAAACGTATTCTCCTCACAACACTACTCCGACACGGGTCGCAGATCAATCTTTGCAGAAATCACCCTAGTATTAATGAATTTTTTAAATATTCTTAGGATTTGGAAAAATGTACTCAGGCAGCGAAAGGTTGGCGAAAAGTTTCAATTGAAATTATATTACTAACTTTAAAGGATATGAATCTAAAAGAAGTAAACAATTTTTGCAGAATTTCTTGCACTTTTGCTCCTGATTTTTAAGCAAAATTAATATGTGCTTTCTGTTCATATTCAACCTCATGAGGAATGGCATACTATGAAAATGAATGTACATACCTGCTTTTTTATCAGAAGATAAAATTTTATCAGTGCTCCTAATAAAAATAGTGATCCTTCTACTGCGTAATAACTTTTTGTATTCCCCATTTAAATTTTTGATAATAATGTCATAAATCTAAAGTTTATTTGCCACTTCAACGTGGGATAAACAGGTTATTTAAATACAAATCATTTTTATGTTCTAATCAGATTGTGATTAGAGTGTAATACAAACGTGAATATTCTGAAGAATAATCATTCGTTACGCTTGTATCAATATTCTTTATTAAAAAAATGAAGATCCTCATTGGTATTCTATGTTTCATCGTAGTGGTTTTCCCTGATCCTATTGGTAAGAATAATAGCCTCTATAAGTGAAAGTGCATTTTCCATTACAGTATATTTATTTTCTGTTTGAAATCATTGGAAGCATGCGAAATAGAAAAGTTTCCTTGAAAGAACGCGATTAAGTAACATTTTCAAGTTTATTGAAGCAATAAGAAGGCAGTATTGTGAAAATTGTAAATGGGTAACGTCATTTCCACCAACTTGACGGGTTTTCTTTTTATTTCTTCCAAATGGAACTATTATTTATACACATAATCTATTCTACCTTATTTTATCTGCTTTAAAAATAATTTCTTTGAACTGTGAACCGACATTATCGCTCAAGCATAGCAATAAACTGGCAAATATCTGGCTAAAGCATGAGTCACGGTAGAATGCTAGAATGGCTCAGGCCTTGTTGTTGCCTGTCCTTAGGTTCCGATGATTTTAGAAAAGGTCACGAATATCTATCCATCTTTTTGGGATAATATTTTCAAATTTATATTGTTTAAATATTATTGATAGATATAAAAATTCTTATCAGGAATTATGAAAGCATGACGATAAAGATAATTTTTAATGTTGTCTCTCGGCAGTTGATGTAATATGTTACGAAATTGTTTGTCTTCTTACACGTTCGAAGCAAATAAAGGAGAGTTAATAATTACATTAAATTTGGATACGTCAACTGATATATGTCTCCATATTTCACAATACAAGTACTGTAGGTAATAGATATAATTAATATTTGTTAACCGTACGAATTTCAAATCATTAATGATACACGTGTTTTAAAAACGAAGTCCTACGTCTTTCCTTGATTTTATATCATTTTATATGATGAATGACGTACACCGAAAAATTAGCGTTATTTGCTTAATTCATCATTTTTAATTTTTAATTTGATTTCCACATTGTTCGTAATTCCTCAGTTTAAATATAATAATTTTATCAAAATGTTATTTAATGAATATTGGTTTGCAGGATTACATGACGACTTATTGTATCTATGTAAATCTCTTGATTCATTAGATTTTTATTATAAAACTATTCATTTATGATCATATTTAGTTCGTAATGCTACATTGAAAAATCATTATATTAGCATTTATTAACTCAAAATCTTCGCTCCATGTATTACTGTATCTATTATCTACAGTTTTTATATTGTAAAATATGGAGCCACACCACAGTTGACGTGTCGAAATTTAATTGAACTACCAACCCTCGTCACTCATTTTAAAAGTGAAAGTTCAACAATTTCGATAATTATTATATAATTTTCCAGGAGAAAACATAAAAAATTATGCTTGTTATTATACTTTAATAGCATCCGATGAGAATTCATATATATATATATATATATTTTTTTATATTACTAAAGGGCCTATGCCAAAGACACCAAACCCTCCTCGGGTTGCGGATAGAGGGTCCCTGTACCAAGGGTTTCTGCTGAATATGGTTACAATAATTAATAAGCAGTCGCGGACAATTGTCCAGGGATGGTCCCGAAGGAATAACCCCTAAGCGGAGGCATAGCAACCGTGCCGAAAACTGAATGGCACCTGGGTGAGGTGTCTTAAACAGTGACTCTGGGATACCGGGCGACCTCTCAGAATATGCAGCCTTATCCTTGCGTGCAGAGCTCTACAACGATGGAAGAGTCCTTTTTCTAGTTGCTCGTAAGAACAACAATGACATCACCAAACCACCAAAAATTTGTAGATGCGGTTCAAAACGGTCGAACGCGCAGAGCAACCGACGATGGAGTATATGGCGCGTATGCATAATCTGTGGTGGCCGAAACACCCATAGTTTCAGCCCATGTCGCATCAGTCATTGCGAAATCAAGCTGTCTACTTCTCGAAAAATGGATATGTACGCGAAGCGCTACTCCAGCCGCTGTAAGAACAAGCCGCAAACGAAGAGGAGGAAGCGACATTAAGACCAACCGCTGAAAGCAGGCACATCCTGAGTAACGATCGCAATTTCAGGTCGAGAAGGAACATTAACGTCCAGGTTCATCCTAAGTCCCAAGACCGGGCTGAAATGGATGCCTCCCTTCGTGAGGATATCTCGGAGGATTCCGACCTCTGGAATATAAATTGTGCAGTTTATGGTACTGCGAGATCTTTGGTTGATTTAAATCGAAGGCTAAAATCGAAAATGGATCAAAAGACCAAAAGACGCTTGCATCAACTGAATAAGACAGTTGGATGTGCAAGACAGAATGCGTCCCGTGTTCAGTGTGTAATGGACTGCATATCACTTGGTCGACCGTTCACGGAAAGGGTTCGAAAGTTTGCCCAAGAACTGACGATCTACCATCACACAATGAACAATTCAAGGCTGCTGACAATCAAGCAGCATATTCATGACAGAATACGGGTGTAATCTGAGGCAGGAAGGAGAATACAGAACAGGGATGGACGGGTTAGAGAGCATCAACATTTTAGCACTGACCCATCGCACATCTTCAGCGATCTCCCTGTTTCTGTCAAACATCGATCCAAGTCCAAGGAGGTAGAGACTTTTTGGAGAGAGGTATACAAGATCCCGAAGACACTGAAGTTGAATGAAAATACTAATAGTATCATCCGCTTCAAGGAGTTTTGCAAAAACCTCATAACATCTGAGGAGAAATCTCTATCCATCACTACCGACGAGGTGAAGAAAGCACTTAGGGACACGAAGAACTTTTCTGCTGCAGGTCCAGTTGATATCAAGAAATTTTGGTGGAAGAAGTTTACTTCTACACACCAACATCTGGCCCGCACAATAACCTTATATTTAAAGTAGGAGACGCTCATTCTGCAGTGGCTGGTGTTGGGACGTACTATATTCTTACCGAAGAAAGGCCACTTGTCCAAACCAGAGAATTACAGGCCAATAAATCCTTTAAACACGCTGCATAAGATCTTTACAGTTGTCTTAGAGGACAGGATTGTTAGAAGAATTCAGCCTGTGTGAAGAGAGATGTACGAACAACGTGGCTCGAAAAAAAGTGTAGCAGGCTGCCGAGAGAACCTGCTAATTGACAGGTGCGTCTGCAAAGATGCAGCAGACCACCAGCGCGCCCTGTCTATGACCTGTATTAACTACCGGAATGCTGTCGGATACTGTCATAGACAGGGTAATAATACTCCTACCGAAAAAAGGCGACTTGTCCAACCCAGAGAATTACAGGCCAATAACTTGTTTGAACACGCTGTATAAAATCTCGCAGCCAATCAGAGATCGCGTTAACTCTAGCAGGCCGCAAAAGCCACTGTTCCCGGACAGAAATGCAGCCGCGAAAACGTACTTTCGGCTAGGGGACGAAGAAAAAAAACTTTAGTTTCAAGGCCTCGAAGATTAAATTATTTGAGAACTCCGCATTCGAGACTATAATTTTAAATTGAAATGATTAAACTTTAAAAAATTATAATTAAATTATTAATAAGTCTTGTATTATGTAGTATCAAGTGACATTCAGTGATCTGATTGTTCCAGCATTTAGAGATTTGCAAAAATTACTTTTTTTTATATCAGAAAAATCTTTCCAAAATTAGGAATACTTCAGTACTCTATCAGTTATATTTGATTGCATCTTCCATGATGTTTTATCACCTAGCAATACAGATTAAAACTTTTTTTTTAATATATTGCTTATCTTGTTCATATGAAAAAAACTTTTGTAATCTTGGGGATACAACAGTAAATGAGAGTATTAATTATATATTATATTGATGTATTATAACGACAATAATGTAGATGATGTATTTTTTCAAGTCTTCGAGACATATTGGTTGACCTATTGAAGAACCTTTCATGAAATTCCACGAACTAGCAATGCCGTTTTTTAATTTTCAAACAAAATCGTTTACCTTCTTTATAAGGGGAATGTTTTTTTTTATTGTGAATATAACAGTACAGTATTTGAGGTAATTGTTCGCGTTTTCGAGTCTTATGGACTTAAAAAGTGGTTCGTTTCAACCAGGCACATTGATTCACCTTCTGATGGTGTCTCTGATTTTCGGAAATAAAATTTTCAGTTTAATATTTACTTGATGATATAACTGTCAATTTTTTGGTTAGCAAAAATAAACATCCCTCTGCGAAAAAGCAAATTTAGGGGTCTTCATATACTACAGCTTTCTACGAGAAAACAATACTCAATGTCAAAAATGTATATCAAAATTCTTAGAATGCTTGGTAACAATTAATAAGTTTCTACAGCAATTTATTAAATTTTTCGCAAAAATTCAAGGCAGAGAAGGCTGTATAAATATTCATCACTTTCTACTTAAAATTATAACCTCGCAGATTGTGCGAACGCTATAATATAAAGACATATGCAAGAGCTTACCGTTAAGATCTTGACCTTCCTGACGCAGATTACCTTGGTAAAAATTTCGGAAAGGAAATTTCAGGAAATGTGATATTGATCTTTTATAAGAAGTTTGCCAAAAGATTTGGATACAAATAAAGGTTCGTAATGAAATAGAAATGATTTGATAGCTTTACAAAAAAACTTTCTTTTAGAAATTTCTTCCAGAATACGGTCTTTCGAAATTTAGATGACCCCATTCACGGCGTAGAAGTCCCGTATAAACAGTGTTATTAGGATCTGGAATTCGTACATAAACGCGTGGTATATAAACAAGGCCTAGTGGGTGATTCCTAGAGTCAAGATTTGCTAAAAAAAATATATCATTATCTGATTGGATAAAACAGCGGTTTGCTTGAACACTAACATTATTATAATTATGGTAATGTGCTAGACGTGCAACTAAGCCAGGAGCATGAGGCAATTGCACAAAAACGCGCTCTTCCATATTTGGTTCTGAATGTGGTGAGGTGACCCAGGCAGGAATTGGACGCCAACCCGTATTTTCGAGAACTCCAAAGAAAACAGAATCCTTTGGCGTTTGTATGAAAACGCGGTCTCCTACTCTTGGGTAAATATATCGTCCGGCTGGTGGTCGAAAATTATTATTACCATTAGCACGACCATTACCATGACCATTACCATGAAGATGACCATAACCATTACCATGACCATCAGCAGGACCATTGCCATGACCACTAATATTTCCTTCATTCCTGGAGGCTGCATCTAATATTGTAAGACAAAATAAAGGAATTTATTAATTTTTGTACACCAGAAAATAGCTGTTAGTAATTGTAGATAAGCACCAGGTGTCTAACGTTTTGAAGTAAAGCCTGTTTATATAGTGCCGCTTGTGTACGTTTCCTGATAAAAAATTAGAGAGATGAGCAAGCACTGAACAAATACTGAGAAAAATCAGACAGTCACCAATTCCCCTGGATTTTTCTACCTCCTTCCTCCATTCTTCTCCTAGTCACTGCTACCCTAAAATTTTCTTAACACTGTCTCATCAAACCCCCGTTCTTCCTTTCCTCTGATACAACGATCCCATAAATGCCGCCATGTCTCATCTACCCATTTACATACTCTTAATTTCCTCTTCTCATCCTTCTCTCAATAGATTCAGTCTTTTACTCCATTTACCGGTCTCCAGTCACATGTATCTTATATGGTGGTGACATAAGCATGACCCCCCTATAATCTTTAACCCTTTCCCCTTCTCGTTTTCTTCAATATTGGTACCACTGTCTCTTCTTTTCATATTTCTGGCCAAGCTTTTCCTGCTCTACCGCTGCTCTTCCCCTGCTCTTCCGGTTTCCTCTTTTTTAACTGTATCCTCTAATGTAATTTTATTTACTCTTTCTATCACTACATTCATCGCCTCGGTAACATTTCCCGATCCCATTTTCACCTTCTTTTATCTTTTCCCTAAATTCTTCTATACTCATGCTTTTCGTTTCCTCTCCCCCACACTTTCTCATTCTTGATCTTTAAGTCCTCTAGCTTCGTCTACCCACTGCATCTATTTTCTCCTAGTCCTTTCTCCCCTAAAATTTTCTTAACTTTCTCTTACTATCATCATCTCTTCTCCTTTCCTCTTATACAGCCATCCCGTACATGCTCCCAAGTGTACTCTACCCATTCACATACTCTGCACATTTTCTTGTCAACCTTCTCCCAATGCATTGATTCTTGAACTTTACATTTCACCTCTTTTCTCTTCATCGATGAGTAAGAGGATAGCCATCCCCTATCTCTTTTAGAAGAACCTTCTCTTTTCATCGCCTTTTAACATTTATTGTATCTTTATTCCCCTGCCCGCCCCGATCTATCTATTACCTGCTTCCGTCTATCTCTTTTTTCAATTCTCAATAGTCTATAATTTTTCCTATCCATCGATCTCTAAACAACTCTCTTCGTTCTTCTTTCTATCGCGTTAACTCTACGACCATATTAGAAGACGTTATTATTTGTTGGTATACTGGTCCAACATTTATTTAATGAAGCTTCAACGTTTCGCCCTTCGACGTAGGGCCTCTTCAGTCATATAAGTATGTATAGCCATATTACATCTTAATAAATCAAGTCATTATAAGATCCCGGAGCGACAAATATCTTGGAGCAAATCATTACAGGCGATTTTTTGTAGTGATGTTAATAATTGTAAAAAACATTATTTTGTGTTGTAAGACTTCTCTACAAAAACAGATGCAGTAGATGTTAAAAAAGATAAAAATAAAATGGCTTGCGTACTGTGTTGGCATTGTCAGGATGTTAAAATAAAAATGTTGGTGGGCCATCACATCATCCTTTCAGCGAAAAAAGAGCAAGACCATATTCCCGCTTTAACCTATCTCTGTTTATCACTTTATTGCTAACTCTTCTCCTTTTTTTCCCCTGAATTTTTCTTCGAATTCCCGCTTTCTTTTTTTCGACCTTATCCTTAATTTATACCACATCACCCGGAATTCTCCATTCTACCCCTGATTTCCATCAGATATATCTCTCTCGCAACCTCGCTTTTTCCTGCCTCTTCTTCCATCTCCATATCTCTTCACCATAGCCGACTAACGGATATGCCATCAAACAACCTCATTAGCCTATTTCCATCTTCTTTAAATCCCCTTTTTCCTATTCCTCATATCTGTTTTATTGCCCATACCGCTTTCTTGACCTTTTTCTGAATATACATCCCATGTTTCCTTTACTTCCTCTATCTTTACAGCTTCCCGTCTCTCTGCTGATTATTTCTTCATCCCTTACCTACTTTCCAACTTTCTATATTTGTTTTATCCACATGATTGCTCAGTTTTTTTTCCATCCCAGTATTTTTCTAACCTCGTAACTTAAACCGCCTATTCCTCCCTCATTCTCCGCCAACATCACTATATCATATCATATGCATGTCACACCTGCGGCCTTTCACATCTGCGGCATGTTATAACTGCGATATTTTTGCCGCAGTTTTTTCATCTTCAACAATACTTAGAATATTTTCTTGGGCGAGAGATGCCGCTGGGAGGCTTGCTGTAGTTTTGCAATCTTTAGAACTACTTAGGATATTTTTCTGGAGGATAAATGCCACTGAGGAGACCTGCTGCAGTTTTGCCATCTTAAGAAGTACTTAGAAAATTTTCTTGAGCAAGATATGCCGCTGAGAGACTTGCTGCAGTTTTGCCATCTTTAGAACTAATTAGACAATTTTGTTGGACGAGAGATGGCGCTGGGGAGACTTGCCGTAGTTTTGCAGATGTGACAATTAATCCTGGGAGACTTGCCGCATATGTGACAATTATTCCTGTGAGACTTGCCGCAGTTTTGTCACTTTGATGTGGACTTGAAAATTTTTCCCTCATGAAAGATGCCACTGGGGAGACTTTCCGTGGGTGAGAGATGCCGCAGATGTGACAATTAGTCCTAGTAAGCTTGCTGCAGTTTTGGTATTTTAATATGGACTTGAAAATTTGTTTCGGATGAGAGATGCCGCAAAAATGTCAATTTCACTGTGAGAGATGCCGCGCTGTAGAGAAGCCGCTAGTTAGAGATGCTGCAGTTGTGACATGCCGCAGATAAAACATGCCGAATATGTGACATGCCGCAGGTGTGACATGATTCTGAAGTTTACATCTGTACTTGGAAACCGGCTAATTTCGCAAAAAAACGTTTTATATAATAATTATAGTAGACGTGATTTTTTGTTTTCAAAGACTCACAGACCAATTAGGTCTGTGAGTCTTTGGAAACAAAAAACTCAAATTAATTAAGAACAAGCGATGTACTGTGCTTACCCTACAGGTACAGTAGAAAGAAATATAGGATTTCAAACATCATTAGCTGTTCATAAATTCCCTTACTATCAACAATTAGCGAATAAAGTATCAATCAATTTAGCAATAATTGCTTCATCCCTGACGAATACTTTGTTCATTTTTGTCACTTTAAACATGAAATAATAAAATGATGTGGAATTAATGCATCAAATAACTTTTTTTATAAATAATGAATAAACAATGCAAAATAGATTAAATTAGAATTCTTCGTTCATTCAATGTTGTCAACAAAAGCAATAAAAGTGAATTTTTATAGAATTGCAGATAAAGTCAAATTAACCGATTCCAAAGTACAGATGCAACCTTCAGAATTTTATTTGTCATCCACATAAAAAAATAAGGGTACTGGGTGTTCGGAAGAGCCAATCTACGCAAACACGAATTTTGGAAACGTTTTCAAAAATATTTCCGGGGTGCGTAATAGATAATTCTACCAGATTTTGAATTTACATCAGGGACTACTAAATAAACCATTTTACCAAAAAAATCGCTTTACCTAGTTAAATCATTGTTGTTCAATTTTTCTCAAAATTAAATTTCTTCTTGACACAAGTTTTATCATTGATGATAAGAACAGCATACATTCAACAAATTATGAATACACGCAAAATGAAATAAAAAAATTTTAATGCTTAAACACCTGTTTATTTTTTATTATTAACTAGACATTATGCATTTTTAAATAATATTAACATTACGTTAAATCAAACTTACTTGCAAAACAAAGGAAACCCATGCAGGTAAAAAGTAGAATGACGATCTTCATTTTTTCTGGATAAAGACATTGGTATAGAGCTCAAAACTGAATTTTAAAGAATTAAGTGAATGGTGACAAATTCGTTTAATATGCTTACATATATATACCGACTACTATTTGATTAACATCTAATTACCTGTAACATTAAATCGTACATTATCCTTGACATTTATTGGAAGAACGAATATTGTTGATCTTAGATTTCAGGATTGTGCATAAATGCTACGTTTACTGCACTAAAAACTTTGAGAATTATTTAAATTTACAATTTATTTACCGTCTACTTCCATTTTTAAATAAAATGTCTATAAAGGTGACGCTAATAACGTGTTTCACTTATTTTTATTTCCACATGCAACGCAATTAAATTATTATTCGCCATAAAAAATTCTAAATTCCTATCTGTATTATATTATTTTACATCTTATTTATTTATCTTAAAATGTTTATAGGTTTTACCAGCACTTTTTCTAAAAATTACCGTTTTTATTCTTTGTGAAAAATATTTGTTTCATATGAAAAAGCTCTTTAGCAGAATGAATAACCTACCGAAAATTTAATAGCGTATTATCAATAATCTGTAAAATGGAACGAAGTGTCTCTTCGTGACGAAATTCAGGATTGGTTAAAGGTTTTTTATAAGTATGGCTATCATATTTGTGCATGTGACAACAATGGATAATTGTATATACAAAAAAAATTAACAAGAACACTATTTTTACATTTTTCGACGTACAAACTTCATTTTTCGGACATGCTCAAATTTAGATTAATTAATTCTTAAACTTTGTACGGACACTTTTATAACTTTTGAGAGTTTTTATGTTATTATTATGGAAGAAAGGATTTTCTGATAGAAAAATACTGAAGAAATGGTTGAAACCGGTTAACGTCTGTAAATTACGTAAGTCGTAACACGATCCAGATACTAGGATTTAACATTTATAGGTGCTAAGATTTATTATTAACATAAACTAATTTGATCAACAATTATCCTCTTTTGCTATTTATGGTGGGATAAATACCGCTATTTTTATGAAATTAACCCCAAGTTCGTAGTCATGACATCTAGTAATTATATTTGGTCATATGATAACAATGTATAATTGTTTAAATAAACTTGTAAAAAATAAGCACTAAGGAAGGAAATTAGCCAAATTTACCGCAAAATAATATAATCTTAATTTTTCTTACTTTTTAGGGTTTCGTACCCCGGGCAGAAAACTTTATAGTTTCGTTCGAGTGTCCATCCGCCGTACTTTTTTTCCAATGAGGGGGTCTGAGGAGAAGTGAGGGGAAATGATTTAAAGAAGAATATTGAAAATAGGTAATTTTGATCTGCGTGTGTAAAGTGAATGCGCATCAAACAAATTTTTTTTTTCAACGATTTTATAGGGGACAGTGACGTTTATTTCATTGAGGGGTACTGGAACATAGATAGAATGAACGAAGTTCAGTTCGTTTTACCCCATAACGACGAGAAGCTTCTACACATCTCCACTCATATTTCAGAATCTTTTTACTCGATTTTCAATAAACTGAGTATACAGGAGTTTTGGGTGATTAGAATAATTTAAAAAAAAATTGTTCTTGTGTTGTAAGCAAATAAATGAAGAAAATACATTTTTTGGGATTGGCAATGTTTAGTTCATTGAAATTAATGGATTGTGGATAAAATATGGGAGAAATGAGTGTTCCATCACTATTTAGTGAGAATAGATGCTTTTTCGTAATTTTTTTCACAATTTTTTAAAACAAATTTACTTTTTGGCGACTTTTCAACGAATAGGATTAATTTTTGTTTGCGTAGTCAACTAGGTATGTCTTTCCGATGACTCTTCACAATGGTACTTTGCAAATTGACAACAATGATTTATTGTTTAAACAATTGTTTCAAACAAATTAACATTTTGGCGTTCTTTAAATGAATAAGCTCACTTTATTTTGTTTACGGAATCAACTAGGGATGTCATTCCGATTACTCTTTGCTATGATACTTTTCAAATTGACAACAGTGATTCATAATGTAAACAATTGCTATAATCAAATGCATTTTGCGCATTTGGGAAGCTTGAGATATCAGACTCCCCAAGCTGAGAGATCATTGCTTCCAGAAGCTAAAGCACTGATTTTGAATACTACGTGACTTCACTGGATTGAGAAACAATCAAAGTTGTCAATCGGCAAGAAATGTATACAAAATGGATTTATTTATAACAATTGTTTTAATAATAAATAATTATTGTCAATTTGGAAAGTATCATAGCAAAGGGTCATCGAAAAGACGTTCTTAGTAGATTCCGTATACACAAATGGAGCCCATTCTTTGTAACTGTGAATTTGTTTGTAAAAATGGTTTAAATAATAAATAATTGTTGGAATTTGTAAAGTACCATAGCAGAGAGTCATCAAAAAGACATCCCTACTTCATTCTGTAAACAAGAATTGAGCCTATTCATTCAAAAATCGCCAAAAAGTGAATCTGTTTATGAACATTGTTTAAATAATGAATAATGTCAATTTGCAAAGTATCATAGTAGAGAGCCATCGGAAAGACATACCTACTTGATTCCGCATTCATAAAGTGAGCCTATTAATTGAAAAGTCACCAAACTGTGCATTTGTTTAGAAAAATTCTTTAAACAATTACCATAAACCATCTATTCCTAATTAACGATAATGCAACATTCATTTCCCTTACATTTTAGACAAATTCTATTAATTTCAATAAGCTGAACATTGCCAATCCCATAAAATAACTTTTCTTCATTAATTTTTTTATAACAAAAAAATAGTACAAACATTTTATAAGCTTGAAGAAAATTACTTCAGAATTATCGAAATGTATTAATATTCGTTTCACCAACAACAAAAAATTCCTAACAAAAAGTTATGATTCAGCTATAATTTATTTCTCAGATTATATTATAAGACTAAAACAATCCCATATTATACTAGTATTTCAAATATTGATCAGGATGAGATAGATTTGCCATTTCATCCGTTCAGAAAAGAAGTCTTAAAACCCTGATTTATGAAATGCATACCAAGGTAGAGCTTACACAAGGAAACTATTAATGTAAATTAAATTTTTTGCTTATTCTTGAATAAATTAAAATTATTAATTTAATTTTACAAGTGAAGCATCTAAAACAGATTTGACAGACTCTCCTCTCTTTGCACGTTTTTCAAAGCATTCCACTCTTTCCCCCTGTTTTCAAGGAGCTACCTCTTTCTCTCGCTTTTTTCGCTTTAATGCGAACCGAATTAATAGAACCTAATAAGAAAATCTAACTATTTTTCATTACAAGTTCATTTTTTTAAATTGAAAAGTATACTACTATATTTTTGGTTCAAAATTCATCTCTTTTCGTTGAAAATTCTACTATTTCGTCGAAGATTGAACTGTTTTTTTTTATTCATTTGTTTTTGGATTGAAAATTATTTGCTTGATCTTTGCTTTTAACCATTTCATTATTTGTTTAAACTTGATAGTTTTTAGTTGAAAATGTATGTATTTTTATGTAAAGTCGTATTTTTGGTGGAAGATTAATCTTCTTGATTGAAAATTTAACTTCTTGGTTAAAGGCTACTTGGTTAAAAATTTATTTTATCAGTTGAAGATTCATCTATTTGGTTGAAAATTGAACTATTTTGTTGAAAATAATTGTGTGTGTGGAAAATCAATTATCTCAACTGTAAATTTAACAACAGCTTGGTTGAAACAACTGCTTTGTTAAAAAATCGTCTTTTGGATTTAAAATTCATCTTTTATGATATCAAAGTGCTTGGATGAAAATTCAACTGTATTCTAAAAAAATCGTCTCTTTAGCTTGAAGATTCGACTATTTGATCAAAAATGCAACTGTTTGCAGCTGAAGTTGATTCTTTTTTATTTGAAAATTCAACAATTTTGTTGAAAATGCAATATATTTCGACTTGGAATTTTAAGCGTTCCATATTGAATTCCAATATGGTACCTATACATTTTGACTTGATAAGCGGATGGGTTTTTCGTATTTCTGACGTCACACTGGGGTGTTTATAATTTGTTTAGTGATCTGTGATGAAGAATTGGAGGG
This sequence comes from Andricus grossulariae, assembly GCA_011634705.1. NCBI lineage: Eukaryota > Metazoa > Arthropoda > Insecta > Hymenoptera > Cynipidae > Andricus > Andricus grossulariae. The sequence goes on along the minus strand of JAABKJ010007545.1, from coordinate 122,645,675 downwards.
GTAGAAAAAGTTTTTAAACTAGGGTGACATAGTTTTTGGACGTCCCGAACCATAATAATAAACACTTTGATATCTTTTTCTTATTAATATATCATAGACTCACAAAAAAGGTGGTAAAACAAATGCAGGAATTAATTTCACGCTTGAAAAATATGAATATTATTTTAATAGCAAGCCTAAGATTTAAGGTAATGGTAGCAGTGTTTTTCGTATATTTACTTCTACACTAAACCTGATATAAATTACGTCTTTGCAAAATTTAGACGACCCCGTCCGCGAAGTAGAAGTCCCGTATAAACAGTGTTATGTGAATCTGTAACGCGTACATAAATGCGCGGTATTTCAATAGCACCTAGTGGGTGATAAGTAGAGTCGAGTTCTGCTATTAAAAATTCATTTTCTAATTGTATAAAAATGCGGTATGTTTGAACGCTAGGATTCTCATAGTTGTGGAAATGTGTCGGACGTGCAACGAAACCGGGATCTTCAGGTGCGCTCTGGTATATTATTTGGTCTTGCTCGCTCTGGTTCGTAGGTCCAGACAGGAACTTGTCTCCAATTGATTTTTTCGAGAGTTCCAACAAAAACATTGTCATTTGGGGTTTGTAAGTAAACTTGATGTTCTGGCAAAATTTAATATTGTACGGCTTGTGGTGGAACATTATTATTGTGACCATTGGCATGACCATTAGCATAACCATTAGCATGGCCATTAGTATGACCATTAGCATGGCTATTCGAATAACCATTAGCATGACCATTAGCACAACCATTAATATGACCATTAGCATGGCCATGAGAATAACCATTAGCATGACCATTACCATGCCCATTAGCAAAACGATGGCCATTACCAAAACCATTAGTATCTTCTTCAAAATTGTCGAATGCACCTAATTTTGCAAAACAGAAAGAAGAAAATAACGAAGATTTTTGACTAGAAATAATAACTGTTAGTGAGTTGGTAAGCATGTAGTGTCTGGCGGATTAAATAAAAACCACCCGGGTAGCAGAAAAGTTTCCTTGAACATTCCTGGGACATTTCAATGGAAGGTTGTGAGAATTCTACAAAAATGTTCCAGGAAGGTTCCCGGAAGTAGGTGAATGTTTGCGTATCAGAGGAGGTGCCCCAGGAAGGTTCAAGGAATATTAGTGAGAAGTTAGTTTAAAATAATTAGTTAAATTTTTCACAAATATTCTGCGAACCTTCATTGGAAACGTCATCTGATACGCGGATATCTACCTACTTCCGGACACCTTCCTGGCATATTTTTCGGAATTCTCCAAACCTTCCATTGAAATGTTCTAGGAATGTTCTGTGAAACTTCTGTGCTATCCGGACGTAATATTTCAAAAAATGCAGATAATAAAAAGACAGTCATCGGTTTATAAATATCGATCTATCATGAAGATCATGTACACATGGAAAAAACTGAGGTTACCAATTTTTCAGGTAATCGGTCAACCAGGGTAAACGTGAGTTGGGTACCAAAATGCATTAAACTTTACGTGGTGAATCTGAGATATCTCCCGCGGACTCCGCTAGAGGCAGCACGTTACAGGCCGATATCAATGGAAAGTTTACCTCAGTTTGCTAAATCAGCTGACTATTACCCTCCTTGAACGATTACCTGCAATCATATCCCCAGTTTTTTCTGCTGCAGTAGGCTCGATATAAAAGGAGATATGAGAAGAAAAAACAGGAGGTTCTGAGAATCCCGTAGTTTTCACACTTGAGAAAAATATGAAACCAAAATGTACAATCTGTTATGAAATTCCGATGGCTAGATGTACCTGGTATAAAATATCATTCAGTTTCAAACATTTCTTGCATGACAACGACTTTTTTGAGTAATATACATCTAAGGTCCGACGACTCAGCGCCGTCCCCTATGAAAACTCACTAAAAATTATTAAAATGAGATAAACGATTAGGAGAGATTTTTTTGTGTTTTTTGCTTTCCGATGACATAGAATACGTGTCCCCAAAAACTAGCCCTAAACCAGACATGATCTCGTGAACCATTTTATAATATCCCCCGAAAATTATCCTCCCACGTAAATGTATGTAGCGAAACTTACATATACTTATATGAAGCGTATCAAAAATAATAATGTTCAGAAAACACTGTTACAGGAGACTATTGCTATTTTTTGCTCTTCGATGGCCAATATTACATGTCAGAATAAACTCCTCTCGAGTAAAATATATCAACCTCTCGTAACTGAAAATTTCCTGAAAGTATGAAAAGAAGTTCCAAAAATATAAAGATGAGTCAGACCTTAGATTGACCAATTCTTTTTTGGAAATTTATGCGTTCTATAAATCACCCCTTAAGTATTAATTAATCTATTATTTGGATTTAATTAAATTTAAAAGAAAACTGTACAATCTACAGAAGTTTAAATGCCCTAGACAATAATTTTCATCACCAGTGTGCTCATCATTACAGGTACGAATTTTTTATATACTAAATTTAGCTGCAAATATTTATTCAAAACATAAAACTATCGGTAATTATTATATTAAAGTTCAAACGGAATTTAAACTCCGAGTGTTCCAGGTTATTCAGCTACTCGAATAATAGATTCCCGATTTTTTTTCCTTGAAATTGACGTACTAGATTCTTCTGCTACTCGAATTCCAAGTTCTAAATTATTCTGCTACTCGAATAATAGATTCCCGATTTTTTGCTCCTCGAAAATAAAGTACCAAATTGTTATGCTACTCAAAATTGAAGTACTGAATTGCATGCTACTCTAATTTGGAGTTCTAGATCATTCTACTACATAAATAATATATTCCATTTTTTTTTGCTCTTCGAAAATAAAGTATCGGATCTTCATGCTGCTCGAATAATACGAGTAGATTCCAGGTTGTTTTGCTGCTCAAAACTGAAGTAATAAATTGTTTTGCTATTCGAATTCCAAGTTCTAGATTATTTTGCTACTCGAAATATAGATTCCCTATTTTTTTGCTCCTTGAAATTGAAATACTGGATTTTGTTTCTACTCTAATCAGAAGCTATAGGTTATTCTGCTGCATGAATAATAGATTACAGTTTTTTTGCTCCTCGAAAATAAAGTATCGGTTTTTTTTCTACTTGAAATTAAATTATTGGACTTTTTGCTACTCGAATTTGAAGTTATAGATTTGTCTGCTACCTGAATTATTATTCAGGTAGCAGAATAATCCAGTACCAGATGTTTATGCTAGTCGAATTTGAATGTATAGATTATTCATTAACTATAGTTTTATCATTTGAATAAATATTTGCATCTAAATTCAGAATATAAAAAATGCTCACCTGTAATGATGTACACAATAGTGATGAAAAATATTGTCTGGGGCACTAAAACTTCTGTAGATTGTACAGTTGCTTTTTAATTGAATTTAATTTATATAATATGCTCATTAATTCTTAACGGGTAATTTATAGAAGACTCACATTTCCAACAAAGAATCAGTCAATCTAATTGTCTGAATGATCTTTATATTGTTTGAACTTTTTTTCATATTTTCAGAATATTTTCAGTTACGAGAGGTTGATATGTTTCACTTAGGTGTAGCTTTCTTGTGACATGTAATATTGGCCATCGCAGAGCAAAAAATCTCACCTTAAAGTGTTTTCTTGATATTATTATTATTATTTTAGGGGAAATTATATAAGGAATCAATTTTCAAGTGTCCAGTAATTAATTTAAAGTTTTGAATCATCTGTTCGTTGTCTAAGGTTGTTTTTACACTTTTAGAACATTTTTCATCAGGAGGGGTAGGTATGTGTGACTTAGGGGTCGTTTGTTGGGACACGTATTATGTTTCATCGGAGAGTAAAAAGGAGCAAAAAATCTCCCTAACAGTATCTTCTGAATATTATTTTTTTCATGCGCTTCATATTACTATATGTGAGTTCTGCTACATTAATTTACGTGGAAGGGTAGTTTTTTTTGAAAATTATAAAAAGAGTAAATTTCCAGTGTTATGTAATTAATTTGAAGTTCTGAATCATCTATACGTTTTTAACGTTGTTTTTACGCTTCTAGAACATTTTTTATCACAATGGGTAGGTATGTATGACTTAGGGGTAGTTTTCTGGGACACATATTGTATGACATCGGAGAGAAAAAAAGAGCAAAAAAATCTCCCCTGACAGTGTTTTCTGAATATTATTATTTTTTATGCGTTTTATATTAGTATATGTAAGTTCTGCTACATACATTCAGGTGGAAGGGTAGTTTTTGGGGGATTATAAGAAAGGTACATTTTCAATGGTTCATTAATTAATTCAAAGTTCTGAATCATCTTTACGTTGCTCACGGTTGTTTTCATACTTTTGGAACATTTTTTATCACAAGGGGTAGGTATGTATGACTTAGTGGTCGTTTGTTGGGACACGTATTATGTTTAATCAGATATGAAAAAAGAGCGAAAAATCTCCCTTAACAGTGTTTTCTTAATATTATTATTTTTGACGTGTTTTATACAAGTATATCTAAATTCCGCTACATACATTTACGTGGAAGGGTAGTTTTCGGGGGAAATTATAAAAGGGGGAAATTTTCAATTTTTACGTTGTTTAAGGTTGTTTTCACACTTTCAGAATATTTTTTATCACGTGTGGTAGGTATATGCATCTGACTTAGGGGTAGTTTTTGGGACATGTGTTATAAGTGATCGGAGAGCAAAAAAAGATTTAAAAAATCAACCCTAACAGTGTTTTCTGAATAATATCATTTTGTATGCATTTTATATAAGTATTTGAAAGTTCTGCTTCATACATTTACGTAGAAAGGGTAGTTTTGGAGGGAAATCATAAAAAGGGTTTCGCAAGTGTTAAATAAATTTAAAGTTCTGAATCCTCTTTACGTTGTTTTTACACTTCAGAACATTTTCGATCACAAGGGGTACGTATTTATGATTCAGGATTAGTTTTTTGGAATACGTATTCTATGTCATCGGAGAGCAAAAAAACACAAAGAAATCTTCCCTAATCGTTTATCTTATTATAATAATTTTTAGTGAGTTTTCATATGTGGCGGCGCTGATTCGTCGTCGTGCTAGCGCCGCCATCCTTTTCTCGGGGGTTTAAAGAGCAAACCAAATTTTTTTTCAGATCAACATTTGCAAAAATAAGCAAAAAAATATAGCGTATTCAATTTCTCATTTTGCCTTGATGCCGGCGCTGAATCGTCAGATCTATAAGTCTATAAATCTAACAACATATATTTCAAACGTGTAAGAAATTTCAAGCAGTAATCTTTTCTTAAACAAACCTAGTAAGCAATTTCTGTTTGAAAAACGAATAACATATTTATTGACTTGGATTTCCTACACAAATTTAATTGACTATTATGAGGATGGTTTAATCTTGATGTGTATATTTTAATTTTTGCATAAATTTCAGTTCGGTCTTTATGAATTGATGATTGCTTGGGTTTTATTTGCATTTTTCCAAAGATGATGCCCTCGATACTGGAGTTAGTCGTTTGGTCATCAAATCACTAATAAATTGACATAAGAGGGATGGGGTCAACTTTGCACGTAGCAACTTTGCACGTGCCCGACTGTACATGTCGATGGCCAGACGGGCAACTGTGCACGTCTTTGGTCAGGCGGATATCTGTGCACGTGCCAACTGAGCACGTGCATACGTGCACATGCACAGTCGTCACTTGGATAACTGTGCACGTGCACAGTCTTCACTTGGATAACTGTGCACGTGCACAGTTGTTGAAGTGGCAACTGTGCACGTCGAAATTTAGCCGTGCACAGATGGTACTTGGACAACCTCCTGTGGATTTAGACGTGCACATATGTCACATTCATGACTGTGCACGTGCACAGATGTCACTTTTCTAACTGTGCACGTACACACATGTCACTTGCCCAACTGTGCACGTGCACAGATATCACTTGTCCAACTGTGCACGTTTATGTCCTTACGTGAGGTTTTATACGAGGCTGGTCCTTCATACCTACATATAATAAATTGTAAACAGTCAAAATTATTCAAACATGGTGAAATGGAGCATACTAACATTTTAAAAGTTAGTTTATAAATATTTTTAAAATTATTTTCATGTAATTATTCCTTCCAAATTATTATAGATACATGAAGATCGCTTTTTGTCCGACCACCCTTAAAAACGCGCCACTGCTTGAACGTGAAGCAGGCGTAATGTGGCCGCTTCCAGCCCAGTGACGTTCGCACATGTGCACTTTGGCGCCGGGCCGACATAAAACTTTACGCCCGCTACATAAAACTTTGCGCCTGCTATATAAACGTTATGCCCGCTACACATACACATACAGTATAGTGTGTACAAAGGGCGTACGGCTATTTTGATGAGTCAAAATAGCCTTCTTCACGCCCTTGATATACAATGTACTATTTTGAATTTACTTTTTAATACTCTAATCTTATTAAGCTTCTTTGAGTCTCCCAGTGGGTATGGAGACGTTAGATGTCTTTGGGACGTCCTAACGACGACTAACTACCGTGCCTACTTGGTAGGTATTTATTTTTTTCAAGTTACTTATCTGTCAAATTAATTTTTCAAAATTAAATATCATTTAAATTTTCCCAGGAATCTTAACATAACTTTTTTATTCTCTTGAAATCCTTCAAAATTCTTAAAAACCTTCTTTTTCAAAAATCTTCCAAAATATACATTTTGTTTCAAATTTCTTGAAATCGTTCCATGTTTTAAATTATTCTTGAAATTTTTTTAAAACTTCTCAATATCTTTTTAAATGAGTAGAATTTTTCCTATTTTTTTTCAAAATGTTGGAAAATGAAAAAATTGCCTTAAAATCTTCCAGAAACTTTTCTGACATTTTGAAAATCTTTCAACATTTTTCTTCAATTTCAACTTGAAATAAATTTTTCAAAATAAGATTTATTTCAGTATTCCCAAGAATATTTAAAAGAACACTTTTTTATTCTCTGGAAACCTTTCAAAACTCTTGAAAAACTTTTTTTCTTCGAAATCTCCAAAAATCCACATTTTATTTTTAAATTTCTTGAAATCATTTCTAGTTTTAAATTATTCTTGAAATTTTTTCAAAATTTTTAAATATCGTTGAAACTGGTTCGAATTTTTCATTGAATTAAAAAAAAATGCTTTAAGATCTTCCAGATTCTTTTTCGGAAATCTTTTGAAACGTTTTGAAACCTTATTCAATTTTACCTTGAAATTAATTTATCCAAATAAAAAATCATTTACATTTTGCCAGGAATTTTAAAATAACTTTTTTATCCTCTTGAAACCTTTAAAAATGCTCAAAACCCTACTTTTTTCGAAATTTTCATAATCAACATATCGTTTAAAATTTTTTTGAAATCATTTTAAATTCTTTGAAATCTTTTCTTAATTATTCTTGAACCTTTTCAAAACTTGTTTATATTTCTTGAATGAACTCGATTTTTTTTTTAAATTTGGTAATCGTGCGAAAAATATTCTATTGAAATAATTCTTCAAAATAAAAATAAAATTTTTAATTTCCTATGAATCGCTAGAAAATCTTTTCTTCGAAATCTTTGAAAATCGAATTTATTAAACATTTTATGAAATCTTTGCAAAACTTCGCAACATTTCCATAACTAACACAAATTTTTTCTAAAATTTTGTAATCTTGCAAAATTGAAACATTTCGCTTTAAAATTGTCTACAATATTTTTCGAAATTTTAGAAAATCATTTTAAATGTTCTCTTAAAATTAATTTACCGAATAAAACATTATTTGAATCTTTCCAGGAATTTTAAGAAGATTTTTTTATTCTCTTAGAACCCTTCAAAAGTTTAAAAACCTTTTTTTTTAATTTTAAAATCTCTTTATTTTCTTGAAATTGTTTTTGAAATCTTAAATAAATATATATATTTTTTTTATCTAGCAAAAAAATTGCTTTAATATCTTCCAGATATTTTGTCGACAATGTTGGAAATCCTTTGAAACGTTTAAAACTCTTCATTCTGCAAAATACAAAAAAATGTCTTAAAATC